>CM062288.1:46208910-46603314 GCA_031216915.1 Pictodentalium vernedei
ATGGTTTCTTTGGAATTTTGGGAAAAATAATTGATTTTCAACTGCTGATTTTGCCAGTATATTACACGGCGGATGCAGCCGATTCGTAAGGTAAAGGGTTAATCCGCCTGGATACACATAACATTCATTATACAATCCAACTTTTGATATAAATAAGAAAGACTTGACGAGTGTACCTATGAGAGCCTGGAATATATTTTAATGTGCCATTTTCCTCCGTCTGATCTTCTAAAGCAACATGGACCTGAAAAAACAACAACAAAAATCGCATGCTCAACCCTTTATCTAACACGAAAGGAAGATGACACTTTCAAACAAAATTATTGAATAGCTACTTTTTTCATTTTTGTGCGTCAAAAACATAGATTATGACTCCTCAATGGAACGAGCTCGTCATAAGCTATGTATTTGAGCTATAAAAATGAAAACATAATGAAATTGAATGGTGATTTTTGTGAATAGCGCTGTCCGTTTTTTCCGTTATATCGGGTAAAGGGTTAACGAAAATTCACCTCCTATACTGAACGTTTCTGTTTAAATATAAAAAGAAGCGCATTCTGTCAACGCATCACGGTCACAAAGGGATACAAAATAAAAACACTCATTTCAACAGTCCATCTATTGGTCCAAAAAATACAATGCAGATTATTTGTCAATAATTTTTCCCGGTAGCAAACCGAATAACCTCTAACCGTTTATCTAACGATTCGGTCATATGCATCGATCGTCATCAATGAAATAGAGAGCCGTAAGGGGGAAGGGGGGGGGGGGGGGTGATGCAGTGGCGGACATAGGATTGAAAAAAGGGGGTGGAAAATTGTGTGGCAGAGCCACGAACCGAGCGCCACAGGTGTGAGTGGGGGGGGGGGGGGGGGGTGAGCTCGAGAGGGTGGTATCCACCCTCTCGTATGGGGAGTGGGGTCCTCCCCCTGGAAATGTTTGAAATTTTGATCGCGGGAGATGCATTCTGGATGCATTTCCTTGTGTACTAGAGGCAATTTAATGCTTCGTAAATGACCGATTTTTACACTACATTTCTACGGATCGCAACATGATTCAAGTCAAATAGGTTGGACAACTGAGTGTGTATCGGACCTCGCCGTTATTGCAATGCACGGGTTTGAGTTACCTGTTTCAAAACAGGAAATTTGTGAACGTTATATTTCCAAGCACCCTCGGCGTATGACAAGCCAATCATTCTTCATCTCATGAACTCTTATGGTGATAATATTTCATCCAAGTAACATATATCAGACTATTTTCGTTGATGAATCGACATTTATGTTGACTACGATTGGTACAATGTATGGTCTGTAGTTTGTACCTCATTGAGAAGCAGGCTACAGACCATACATTGTACCAATCGTTTATACGATGGTGTCTAGTCGCGAGAACTCCTCGTGTAAAGATAATTTCAATACAGGTTGAATTTGACTTTGAGAAATTGCTTGTTGTCTCCCCTTTCAAATATCAAAGGGGGGTGGGGTGGAAATCCACCCTATCCACCCCCTGTATCCGCCCATGTGATGTGCGTGGGTGTGTGTGTGGGAGGGGGGGGGGGGCGGTGGGTGATTTTGCAACTTTTGAGAGGGCACGTCCGGAAGCTTAACTCAATGCTGATATAATATTATATCTAACCAAACCCTCTAATTTGTCAGCGAAGGATAGAAATAATTACGAGTGGTTCCAGGTGGGGGGGGGGGGGGGGGGGCACCAAAAATTTGCAAGACGTGACGTGGGGGTGGGTGGGTCTCTTGAGTGCGCCAGAAGTGTGCATTTCCAACTTGTGCAACTGTTTTTATTTTTTTAAAAAATATATCAATATATCAGCTAATATATACCATCATTTGTGTTTCAAACCTTAAAGATGATGTTGTACATCATACTCTTAACATAAATACAACATCAGGAGGCTTTATATGTGAGAAGGCTGGGCTTAATCTGGGAAAATGTCACACGTTAGTAGGGGGTGGGTGTCTTGTTCGAAATGTAGAAAATGTGCAGACAATATTTTGGGAACAATTCAAATGAAAATTTGTTCCCGTGTATGTACACCTGCTCTGGCCAAGCCTGATAATGAACAGCTTGTCATTAAATGTAGATTGGGGCCCACAGCAGCCCACAGAGGTTTAAATTGGTGGTACCAGTTTAAGAACATTATGAAAAAACCTTCTAAAGACAGCTGTGCCTACTTAGTTTATAAGTTTATTTTGGATTTTAGTGGGAGAGTGGGGGGTGGGTGTCTGAGAACGGTAGTAGAAAATTTGCACGTAGTGGGTGGGTGGGTGTAAAAAGGAGCCGAATAAAAAATAGGACGTCATGTCTTGCAAATTTTTAGTGCCCCCCCCCCCCCCCCCCCCCCCTTCCCGGTCGTTCGGTGATTTAATTGCATATTTTTGATCAGTGATATCGGAAGAGTCGATATTAGAATCATCTCTCGTCCTTGCGAACATATACTTGAATACTACAAATTGGGGTCTACTTATAATTGGTTGAGCCAAAAGAAGGAATAACCTAAAATGGCTCAAAATTGCAATCCAAAGAACAATAACTCCTGGTAACTTCACGGACGATCTTAAATTCCGCACAGCACTGGAGCCAATAATATAAAACTTTTACAATTGTATTTTCTAAAATTGTATTTTCTACCCATTAATATAACTGACTAAAATGAATCATTAGCATTTTAAAAGATATGGCAATTTGCCAATTGGCAAATTGCCAGATCTTTGAAAATGATAATGGTTTATTTTAACCCTTTTAAAGTCATAACTAAAAAAATACAATTGTAAAAGGCTTATAGTATTGGCCCCTGGTTTACAAGGATTTGTACAATCATACATCGCAAATATCTGGAGAATCGGATTATAACTATATAACTGTATATAACTGAAAATAGTGTAAAAGACAGCTGGAATGTATTGGAATTGCAATTCAGAGGGAAATCAATATTGATGGACCTGCTATTAGAGTTGAAAACTTTAATGCCTCAGCCCAATTGTATATACACCTATAAACCAAAAATCAAGAAAAACGAGGGGATCGCGGTGGCTCAGTAGGTAGAGGTATAGGCTGCAAGCCGAAAGGTCCTCGGTTCGAATCCCACCTGCGGCAACCGCGTTGTGTCCTTGGGGAAGACACTTCATCTCCATTGCCCGCGTGGGGGCACGGTGGCGTTGTGTACTAAGACGTACTGCACGTCGATGGTGCACTTGTCTTCAACCAATGCTAGCCCTGCGCGTGCGTGGACTTAGTATGTTGGGGAGCTGACAGTTGCTCGCCGTTGCTCGGTGGTTCTCTCCGGGTACTCCGGCTTCCTCCACCCGTAAAACTGTCGCGGTCATGATTAGCCATTGTGCATAAATATGTGACCTTAAACACCAATAAATAAATAAATAAATCAAGAAAAACGAGAGCAAAATTGTAATGTTCGAGTAAAAAACGACAAATGCCAAACAGATCAAAATTACAATTAAAGGGGAGTAACTCTCGATAGACTTTGTCGACAAACCCGAAGATAATTTTCTGCCCAAGTTCACAAACATGGAAATCGAAAATCAAGAACATCGGATAATAATTTTTCGAGTTTTTCGAAGACATATCTACGAACAACAACGAACAACTTCAATGATGCGGAGAAACACAGTTAATAAACGACGGATGATCGCTCGATACGGCGACAATATGTATATTATGCTAGATTTTAGCACATACAGACATGGAAACTATAGCGACTCACAGAATTGTACATAACTACATAACTACCACATCGAAGGATAGGACAGATAAACCAATTTCAACCCCCCACCCTCCCCCGAGATATACAAAGAAATATCCACAAGAAACAATACCTAGACAAAACCATTTCTGTCCTTAAATACAAGAGGCCCCCCGGGGGGGGGGGGGGGGGGGGGGGCTGAGGGCGCTCACTTGGCATGTGGCCTAAATATCAACCCAGGGAATTGATTTCAACAAGTTGCATCTGCCCTCCTAAGAAAAGCTTATACCAAATATCCAAAGATTCTGACTAGTGGATCTAACAAAAAGAAGATTTTTAAAGAATATTCCTCATATTGAATTAAGTAATATTTCGGGCTCCCACAGGGAACCCAAATATGAACCAAGGAACTTGGCTTGAACAAAAGTGAATCTCACCTCCGTAATGATGCTGTATACCAAATATCAGAAGATTCTGACTGGTGGATCTGAAGACGAAATTATTTTTAAAGAAAATTTCTCATTTTGAACTAAGTTACAATTCGAGCTCCCACAGTGAGCCCAAATAGAAACCTAGGGACTTGGCTTGAACAAACTTGAATCTCCCCACCCTAGGGATGCTGCATACCAAATATCAAAACATTCCGACTGCTGGATCTGAAGATGAAATGAAGTTGGGTGCATTGTCGGATTGTGGATGCAGCGTTTACCATCCTAATTTGAAGTGGTGAATTTTGAGATCCGAACGCCGACTCCACTCCAAACCAAAATGCAATTGTTCAACCATGGGTGGCATTTCAGCGATTGTCAATACTGATAACTTAACGCTCGGTTGTCAGTCTATTATATATACTCACAACATCTCTGTCTCTTCTCCCTCCTCATGCCCCGATCCACCATAAATTACATCCTCTCTACCCACAGGCTCGTCTACACCTTCCCCCTCCCTGCCACTTGTCTTCTATCTCCAACCCAAAAATGCACTTCGCGTCTTTCCGCGCCCAAACCAGGGCAAGAATTCCATGCCCTGGTTTGGATTTGGAAAGATCCACGAATCAGTTCAATGAAATACAAACTGTGGCGGGCTGGCGTACTATTAGGAATGCAATACGGATTTGAACACATGGTTCGCTCCGTCTTAGGAAAATGCAAAATCCTCCAAGTTGAGAAGACCAATTTCCATGCATCTGAAACAGGTGAAAGACAGAGAGAGAGTTTCAGTGAAACCCCTCTCATCCTTTTCAGATGCAAGCAAAATATTGGACTTCTCGACTTAGAGAATTTCGAATTACCGTTTCAATGGAGAAGTTCGGGAGAACGATCTGGATGGATTATGTTAAGTATTGTTCTGGCCTTTTTAGCTTCTGAAACGTGTTTTCATTTTTTGGCACCTGATAAATACGTGCTTTGTGTTGGTCTGCTTCATTTTCGGCCTTTCTACTTGCCCATGATTTTAAACTTTTATATAAAACGAATAAAGATTGATTTTCAGTAACAATTAATTAATTCATGCAAAATTCATGAAAATGGCATTCAATTATTTTTACTTTCGTTTAACCCTTTACCTATAACATGAAAAGCGGACGACACTTGCAAACAAAATTCTTGAATAAATAATTTTTTTTTTTCATTTTGTGACTCAAGAACATAGGCTATGACCCCTCATTGGAACGAGCTAGACGAGCTCGTTCCAAAGAGGGTCATGACCTATGTTTTTGAGATAAAAAATGAAAAATATAATGAAAATTAATTGGCGAGTTTTGTGAAAAGCGCTCCTCGGTTTGGGCCGTTACGTTGGGTAAAGGATTAATGCAGAACGTAAACAAACGTGAAACCACAGTGACAACTTTCATTTTCCACGGAGACCTACATAGCAGTTCCGGAGCTTTGGAACTCTCAGTTTCAGTTTTTGCTAATTTCGCTATAAATTATTAGAAGTAGCGGGAGTGTGGTGGTTCAGTGGTAGACTGTTAGACTTCTATGCTGGAGGGCCCGAGTTCGATCCCCGTCCGCGACGACCCGCGTTGTGTCCTTGGGCAAGGCACTTTATCCCGGTTGCCTACTTGGGGGCACGATGACGCCGTGTACTAAGGCGTACTACACGTCGATGGTGCACATGTCTTCAACCGCTGTAACCCTGCTTGAGCGGTGCTTGAACAGAGTTAGAATGTTGAGGAGCTGACAGTATGTGACCTTAAACTCAAATAAATAAATAAATAAATATTTGAAGTAGCATATAATAATATTTCTGGACATAATTTTGAGCTTTTGGCTCTCTTATATAAAACTCAAAAGATTATGAGTTTTTGGCAAACATCAAGTCAACTTCAACACTGCTTTGGGGCCCTTAATAATTATTTTGTCCTAAAATGTTGGAATTGTTGGGGGCCCCTGAATTAGTGCAATTGTTGGGGGATCTTAGGATACGTTCTAACCTCACTGTATGGGTGTTACGACACTGCTGCAACAGAATAATTATATTAAGTGTATGTTAGGAGAGGTGGGAGGGAGGGTGCCCCGTTAAATATGCAACACCCTAAAGTCAGGGACGTGGCTAGAGGTTTCTGATTGGGAGGGGGAGTAGGGTAGTGAATTTCCAACTAGGGGGAGGGACCAGTCCCTCCCCCTAGTTGGAAATTCACTACCGAGAAAAAATTTGAAAATGAGGTAGTAAAGGAGACATCAGCATCACCAAAGAAGCTCTAAAATGCAGATAGATGGAATTTCCAACTACTCATGACTTGCCCTCCGAATTTCCAACTACAGGAAATTTTGGCCTGATGGGTGGTTTCTATCAGTTCTCACAAAGAGCTGATCATGCCAAAAACGGACACCAACTTCCTCATCCAGACATCCCTGTCTGAAGTACCTGGCGACGTCCCAACACGGCACGCCATGGAGTTTGGCAGTATCATCGCCACAATATAGCCTTAGATGCTAATTTGACAAATACATAAATAAATCCCATGTCTCTTAAACTTTCTGCAACATCTTCCCACCCATAGGCTAGTATTTAATTTGAAAAGTGGTTGAAGTAGAATAGATAGGCAGAAAGGGAATGAGATGGAATTCATTGGATATAAATGTAACTATATTCGTTAGCATCCGCATATTATATTACTTGATATCGACAAATTGGCATGTACTCAAATAATTTTTAAACTCAATGTGTTATCACGCGATATATTTATGGACAAGTGAGGGATCAACTTTCTCCTCCAGTACCACTTGGTTCCGCAACATCTCTTTACCGATATGGCTACTAATTACTTACTGTTAAATGTCTCATTGGTTTTGTTCTTGTCCAATATGAGTAATCCTGGTGCCTGAAAGAAAACAGTCATCCAACCTTTCTTAAAATATCCTCTTACCAAACTATAAACTACATAGGCCCGAAGTTACTGGGTTGCCGGGGGAGTGGGGGGGGGGGGGGGGGGGGCACTTCCCCCACCACATAACGCTGCCTGTCAGGAAGTTTTGTTGTCCGTCAGAAAAAAAAGTTGGTCGCCCGAACGCAAACATTCTCCGCAATGTTCTAACTTGAAAAAGGTTGTCCATATGGCGAAACTTCAATTTTCATTATGCAAACTTATCTTTAGGTTTCAAACATCCTTTGTATGAAAGCATTCGTTTTCAGTATTACTATATGGCAATCGAACAGTCCTGGACCCGAAATAATCTCGTGTCTGTAAGAAATGATTTTGTGTATTATTATTAGTAGTATATCATGTACCTTCCGGGCCCTATCCCCCAGATCTCCACCCAGATCTCATGTGACGTCATAGATACGTGACCCAGTGGTGCCATGTTGTGTTGTCATGGGAACCCGTGTGAGCGGTCATCTTGTGATGTCATTACCATAGAGATGCGTCGTCTTAGTGCGCATGCGCAGCGCTGTTGTTAGGGTGATACATATTTCCATCGTAAGTTGAAACGAATTAATAGAATCGGAGAAGTTCCTGACAAAGTGGGACGCAATGAACTAAATATTAGAAACGCTCGAATATTGTTTGAGATAATTATATATGTACAAATATAAACGTCACAATTCGTAAATAAATAAATAAATAAATAAATAAATAAATAAATAAATAAATAAATAAATAAAACTTACGTAAATGGGGCCTATCCCCGCGAAGTGTGATACAATATCTTTCCCTAATAAGAATGACGTCTCCAAAACATCTATAAAAACACAAATATTAATTAGTTTAGCGAAGTCGGAGTTTAATGTTATTGAACTAACAAAAACTCAGCTTCAAACTACATTATGCCTGGTAACGCTAATATTCCCGATCGCGTTCGATCAATAACAACGGTAAACAATATAAAATAATGGCTGAGCTTGAGGGTAACAATGTGAATTGTCTCCCCGAGGGGCCCATTATCTCCCGAGGCATTAGCCGAGGGAGATAATGGTCCTGAGGGGAGACAAGCCACATTGTTACTTTCAAGCTCAGTCATTATTTTTTTTATTATACTGAATGAAGATTCCGTCTATAGACGTAATTATTTATGGATTATTGTCACAGTCAAATATGGAAGAGGAACCAAAGTTCCTAAGTTTTAATAGTGAAAGAAGTGAATGTCGAAACACTTTTTTTAATTCTTCAAAACAAACACAGTAAATTAGCTTTTCAATCAAATGTCCTTAAAGCGAATTTTTTTGAATTGCTCGGTTTTTTTACTGTTCTTCTTTTCGAGCAGTCCCTCTATTTCAGACTGACAAATATCGGCAAATCTTTCGGTTGACATTTTGTGTGTTCACATTATTGCGCAAGGCGGAAGTCGTTTGGTTAAGAAACTACCTCATCACACACGCGTTCAACAATATTTTGGGTGTCTCCGCTGACGTTGTCAGGAATCTTCGGCTGAAGCGGGTAATAATGCAGAAATGATTGACCAGAATTATTCACCGTGGGTGGAACATTGTGAAATGTTTAATGAGTTTACACGGCGGGATTAAGATAACATTTGTTGATGACGAATAATAATTTCGTTTGTAAACAAATTGGTTGCGCTTACTAACGACGCATCAAGGGGAACAACTCTGGCTTGGTTCCTATCGGTCGAGATCGACATCATACCAACCAAGTTTGAAGTCATATCGGGCAATTCTAGGAAAGAAAACAACATCTATTTAACCCTTTACCTAACATGAAAGGCAGACGACACTTGCAAAGAAATTCTTGGAAAGAAAACCACATCTATTTAACCCTTTACCTAACATGAAAGGCAGACGACACTTGCAAAGAAATTCTTGAATAACTAATTTTTTTTCATTTTTTTGTCTCAAAAAGATAGGTTATGACCCCTCGTTGGAACGAGCTCGACGAGCTCGTTCCAACGAGGGGTCATAACCTATCTTTTGAGACAAAAAATGAAAAAATAATGAAAATCAATTGGCGATTTTTGAGAATAGCGCTGGCCGGTTTTGTCCGTTACGTTGGGTAAAGGGTTAAATAAACAGGTAGAATGAGCCGAAAATTAACTGAATATGGTCGTAATCCAAGCATAGACATTGATTTCCACGCAAATGTTTACCAGGTAATAAAAATCATCAGCAGCAAAATTTTAATTAATGAAACACCGAGATGTATCCTGGTGTTTCATTAATTAAACTTTTGATGATTATTCCTGTAATTAGTTTTTGGAATCGAATATTATTGCGTCCGTGGAAATATTGCCCACCCGTGGAAAGTGACCAGTCCACGGCGGCCGTACTGTAGCTTACCACGCAACAACGCCTCCATGTTTAGCAGGTTTTGCAAAGAGCTGATCATGCCAAAAACGGACACCAATTTCCTCATTTTGAACCAGTAGCTGTGAAGCCGGAACCTACAAAAAACAACACGGGGCATCATTTTTACCTGTTTCAGAATATTATTTAATTCTTTAACTGACAAGAAAAGCAAACGACACTTGCAAAAGTGATTCTTGATTAACTAAAAATGTTCATTTCTTGCCTTAAAAGTATAGGTCAAGACCCTTCACTGAACCGAAAGATAATAATGAAAACACTGAGCCGGTCGCTGATTTATCGCGGTTCGCTGGTGAGAAGGCATCGATTAACTGCGCCCCAATGTCTCCCCTATCACCATGCCTCTTCTCTCCTACCAACACCTGGAAACGAATTGTTTGATTATTTCCAGCATCACATTCTTTCCAATTTATCCGACAAGCAATCGGGGTGGGGGTGGGGGGGGGGGGGGGGGTGTGCAAACACCTATACTGAATTTTTTTCCGGACCAAACCCACCAACTACCCCTCCTTTTTGCATTTTTTCCATGTCAATATTTTTCCGGCCACAGTGTTCAATGGAAAGAACAGCAATAGAAGCTCAACAGACCTGTTTCATTGAGCTCAAAGCATTTCAACCTCCAAAGTTGTCTTGCACCATGGGAGATAACTCTTTTCAAAAGTTGTCAGTTGTTCTACGATGTGTGTACATGTAATTCCAGAAAATAAAAATACCTGGTGAAATGTCCATAAATGCTGTGTTACCAAATTGTATGTCTTAGTGATAAAAAATTTAGTCCCATATTTTGAAAGCTTTCAGTACACGGAGAGTGGGAGGTGGGGGGGGGGGGGCTGAGGTGAGGGGAGGGGGTGGGGTGGGGGCTGCAAGGGGCTCCGGAACGTTTCGTCCCCAAACCAGTTCGATCCGGGACGATTCCAGGGGGGACAAAGTGTCCTGCGATGGCTAAAAAGTTTGGAAAATTCTTCATCTTTAAGGTATATTCTGTGTTTTAATTTTTCTTCCTCCGGTGAATTATAACTATTAGATCTTTTTAACGATAAAACTGCCTTCAAAACTTCATTTTATGCGTGTACCCTAAACGCTGGGGCGCTCTGGCAATGGCCCAGCACCATTTGCCCATTTTGCTCTTCCACCGCCCCTAGTTTCATATCACCTTTTCAAGTGCCAGTCATTCGCAACTACTTGTAACACCATCATTTCGAGTTCTCCATGTGTTTGGGTTCTCCTGTATGTTCTGTGTGGGCGAGGAGTATATGCCACTATGAAATGGCTGAATTGATGGATTTTCAATGATTTGTAGTCAGTGTAGACCAGTGTAGACAAGCAATAGTACTGCACAGTTGTATATAGCTGATATGAGACAACAGAAATGAAAATCATGTATGCATGGCAATTGAATTTGAAGTTCATTTGACGATAATCCTCGGGGATGGAACTGCAGAATCCTTTATTATATTACTGAAGTTTTAGTAGTCTATCCGGGTCTACTCCTAACCATATTTGGAATATAAAATTATGTGTTGGAGTAGATTCAATATTTATCCTCCGCCAAAACAAAGTTTGCTGAGGATATAGAAATAGGTTCCGTCCGTTCGTCCGTACCAACTTTGGACCTTCATATTTCAGTCAGTGGATGATGGATTTAAATGATCTTTGGTATGTTAATGGACCACTACTGGAGAAAGGATATTCACAGGTAACTGGTTTTGTGCAATCATTTTTTTTTCTAGAGTTATGGGTCTTTTTCGAATTTTTTCGACTAGAAAAATTTCAATTCTTATGGTTTCTGCGGTTAGTAACCACTTCTTGGCAGGGGTACCGGTGGCGTTGCACCTTGTTCATAATTGAACGGGAGAGAGTATGTTTTATCTGTAGAGTATGAGATATAACTTTCCCAGCATATTATATCAACATCAATGTTTACCTTTAGATTGGAGTTATTTGTTTTGTTATCCGCTCTTTATTAGTTCATCAATATAAATACAGACCTGGAAATAAAGGGCTTAGATCGTAACCCGTTGGCAGGTTACGTCGTGTAGCATGCGCGTAACCCATAGGAAAAAAAGTGGTTAACGTCTTAATCGAACGAATGGTTTCACGCGCCGAAGGCGCGCAGGGACGGTTTGGGGAGCAAGCCCCTTTTGACCCTCGTTGACTGTATAGTAGTGGTCCTTTTGATTTTTGCACCATGTCTTGACGTGTTAAAGGAGGAAAGGGAAGGAGCAGGTTTAGCGGCGTTTATGCTTCTTGATTCTCTCCTTGTGAGGAGGAGGCTGTGTCGGTGATATTGTAGTTGTTGGAGTGGTTGGAAGAGTTGTATCTGTTGGAGTGGTTAGTATTTGATGACTGTTTTTAGTTTCTTCTGCTGCTGTTGTTAGGATCTGCCTCTTTATGAATTCATCTACTCTTTTGATTGTTTCCTCTGTGGATAACCCTTTCAAGTTGTAGTAGTCGTTTTCCGGAGTTTCTGATGGTGGAGTGGATTCGGAGGTCTCAGTCTGGCTTTCTGGTGCCGAAGGGAGAGGTGAGTGGGGATCTGGAAGTGGCGAGAAGACAGCTTCCGATTCCATCTCAGTCTCCACAGGACTTTCCTCATCTAGAGTCTCCAGCTGTGGAACTGGGGACAAGATGGGTGCCTCTGTGTGGGTGGGAGCGGAACTGGTGGCAGTCTCTGTCTCCTCCTTTACCCCACCCTTCTCTCTCTACTTTTCCAGAAAAGCCTCCAAGCGCCGGGAATCCCTGCGCTTGGTGGACGGGCTCTTCTTCCTTGTCTTCCTATTCTCGGGCCTTCTAGCCTGCTCGGGTGAGGACCAGTGCGAGAGGAGGTCCATTCTGCAAAGGTACTACCTCTCCCCGAGGAGGGCGGTGATTTTTTCTCTTCTTCTACTTGGAATTCCAGAGTCAGGGGGACTCTCATTCCTATCTCCTGGACAGTCCAGATGATAGGACACGAGACCCCCAAAGCTGCAATTGTCCTCTTCAGTCTAGCTGGTATTTCCATGATCTTGATTAGGTCTTCACTCTCTGAAGTCAAAGGTGCGAATGATCATGAACGTCATAATGAGATTCCCGCCTATATAAATATCAACAACTAACATGCGATCTCGCCGATGCGAGATCGCACGTTAGTTGTTGCTATTTATTTTAGCAGATATTTTTTAAGATGGTAATTAAGATGGTAATTAAGATGGTAATTAAGATGGTAATTTAATAAACTTATGTTGTATTAATTTGTCGTAACCTGTCGCATTCTGTTGTAACCTGTAGTTCTATCGCGTATTTTACAATTGACGTAACCCACACGTAATCTTAACGGTCGTTCGCGAGTTATTTTCAGGCCTGTAAATATAAAGCTTTTAGCAATGTGTTTTGTTCATAATGATACATCTGAACCATGCATGAATCTCCTTTGCGGAGGTTCAAACTTCTTAGTAAATTTTGGGTGCGCTTAATACCCCATATCATTAAAATTGGCCTGAGATGCGACCTATCCCCCAAAACTGGTATTGTAGTATTTTCAGATTGATTACAGACACCAGGAGTGATTTATAAACATTCTGTTTCATTGGGGACATGCTAAAACCCGTCAGGATACAATTTGGACACACAACCGATTCCCAATTTTTTACATGTCTCGAACGAACCACCCACTCCAGCTTCAGTGTATGGGAATTTTGTCCATGACTCCCCGATAAGAGTATGTTTTTTGAGGCAAAATGGAAAAAAATAATAAGAATTTGGGTATCGATTTTTTATGAAAAGCACTGGTAGTTTATTTTCGTGGCGTTTGGGAAGGGGTTAATATTTAATCCTTTGAGATCGTGTAAACTGTAGAGGTTTGGATATATATGTACTGCTACTGTAAGTTTTAAATCGCAGTTCACGTGTTAAGGTAATCGGTACAGTTTCTTTTTTGTAAAATCCGTAGAAAACATCGTTCGAGTCTCTCGGATTTTTTTTTATTGAATTCAACCCTTTAACTAACGCGACTAGGAGACACACTTGAAAACAATTTCCCAAATAACTATTCAAGAATTTTAATTTTGTTCTCCTCTCGACACACTGGCCACACTGGAACGAGCTCGACAAGCTTGTCCCAATGAGGGTCATATGCAATGCTTTTGACGAAAGAATGGAAAAATAATAAAATTTGAAAGTGCATTTTTGGATAACCTGGACAGGATATAACCGTTAGGTTATTTACAAGTTTAAGTAGAAAACCAAATATCCGGGACGCGACAAGTCGATAACAGAATATTTCTGTTCGAAACGAAACTCGTACTGTCTAGCTAAGATTCAAAATAAAAGGCTGAACTGCCCGGTGTTGCATGTGACAAGAAGGTGCTAAACGTAACCAGAGGGAATCTTTTTTGATGTTGTCAATGTGCATGGGGTTTTAAAACTATTGAAAGTAAAATAGTTGATAGCTTCAATAACCGTATAAACAGATACATTCGTCGGAACCCACTCCCCATGACACTAAATCACCGATAAGGAGTGATCGGAGACGACAAAAACCCCTACAACCCATATTAATCCCTCCAAAAAAAAATTAGCTATAGTAGCAAATGTAAACTGATAGAGAGAGAGGCCTCTGATATCGTTCAGCGACGATAAAGGCTGCACTACCGATGTACCTATCGTATTGCTTTTAAAAATCTAAATATATCCCTATGGCTCATGATTAGAGCTGTCACGATTTTTTAATTTAGGAATCGATTAATCGTCGCAAATAATATACAATAATCGATTCATCGTCACTAGATGACCCCCATCTCCCCCTCTTTGAAGTCGTTAAAAATGAAGTTCAAGTCAGTTGACCTATCTCAAATAAACAACGAAGACGATCCTCTTTTAGGCACATTCAAACCTTTGATGTTCTGAACTTCTGAACCGTCAGTGTAATAATCAAGACCGGTCGTCAGTTGCGAATAAGATGTCCTCATATTATTACACTGACGGTTCAAAAGTTCAGAACATGAAAGCTTTGAATGTACCTGAAAGACAAATGCTTCTAACGACTTCTTGGGGGTTAACGTCGACGTTCTTGACCTTTACCTTTGGAAACAACAGTTTTTCATCATTTTTTTTTAATTATTAAACGTCTAAAACGGGGTAAAATTTACAGATTCTTCGACAACGAAAAATACTAATCTATTTCGGCGTGACAGGCCGACAATCGATTAATCGATTAATTGTGACAGCCCAACTCATTATATGAAACGGTATTAAGTTTGATACCAGCAATATCCGGTTTATTCGTGAAGCATTCCAGTAGTTAGAGTTTAAACGCAAGAGGGCCTGGTTATTTTTTTAAACTAATAGTTTGTTCACCAATAATTCTTTTGTTGCAGTCTATAACGGAGTGTATACGGGCTCCATCACAGAGGCTTTGGTATCTATCCAATCAACCATAACTGAATCAACGCATATCAGAAATATATCGTTTACTTTTGGGCTATTAACTGGATTTTGCAAATTGGCAGGATTATAAAACAGACTAAGCAAGATATAAAACTTTAAGTAACACAGTTATGCTCGGATAACAACCAGATTAACCCTTTACCTAACGCAGACGATATCAAAAAAATATCATTTTTTTAAATTTTTCAAAGAATTTCAACAAAACCATATCATGTGACCCCTCGTTGGAACGAGCTCGATGAGCTCGTTCCAACGAGGGGTCACATGATATGGTTTTGTTGAAATTTTTTGAAAAATAATATTTTTTCAACTGCTGAATTTGCATATTACGCGGGCGGATGCGCCCGATTCGTTGGGTAAAGGGTTAAATGGATAAACCGTGAGTTCACCTCCCCCCCCCCCCCCCCCCAAGGAGCCATGTTTACACCTGTTGCCAAAAGATTACTTGACAGCCAGGAATTCTGTCCGTCCTGTGTTGTCAGACAGCGATTTTTTATCGGAAACAACACACCGAAATGATAAATCGCAAAACCTTTAATGCCTACCAAAGCGTATGTTAGTGCCAAAGTACTTTTGGTTTCAAACAGGGGTTTTTCGGGCAGTTGGCACCACTGCCACCCTATGGCGTGAACATTGCGCACCACACACAATTAGCTGTTACTGGATGAAGCATGATGACCTCAACTATAGTGGAAAAGCTGTTAGGGAACATGTGACCCGTTAGCAATTTTGTTATGAACGCCCAGTTACCGCTTAACCGCCTATCACTTGGGATCAGAGACGATGCATATGCTAGGATGCTGAACCATGAGAATGTGGTTTGGGTAAGGACCAAGTTCTCGAGTCACCAGTCTAATTCTGTATGGAACCCAACACCGTTCTGACATGGAACCAGTCGTAACCGGAAAAAAAAACCTCGTTAACATTCCGACATTAGATAATCGATTAAGGTTTTAACTCTTCTCAAAGGTAATAGTATCATAGAACTTTTTAAAGCTTTATGAACAAATCTTTTTGTTCCATATTGTCTGAAAAATGTCGTCGTCACGATTCTGCACGTCCGTATTTAGCGAGCATTATAAGCATTTTCACAAAAGGCAACGATGAAAGCAATGCAACGTGGCACAGAGTTTATGGAAAGCATGTGGTGGCGTCAGAAGAGTTCAGGTCTTCCACCCTCCTTCGGGGAACCTCCTTCCTCCTTTATTGTGGTCTTGTCTGGGAATACCATATCCCCCTGTCTGTCCGGGAGCATATCCGTTTGGGAAATCCTGTCGCCACCACTGATGAAAAGGGTTTACAGTCATGATAAAGAGCAAGAGTTTGTAGTGACATGTGTCTGATAAGCATTTGGGTTTTCACATACATGTATTTGCAAATATGCACGACTTTGATAACCGTTTTTATCTACCATTTACCAAAAAATCCAATCGCAAACAGCAATATCAGTGACGATAAAAATTCGGCGATAAAAGATCTTGTATCGCTATTGCAATAGCGATAAAAGTCATATGACATCGCGAGAAAAGAACGTACGCGCGCCTGACTGACTATTTCAGTGGTACTGGCAACCACAAGTCATTTCCTTCAAAAAGTTACAATGCTGCACTGAACGATGCGTCTCGTTTGTTTCAACATATATTCCACGTTGCAGGGAATTGCACGATGAGTTACATAAACAATCCACCATGCAAAACACCCGATCAAAAAAGATGGAGGAGAATCATAAAAAATGAAAGTTATAGCGAGAAAATATTGAAACGTAACGTCAATCTCATTGTGATTTGAGCTTCTAAAAATTATGTATGAAGTGACGCCATGTATTTTAGGCGATTGCGCACTTCGAAAATATAATTCCCTAATTCTTTTCACAAACCAGCCATCTGTGCCTTGGGTGACCATATGGAATGAATTGAATTTTAATAGAAATAGCTTTGCTCGGCAGAAAAAAAGCATACATGGGCCGAGTTTGATTATTTTTTTTTCACAATGTACAATTTCATTCATGCTGCATGAATTTCTTAATGTGCGATTTGGGTTGCGAGAATTGAAAATGGAGATCTATTATTTTGATCAGTTGAGTGTGGCGTTTTTGTTTGTTAATTATTTTTGAGAAGTCATGGTTATCGAGTTTTTTTAAAATAAAAGGTAGATAAATGTGTTATGCGCTCATTTTGCCAGTATACACTTTTTTTTATCGAAACTCGACTCGTTTTGGGGGAGGTATAGCTACGCATCGCGCAAGGGCGACTCGTACCTATACGTCCCCAAAAACGAGTCTTAACGCGATAAAATATTCTGTACATGCACAATGTGCACATAACACATATGTTTCATATATTCTATACAAGCACAATATGCACATAACACATATGTATCATATATTCTATACAAACACAATGTGCACATAACACATATGTTTCAAATATTCTATACAGGCACAAAGTGAACATAACACATGTGTATCACATATTCTCTAAAAGCACAATGTGCACATAACACATATGTTTCTTGTATTCTATAGAAGCACAATGTGCCCATAACACATGTGTATCAAATATTCTATACAAGCACAATTTGCACATAACACATATGTATCATATATTTAATTTTGTTTCTTTTTCTGTGCGCACAGAAAATGCCTTTATAATATACTTAGTCTGGGGTGGTAGGACACAAATATATTCTTTTTGGTGAGGGGGTGTTACACCCCATCTCCCAATGTACGCCCCTGATGACGTGTGAATATTCATTATAAATTATAAACATCCAAATGGTATAGTAACATTTACCACAGCACTGGGTAGAAAAATTAAATCATGGAAATGCTTGGTCATCCTCCAATGGCCGAGACAGTGCATTAACACGTTGTTAGGATCTCCTGTCTGGTTCCTGTGGTATTCATACAACATATCCATTCCTGGATGTATTTCATTTTCATCCTGAAGAAAACAAACAGAAAAAAAGAAACAAAAATTATCTCCACCCGATCGTGTATAAAAAGTCAAGTCACTGAAACATGCTGTTGTTTATTCTATATTGGTATGATCGGCGGGAATGACTGTCGGGTCTGACTGGAGTTCATCTGATGACTCGGAGACAAATTAAAGATGATAAGAATTTAATATTGAATTTGGTATTCCAAATGTCTGACAGCGACAAACATTTAACAACTGGTCTTGTTGGATATCCGAACAATATCACCGTAATAATAGCTCGTGGGATTTCCCAGTAAAATGAAGTAGAGTAACGTTTGGAAATCCAAACTATAACTAAATTCTTATTTGTGATCAAGGCTATATATACAATACAATAAATGACTCATGTCACAACAGGTTTTCAGGATTTTAAGATCAAAGTAAGCTTTGACCGCGTCTGAATCAGATGCCTGATTAACTTACTGAATAGACCTCAAATAAACAATGGAGGGAAGCAATGAATGAAGGCAACTTGTTTACAACTTCTATAAGAGAGGCTTGCTGTCACACGACGAATGAAGAAATATGCCAAGTTTGAAACAATTGAAATGAAATGGGACAAAATTCGAATAGTAGATTTTGAATGCAATATAATAACAGTACATTTGTCTTTTTGATTCGAAAGTTTATCATGGTCTGTACACTCTCCGGTGATTGCAGGCTAAAAATATGTCATATGATTTTCCGATCACGGCATTTTTTTTAACAATGGTCTGTTTGATCGATCCAGCTCCATGATCAGAGCCATGTATGTTTAACCCTTTGAACGATAGTGGTATCTTCCATGCCAGTTCAATGGCTGCAATTAGAAGAGTCCATATTTATCATTTGGGGTTAGACCAATCAGGCCTCGGGCTGCACGTTGAAAATACTGATTGGTCTACTCCACAATATTTATTGAACTGCCATCCTGTATAATGACGTTAAGGGAAGAAGAAAAAAGAAAACCAAACAGCAACGCCGGTTTGTAGCAGCCCCGGTATATGACCATAGCGGTTACAAAAAAGGAGTGGAGAAAGCTCCAACAGTTTAATTTGAAAAACCGGGAGCTTGATGGATGACTCCCGGTTTTTCAAACTAAACTGTTGGAACTTTCTCCACTCCTTTTTTGTAACCGCTATGGTCATATACCGGGGCCGCTACCAAACCGGCGTTGCTGTTTGGTTTTCTTTTTTCTTCCTCCCTTAAATTTGCCATCGCACAACATTATATTCTGGCTCGCCACTATGGTGGGACTCAACCCTCTACCATCGCCAAGCTGGAACCGAATAGAGCCCACTCTCTAATAGTCTTAGTGGCGTCGGGGGATTGTTTTTCGACAATCTATCACTCCAACACAAACTGCCGGGAGTTCTAACCGCGTGCATACCCCCTCAGACCCCATTTGAGGCAATAGGAAAGCTAGGCCTGTGTGATCCAAGTTAAATAAAATAAGGCTAACCGGATCGGAAGGGATTTGTAAATTTCACATCGTCCCGGCGCGCCTTGAGCGCGCTAAAACCTTTCATTCATTCATCATAATGACGTTATGACGGAAAAAGGGGCCGCTGGGGTTCAAAGGGTTAAATCAATAAACGAAAAGGGAAGAGCAGGGTAACTGGAAGCAAATTTGGGTGGCGGGGCTCTAAATATAAACAAGAGGCCCTAAGAGCTCTTAATCGTCGCTCACCTGATAAGATTGTTTAAAGAAGGATTCGGGGGGCGCGGTGGCTCAGTTGGTAGAGGTGTAGGCTGCAAGCCGAGAGGTCCTTGGTTCGAATCCCACCTGCGGCAACCGCGTTGTGTCCTTAGGCAAGACACTTCATCCCCATTGCCCACGTGGGGGCACGGTGACGTCGTGTATTAAGGCATGCTGCACGTCGATGGTGCACCTGTCTTCAACCAATGCTAACCCCGCGTATGTGGAGTTAGCATGTTGGGGAGCGGACAGTTGCTCGCCGTTGCTAAGTGGTTCTCTTCGGGTGCTCCGGCTTCCGCCACCCGTGAATCTGTCGTGGTCATGATTAGCCATCGTGCAGAAATATGTGACCTTAAACTCCAATAAATAAATAAATAAATAAATAAATAAAGAAGGATTTAAGGTCACTTTCAGCATCTATAGTAGTTTAATGAATTACATCATAATGGCAGTTGCTCAATACAAACATAACAAATAAGAAGATATAATAAACGTGATGTATAATATACTAGTCAAAGTTTGCCAAGCACCAAGTATATCCAACTATCTGTTTTACGTTTTAGTTGCAGACCGGAAAATAAGGCGTCTGACATTTGCAGAATGAGGTCCCCAGATGGTGAATTTGATCTTGCTACCCCATACAGTGGGTCAATGTATCCTCTGGGTAACTCGTTCTATTTAGTTTTGAGACCCTGATTCAGACTGAGGTTCAGAGGGTAAATTTAGTGATGCTACCCTGCTGTGCAGGGTAGCATCACTAAATTCACCCTCCTGGGACCTCATTTTGCAGATGTCAGTCTGCTTTTTTTCTGGCTTGTTCAGTTGAAATAATGTTATGATGAAAAGTGGATATATTTTTATTCAATTATGTCTTCAATGAATTAAGTACAGAAATTAAGATTTTGTTTGTGTTTGACATTATTTTTTAGCTTTTGAATACGATAACCATAGAAAATAGATATTACTGGTAAAAGAGGACATTTTTCAAATTTCCCAAAAGGTTGACGCAGCGAACTGGTATGGGTTCAATATCGAGTATGAAACCCTTTTTTGTTAATTACAGCTTGACAACGCCTTCTCACGCCCCCAATCAGGTTCCCGGTGGTCCTTTGTGGGATGTTGTTCCATTCTTGGACCAGCATGGCACCAAGGTCCTGAACACTTCTTGGTTGGACTGGACGGGCTGAAATTGCAAGCTGCAACTCATTCCAGACATGTTCGATTGGATTGAGATCAGGGGATCTTGCTGGCCAGTCCATACGCTCAATCCCCCCCCCCCCTCCCTTTCAGTATTCCCGGACAGCATGGGCAACATGAGGACGGACATTATCGTCCATCGGAATGAATCTATCACTCACTGCACCTGCATACAATCTGACGTGGGTATCTGTAACAGCTGAATACTATTACATGGTCTTCTCGATCGGAGACCACCTTCGTGCAACCTTGCCCGGATAGTCTGCGTCGAAACATTTACCCCGGATGCATTCTGCAAAGCTGGGTTGCTGTAGCAAAGCGGTTCCTACGGGCCTGAATGATCAAAAACCGGTCAGATGCTGCCCTGTCTCTGCCCCCACCATGCCGTCTGACTGGTCTGCCATACTGTTGAAATCATGCCCAGGCTCTGGTGATCACCGTATTGTGCACACCAAGGGCTTCACCAACCTGACGATGGGTAGCCCCTTGCTCCACCATCCATACAGCCCGCCACATTTCTGCTTCAGACAAATGCCTTCTTACATTTGCATTCGCCATATTCAATCATTAATTCACAAGGGTTTGTGTTGAATTGAAGACTGAATACCCCACAGTACCCTACACATCTCATGCACACGTGGACAGTACACGAAAACATCATGAAAACCAAGGGGTACATGCTTTCCATGATTGTCACGAAAAGTCTGCCTGTCAAGAGACCTACAGTAAACACTGGGGACCATCTCAATACATTCCTCAATCATATCCACCAAAAAATATCGCAAATATGTCACAAGAGAATTTCACAGTGATGTGTCAAATATTTGGTGCTCAGCAAACTTTGAGTTGTATATAAAGTACTAATGACTTTTTGACCTCGCTTACAGAAGAATGACCAGGTCATGTTAGAAATAATATTAATCGATTTACTATCACAGTTTATCAATATATAATAGTATTTCTCCGAATCATTTAATTGTTTAAATTCTTTGTTTTCTTTTATAATTTAGACGAGCCATGTTTCCCTAATTTCGACATATGCTTCACAATCCATAACAAAATGTGTTTCGCTCTCTATTTCACTGGTATCGCGTACCTGGCATCTCCTTTCCTTTGAGGGCGTTGGGGGTTGTTTATGTCTACCCTTTCCTATTTCTAAATTATGGTTACTAATCCTAAGTCTAGTAAACAGTTCACGGTCTATCGGGATCTGGTGATATGTCAATATAGTTAATCTAATCTAGATAGGGAGGTGTGGGTGGGGGAGAAGGGTAGTTGGTGATTTTTTGTTTTTGCTTAGAATCATTCAACCCCCCTTTAAAACTCATTTTAAATTGCAACGAGAAAAAAAAATCACCCAGTTGATCCCATCCACTTCCTCCCCCACCCCCAAATGGGCAAAAAAGCAACCAAAAAAAAAAAAAAAATAATTAAATAAAAATACCCCCCCCCCCCCTCCTTCGGGCCTCAAAAGAACTTGTGGAACTCCGTTTGGAAAAATGTTAATTTTATGTACTCACATTTTCGTCTAACTACAGTTTCCCATCTCTGTTATGCGTTGGCACAGTTCATTTAAACAAAATAGTAAATTCAACAGCGGGCTCTGTGTTAAATTTCAAACCTCTCCAGTGCTTACCAAAATCAGTCAAGCGTAACACTTTCAACAAACATGATTCTTGTCGTTGTAGTTTTGCTATTTAGTTTATTTTCATTAGTTTTTCATCTCCCCAAACAAATCGTATTCCTACTCCCACTCGTCGAAGATGGTATTCCACTCCTAGCATCGTATTCCACTCTCAGCGATGACGGACTATTTTTTATTGTTTACAAATCGGTTGAGTTGAATCAATTATAAAGGGCTGTTTTGGGAAAACAAATAAGGAGTACGATTGTATCTTCTCATGGGCCGCGTGGGTTATTTAACTCTTTACCCAACGCAGACGATATCAAAATTTATTATTTTAAATATCATTTTTTTTTAATTTTTCAAAAACATTCAACAAAACCATATCATGTGACCCCTCGTTGGAACGAGCTCGACGAGCTCGTTCCACCGAGGGGTCACATGATGTGGTTTTGTTGAAATTTTTTGAAAAATAATATTTTTTCAAATGCTGAATTTGCATATTACGCGGCCGGATCAGGGCGATTCGTTGGATAAAGGGTTAACTCGGCTAACGCCTCGTGAAATAACCCTCCGCGCGCCGCACACGCGAATAAAAATCGTACTCAAATTCGAGCAGTGAACAAACAATTGACTATGTATTCATCGGCAATAGTATCGTTGTCCTTTTGGCGTCGGCAGTGACGTCATTCAAAATGGCCGCCGCGCATGCGTAGATGGTAATGTCAAAGGTCGGATCAAGGTTCACGCCACCTGTTACCACACTGATTTTTTTGACGTTACAGTTGTATTAAACAGGTTGCATCACGTCATAAAAATGACATGACCTGACCTTTGACCTTACCTTTTGGATATGTACGGCGGCCATTGTGAATGACGTTACTTCTGACGCGAAAAGGACAACGATACCACTGGCAAGATGTTTTATGAGCATCATGAAAACATAATTCGAAGACAAATGAAACTTTAAACTGTTGTTGGTTTGAGGCTTAAGATTTCTAACAATTGAACATTTTGGCCGGAATTGGGAGCACCTCCTAACACCCCTTTCGCCACGTCCATGCTGACCCCCTTCCCCAACAAAGTTATCTACTTTACGGCGTAAGAAGATTGTATTTTCTTTGAGACATATTTTTAGAACTTTTGATAAAAAAAGAGGCATTAGATGAAGCAACGATCTATACTTTCTCTTTTGCGTTTACTCGAAACTTTTAGATATCTTCTGGGTAGACACCTCCACCCCTCAATCGTTGGGTGATACATTATCTCGTGGTATAAAGGAAAGAATACCTACCATAAAATATTTGTAATCAGCAAGAATCTTATCACATTGGTCTTTTGATAATACTGGGATATTTAAGAGGAATCCATTTCGCCAAAATTTCTCCACCGTTTCCGACGGCAGCTTGAATTTGTCCCATTGTTCTTTGGCCTAATAAAATAAAACATAACATAAAGTAAGTAGTTTATTTTAATCATAGTTTTAGTTCATTTGACGCCTCATGCATTCAGGGTTGTCGCGAATGGGGGTTTAGATTGTCTGACCCTCTTCCCCCACACACAAACAATTTATCCAGCGCGTAGCCAGGATTCTATAATAGGTTTTTTCCTCTGAAGGGTGGGGAGAGGGTGCGGGGGGGGGGGGGGGGGTTAAAAGGACGTTGTGTGGGGTTTAGGGCGCATCACCTAGTCCTAACAAGACCCCCCCCCCCCCCGCTGTTGTTACCTCCTCCTCCTACTTCCCTTCTGAGAAGTGGGAGGAAGGGGTAACGACCCAATGGTCCTATTTAGGCTAATACCCCCACCACCGAGAAGAGTATGCACAATTTAGTGCTCCAAGAGCCAATATGAAGCATTTGTAGCGTCTGTTGCTCCTATATTAAAAATCATTTTGGGGCTCTATGTTGTGTGAAATGGGCCAATGTTTTTTTTGTTTTTTTTGGGGGGGGGGGGGGTGGGCATCGAACATTTTTGGTGGGGAGACCCCAGAGCTCCCTCCCTCCCCCCGTAGCTACGCCACTGCCAGTCGGGACATTTTTGTCTTTGATATAAATTCACTCTTGTTAGTAATCATGAATTTCCTTTGGCGTCTAGACTGGACTTATATCACGCACACAGTCAGTCAATGGCGGTGCCAGGATTTCGATTTAAGGGCGCCTAAGTAAGATATGGGGGGGGGGGGGGGGGGGGTCCAGGGTCGAGATGCCGAAGACCTGAAGACCGCAGGCCTGAGCTGGGAAGGGTACAGGAGGTATGTGCCCGCCCCGTTGGTGCGGGTCTGGAGGATCTCCCCAACAAAAACTGTTCATACTTGGACGCCCTTGGAGCGATATCTGAGCGTTTCTACAACACCTGCATTAGGTGGTCGTCAAAGGCCCCCAGATTACGTCTAAAATTGGGCTCACATCATTGAGTGTAAGCGCTTCCACGATGTATTATCATGCAAATACAGGTCTATTACTCATATTGCTGCAATATAAGCGAACTATTTTCACTAAAAGCATATTAAACTTGATCGGTAAATAACAATTCTGCCAAAATAGACAAAAAATGTTGTCGGCCGGTACAGGTCGTTTTTGAGACATTGCAATATAGGCATATAGGCCCACAGTACATATAAAGAAAATGCATGTTAGACATTGTAGTAACGATTAACGGTACATGATGTGTATTGCTGTGTGCCGTTTGCGGGTGTGATAGTGGGTGGGAAACCCACGGTCAGATATTTGAAATTTGATTTAGGGGCGGGGCGCGGGAAAGCTGGGGGAGGGGAGGAGGCCTAAGCCGCCACTGCAATCAGTCATAGAAATAGAAGTCTGTGTTACCCGATTCGGGCTGCTGGCAGCCCCAGCATGACCAATTTGGAGGACGATACGAATAAAACAAGAAGTTGGGAATTCACACGTCTAGGACTTCAATAAATATACATTTCCAAGATCTCTGTCGAATTTTTTTAACTATCATCCCGATTGGCTAATATTACAGCTAATTCGTCGAAGCCATGCCTCGATGATGAAACTGAAATATTTTGTCCGTCGGGACTTAAGTCATCATAGTCGGGATAAATTAGGTTTAGACCCGTTCCAACTCTCAACCGCTCATCTTCGCGACTCCATCTGACTCCATTGCAGATATTGTGTACCGTCTCAGGTTTGCAAACACTTTGTTGGCTGACGTAATAAATAAGTTACGGGACGTTTAAATGGCGAATAGGTGTCACTCGAGGCTCAGCGACAACAATATTAGGTTCGACTAAAGCATCGCCAAATAGGCATATTGTTCTCCGACACCGTATCCGTCAACTAAATGCCCCGTAATTTATAATATGCACGTGACGTGGCACAGCTGTGTGGACACCCCGGTGATCGTCTAGTGGATTTGGAAGAATACCCTCGAACGTGTTTGAACTCTGAATAGGTTCGTGTAATCTGCGGCCTCCGAACCGTGTACGGTCTTGTGGTTCAGCAGTCAGGCAAATAATGCAACGCTCAAACACTCCGCAAATACTTTTCTACATATACATTTATTCTGCACAACTTTCTGCAGTATACTGTACTGTACAACTTTTACCACTACAAATTACTACTATAAACAGCCAAAGTTCGTTTAACCCTTTACCTAACATGAAAAGCAGACGACACTTGCAAAACAAATTCTTGAATAACTATTTTTTTTTCATTTTTTTGTCTCAAAAACATAGGTTATGACCCCTCATTGGAACGATCTCGACGAGCTCGTTCCAACGATGGGTCATAATAAAAAAAAATAATGAAAATTAATTGTCGATTTTTGAGAATAGCGCTGGGCGGTTTTGGCCGTTACGTTGGGTAAAGGGTTAACTGGAGTGACGCTAGTTATTCTTGTGGGCAGTCACTATCTGCCCTGCCATAAATTTCCAACAAGATTTTACAAGAACACGTATGTCGGGTTGCTAACAGTGACCGAAGCTGTCTAACCTAGCTTTCAGGCGGCTATTATATACAGAGTGGAACGTGACTGACCATGAGGAAATTGCGCAGTTTGCTGACTCCAGATCTCGTGATCGGCAACAAAGTTAGTCAAATTGGTCAGGTGACATGAGGCAGATACCTCCACCGATCCGTTCCCATTCTCAAACAAATCCCTCAACTTTCATTTAACTCTAGCTGGAAAGTAAACGTGTTAGTACTTACTTAGACTGACTAAGCATCACACCGCCTATCACGCGGTGTTCAATCGATTACCAAAAATGGCCGCTGACCGATTACTGGTTATTTGAACTCACATTATCGGCCGATTATGATGCCGATTCCGATTGTAATACCGTGCACCACTAGACAAGTCAAGGCTCGCTAAGAACTACATTAAATTGAGTATATTTTACAGTGTTTACAGTCCGTTCACTACCAGATAAGTCGAGACTCGAAAGAACTACATTAAATTGAACATATTTCACAGTGTTAAAACTCCATTGACTCAGGTCCAGTAAAATTACCAGTCGCGCACACTTGGATGGGAAACGTGGCTCATAGCCACATTTATCACCCAAGTGCGCGAAACTGGTAATTTGTCTGCGATCTGAGTCAATGGAGTGCAACCTTCACTTTTCTGGTATGAACTGGCGATTGCCGCAAGTACGCTCCATTGTAAGCTTTACACGTCGTCAACTTGTATACCCGTAAAGGGTCAGTAGTATGTCTCGCACGTTTCAGGGGTTATTGGCAGGACCTTGGTGCATGACCTCGAAAGTGACGCCATGTCACGTGACCCAGTGGCGCCATGTTGTGTTGTCATGGTGACGTCACCTCCATAGTGATAAGTGGTGTGAGTGCGCATGCAGCGCGTGTTGTTAGGGTAATACGTGTTTCCGTCGTCCATTTTGTATACTGGAAGTCACCATCTTGGTTTCTATGGTAGCACGTGGTTGCTATGTTACCCAATTTTTTGCAATGGGACGGGGTATGTTCGGAGGGTGTGTTCGATTGAATCGGAGTGTCACGAATTACCACAAACAACCCGACAAGTTTTACTATTTCGAATTCTTTCAGAATTCTCTGCTTCTATCTATATATGGAATAGTTTTCGTCTATCTGGTCATGTTATACTCCAGTAGCGTAGAAGAGCCTATTAGGTGGAACAGCTTTGCTTATTATTACTATATTTAGTTATTCTGGTCTATTCTTGTTAGTTCTGACTCTATTCCAAGTACTCTTGTTGTTTCATTTATCTAGATCATTTATATAAATTATAACTAACCAATCAGATTGCTTGATTTTCCATAACCTGTACTTAATCCCACAGAGTTATCTCCCCTTATTACAACGAAGTTGTATCCGATTCTTATCGCCTCTCTATCCAATGGCAATATCCCGGGCACCCCAATTTCGGCTCCCTTTTTTTGAAAAACATATGACCTTCGGCACCCCTTTTTTGTCATATGTGCTTATGTGAAAAAGGCACAATGTGCACTAGCACATAGGCACATGCTTTATGTGCCGATATGTGCTTATGTGAAAAGGCACAATGTGACACAATGTGCCCTAGAACATAGGCACATGCTTTATGTGCCGATATGTGCTTAGGTGAAAAGGCACAATATGCCCTAGCACATGGGCACATACGGGTATTTGAGGATACCTATTGCCTGGTATTGTATTATTTGAGGATACCTATCTAGGATACCTTCTGGAGAATCCATTTTTTTCATATGTGCTTATGTGAAAAGACACAATGTGACACAATGTGCCCTAGCACATAAGCGCATGCTTTATGTGCCGATATGTGCTTATGTGAAAAGACACAATGTGACACAATGTGCCCTAGCACATAGGCACATACGGGTATTTGATGATACCTATGGCCTGGTAGTATATTATGTGAGGATACCTATCTAGGATACTTTATGGAGAATCCCTTTTTGTCATATGTGCTTATGTGAAAAAGCACAATGTGCCCTAGCACATAAGCACATGCTTCATGTGCCGATATGTGCTTTTGTGAAAAGGCACATTGTGACACAATGTGCCCTAGCACATAGGCACATACGACCAAAAAGGGATTCCATAGCCACGGGTGTTTTCGAAAAAGGGATTCTTAAAAAGGGATTCTGTAAAATGAGATTCCCATCCGATTCCGTAAAATGGGATTCCGTGTTTTAACATCGACACTCGAGGGTATGGAAAGAGATTGATAACACCCAATTATTATTACAAGAACCTGAACAGATACAACTGACAACCAACCACTACAAAACAACGAAGGTACAGAACGAAGATCCAACATAACTAAGACTGAAGTGAACATAACAAATTGAAAGAAGGTCAAACTAGTCGGATTGATCGAACACACCCTCCGAACATACCCCGTCCCATTGCAAAAAATTGGATAACATAGCAACAACGTGCTACCATAGAAACCAAGATGGCGGCCTCCAGTATACAAAACGGACGACGGAAACACATGTCACCCTAACAGCACGCGCTACGCATGCGCACTCACACCACGTATCACCATGGAGATGACGTCACAACATGGCCGCTCATGCGGGTTACCATGACAAAACAACATGGCGCCACTGGGTCACGTGACATGACGTCACTTCTGAGGTCCTGCACCGAGGTCCTGCCAATAACCCCTGAAACGTGCGAGACATATTACATCAAATTTGCATTAACAATAGAGCAATTGCAGAAGATAATAAAATGTGGTTAATGAATCATCACAAAATGCTTGGCAACAATCGGTTAAACTGGTGTTCCAGGAGCCGTTGCAGTTGTCATCCGATTGCCCACAATTGGCCAATTGTGGTGGCCGGTTCCGATCATCGGTTGAACACTACCTGTCACGTGGTGTTCAAGTTCCAAAATTATCCATGTTATGATATTGTTTAACAGGACAGTGGAAACCCTATAATAGCTAATTGTCAAGTTAAAACTCCTACCCATCCGTAAAGTTATATATCCCCATAAAACTTGACAACTTAAAATCCATCTGTCTGAAACTCTGTTTAAAACTCCGAGTCTCAGAGTACAAGCCGTACTCGGACACTAATATTTTATACTTTAAGAATAATTTGCTAGGAGCTCGGTGGCCCAGTATGCAGAAATGATGCAGGCTGCAAGCCGAGAGGGCCTCGGTTCGATTCCCACCTGCGGCAACTGCGTTGTGTCCTTGGGCAAGACACTTTATCCCAGCTGTCCACGCGAGGGCACGGCGGCGTTGTGTACCAAGGTGTACTGCACGTCGATGGTGCTCTTGCCTGCAACCAATGCTTACCGTGTTTGTGTGGAGTTATTATGTTGGGGAGTCTGACAGTTGTTAGCCGTTGCTCGGTGGTTCTCTCCGGGTACTCCGGCTTCCTGCACCCGTAAACTGTTCGACAAGAGGTGATCCTGGCTGTCGAGTGTCGTGAAACCTCAATAAATAAATAAATAAATAAATAAATAAATAAATAAATAAAATAATGTGCTTCATTACATTTACTTCAAAACAAATTGTGTCCCCCTAGACCGCTACAGAGAAAATATTGTGATATTGCTTTCGAACGACTAGTTCTCACGCTCTCACAAGTGTATTACCCGATTGATAAGAGAATAGAAACTTGTGTACAAATTTACCACTGCAATTTTTACTCTACTGACATATAAAATAACAATCACAGTTAAATAATATTTTTTTTGGCATTATTTAATGGCATAAAATACTCAGCCCTTACAGAATGAAAGTACTGGTAATTTCATACAAAATACTCCGTCCGGTCTGATCAAGTCCCAGTATTTTAAGCAAGATGTGCATATGTTTCAAGATTAAAAAACATATCCTGTGACCCCTCTTTGGAGTGGGCTCGTTTCAAAGCGGTGGGGTGAGGGTCACATGATATGGTTTTGTTGAAATGGTTTGAAATTTTTTTTAAACTGCTTAATTTGTAAATTACGCGGGAGAAAGCGGGCGATTCGTGAGATAAAAGGTGAAAGAAGTATACTGAGTTAGGGTTCAAGTTCGTACCGACGGTCAATAACTCGGAAAAATTGGGGACGTGACAACTGTTACTTATTCCCAGTTCCTTATTCGACATTCGTTATCAACCGATAAAATCGGTTGATAACGAATGTCGAATAAGGAACTGGGAATAAGCTCGGCAACAGTATAAATATGAATTATTGCCTTAACCCGACACTTGTTTGTGGTCATGATTATAGTCATGTATACCAAACGCGGCCTTATACACAAATAAACAAACAAACATACTTGGCTTATCGTGCTCGAGATAACCCATACATAATCATGATAATCAGGCATATACATTATGTGGAGAGTGGATTGTAACTAAATCACCCGTGGAGTAGAGTTATTACCCAAAGTATCACTTTCAAGTAACGGTTGTCACGTCCGTAGGAAATTTGAACTTTCGCCTCGCTATGTCGAAAATTTTTAGATCTTGACATCAGGCCTGATCTGATTTCCCATTATCAGAATGGACTAATAGTGCAGGTCAGCATTCACCATGTTGGGCCACGTGTGGGGAAGGGGAGGTAGGGGGGGGGGGAGGGCGTCACCTTTGTTTCCAAAACAAATGACACGTGGAGTAATTGCCAGGTGTAATTCTGGCGGTCAGGATCTCGATTCAGCGTCAAATAAATGAATATTGGTACATTACGCGCTTGATCATTTGTGTTAACATTAACATTTGTCGTAAGTATCAACTGTAATATTATTTACGTGTTAAATCAGAGTTAACCCTTTACCCAACGTAACGGCCAAAACCGGCCAGCGCTATTCCCAAAAATCGCCAATTAATTTTCATTATTTTTTTCATTTTTTGTCTCAAAAACATAGGTTATGACCCCTCGTTGGAACGAGCTCATCGAGCTCGTTCCAATGAGGGGTCATAATCTATGTTTTTGAGACAAAAAATGAAAAAAATTAGTTATTCAAGAATTTTTTTTGCAAGTGTCGTCTGCTTTTCATGTTAGGTAAAGGGTTAAAAACAAAACTTTATTTTAAGAACACATTGAAATGTGACTGTACAATCGCAGCAGGCGCGTAGCCAGGATATCAAAGTTTGGGGGAGGGGGGCAGTAATACCTAGGGGGAGGGGGCTAGTTCAGCGACCTGAAAGTAGGGTGGTAGCCACTAGGTTCAGATCGCTGGACTACTTAGGGTGGGGGTGGGGGGTGCATACAGAATAGGATGCACAGCATCATCCGAGCCATGTAGTGACCAGACGGGGCGAACACAAGAGGGGGACACTCCCTCTCCCTGGAGGGTGAGGCTCTGCCGGAAAAAAAAATAAAATTCGAGACAAAAAAACCCCACCATTCCCTTGACTCTGAGTCCGTTTGTGTCCATAATTTATAAGTTGTGGAGGGTATCAATAATTATACCACATCACCTGGGGGTGGGGGTGACTTTTTGGGGGTCCCCCACCCCCACCCCCTGGCTACGCCACTGAATCGCAGTCGAGTTGCGTATCTTCATTGCAATACTCAGCTGCCATTTCGAAAGCCCAACATTCGAAATAAATAAAGTATTGTCGATATGTGTGCCATAGGTGTTTTCATAGTTGAGTTATGCGAAAGGAAGTGAGTTACATTTGAAGCGATTGACGGTAACCACATTGCTGGTTCCCCATTTCTTCTCCAGACTTGTTTATTGTTTTGGAAACAAATGTGACGTATGCCGACGCCCCCAAGTGATCAAACATGGAGGACTGCTGATAAAACCGAAACATGATTTGTGTGATGAGTGAACGGTTTACCATTTGAACCAGAAAGGTCGCGTTTCCGGTCCAGGATCGTGATACGACCTGAATGCGTAAAGTAGATTGTTGTTCAGTAGAACAAGATTCGCTGGGAGTATAATGGGGAAGTGGTATGGGAGAATGAAGGACATGTGGTTAGGGGCGACTCAAAGGAGAGGGTTAATATGCTAATCGGAGAGATTGGGAAGAATGGGGCAAGGGATGTCATCAAGCAGTTCGTCTCCGAGTGTTGGGAGGAGAGAAGAAGCGTGGGAACAGGGAGGCAGTTGGTAGTACAGAGGTAACCAAGGCCTTCTCATACGACAACCGCGACAAATCAGCGTCCGGCCAAAGTGTCATTATTATTATTATTAGATTTGTGTGGAAGACCAATCAAAATTTTCAACGTGCACGTTAAAAATCTTGATTGGTCTTCCCCAAGTAACGAGTTTTGACCCTGCCAGTTGATGGCTCTGAACTTGCATGGAATATACCATCAAGGTTCTAACAGTTAAGCGAAATTTATGACCAAAAGCTTGTTATCAATGGCGGTCCAAGGTTGTCTGCACCCCCCCCCCCCCCCCCACACACACACCGATCTGTTTATACACGAGGTCCCTCGACCATCTGATCGATCAAGGATCGGCCTGGTGTCAGAACTTTTTAAAATTCAGAGCGAAAAGTTGAAAAATTCTCCACTGAAGAGACAGTCGAATCACATTTTTAACGGGCAGTTTTCCACCGAGTTCATATTAATTTGTAACAATTTTTTTCGTATCGGCGACGATGCGCAATAACTTCATACCACGGAATTGTGCTCTTTACAGGTAGCGGTGTGACAGTTTCTATTTTCACTGAAAAGAATCATGCTCCCGGAACATGATTCTTTTCAGTAAAAATGGACACTCTCACAGCTAAAGTGGGTTTACTAAATCAATTTATTTATTTATTTATTTATTTATTTATTTACTTATTAGGGTTTAACGACCCTTTCGGCAGCCCGTGTCACCTAGTGTCAGACAGTTTTACGGGTGGAGGAAGCCGGAGTACCCGGAGAGAACCACCGAGTAGTGATGATCAACTGTCAGGCTCCTCAACGTACTAACTCCACACAAGCAGGGTAGCATTAATTGCAGACAAGTGCATCATCGACGTGCAGTACACCTTAGTACACAGCTTCAACATACCCTCACGAGAGCAATCGGGATTATGTGCCTTACCCAAGGACACAACGCAGTTACCCCTGCCGGGGATCGAACCGTGGACCTTTTGATTTGAAATCCAATGCCGTAACCACTGAGCCACCGCGCTCCCGGGGGGGGGGGGGGGGGGGGGGGGGTATACTTAATTAAAAACACCTGAAAATATTGGTATCAGGTCAACAATCTAATCTAATGCCGTCGACCTTGGAAAGACGAAGCCCTCCCTTATAAGGGCCCCAGAGGACTGACCAGTTAGGTGTATATAGCTCCATCCCGGACCAACTCCAGATCTCTCCCACTAATCGTTCGTATACAGGTTAATCAATTAATCGTTAATCTGAAAGGTCGAAAGGTTGATCCTGACCAATGGGAACTGCGTTGTGTCCTTGGGCAAGTCACTTAACCCTTTACCTAACGTAACTGCCAAAACCGGCCAGCGCTATTCTCAAAAATCGCCAATTAATTTTCATTAATTTTTTCATTTTTTGTCTCAAAAACATAGGTTATGACCCCTCGTTGAAACGAGCTCGTCGAGATCGTTCCAACGAGGGGTCATAACCTATGTTTTTGAGACAAAAAATGAAAAAAATTAGTTATTCAAGAATTATTTTTGCAAGTGTCGTCTGCTTTTCAGGTTAGGTGAAGGGTTAAACCCGATTGCTCTGGCGATGGCACACTGGCACTGTGTACTATGGTGTACTGCGTCTTGATTGTGCTCTTGCCTTCAACCGCAGCAAATACTGCTTGTGCGGAGTTAGTACATTGACAGTTCCAAGACTATAGTATTGGGTGACTGCTTTAGAAGCCAATGATAGGTTAGATAGACCATCGACAAGTAGTGGCCTTCGAGCTTTGGAGATAAGATGGAAGCCGTTGGTAAGTCTACAATAGACCTCATTGAGGGATTTCTCATGGCCCTCATGGCCTCATACGACAAAAAAGGGGTGCCGAAGGCCAGAAGTTTTCCAAAAAGGGGTACCGAAGTTAGGGTGCCTGGGGATATGGCTGTTAAATACCGAGATGGGGCTAAGAGGGATAGTAAATTAACCTCATTGAGGGATTTTTCATGGCCCTCGTGGCCTCTAAAGAAATGAGGCTATGAGGGATAGTAAATGAGGCCTCATTGCGGGCTTTTCACATAGCAGTCATGGCCTCATACGACTAAAAGGGGTGCCGAAGGCCAGTCGTTTTCCAAAAAGGAGTGCCGAAATTGGGGTGCCAGGGGATATGGCTGTTAAATACCGAGATGAGGCTAAGAGGGATAGTAAATTAGACCTCATTGAGGAATTTTTTCATGGCCTTCGTGGCCTCAAAAGATATGAGGCTATGAGGGATAGTAAATGAGGCCTCATAGTGGGCTTTTCATATAGCTCTCATGGCCTCATACGACTAAAAAGGGGTGCCGAAGGCCAGACGTTATCCAAAAACGGGTGTCGAAATTGGGGTGCCTTGGGATACGGCCGTTAAATACCGAGATGAGGCTAAGAGGGATAGTAAATTAGACCTCATTGAGGGATTTTTTTCATGGCCCTCATGGCCTCAAAAGAAATGAGGCTATGAGGGATAGTAAATGAGGCCTCATTGAAGGCTTTTCACATAGCCCTCGTGGTCTCATACGACTAAAAAGGGATTCTCAAAAAAGCTCGATAGGTATGCTCAAATAATACAATACCAGGCCATAGATATCCTCAAATACTGAAATGAGGCTAAGAGGGATAGTAAATTAGGCCTCATTGCGGGCTTTTCTCATGGCCCTCATACTCTCAAAAGAAATGAGGCTATGAGGTATAGTAAATTAGGCCTCATTGAGGGCTTTTCCCATAGACCTCATGGCCTCATACGACTAAAAATGGATTCCATAACCAGAGACGTTTCACAAAAACGGATTCCATGGGACGTGGCCATTGGATATAGAGGTGATGAGAATCGGATAGGACTTCGTTGTAATAAGGGGGGGGGGGGGGGGGGGGGGGGGGGGGTGAACTCTGTACTGTTAAGTACAGGTTATGGGAAATCAAGCAATCTGATTGGTTAGTTAGCTTCAGGAAAGTGAACTGATTGGGTGATCTAGATAAATGGATCAACAAGAGGACTCGGAATAGGGTCAGAACTAACAAGAACAGTCCAGAACAGCTATATATAGCAACAGTAAGCAAAGCTGTTCCAGCTGATAGGCTCTTCTACACTCCTGGAGTATACTCCAGGTCAAAAGAATATGGTCGGGTAGATGAAAACTAGATAGATAGAAGCAGAAGATTCTGAAAGAATTCTAGATATTCCAAATTGTCGGGTTGTTTGTGGTAATTAGATTTACTCCTATACAATCGAACATGCCCCTATCCTATAAGAAGGTTTTAGGTCACATAGCAACCACGTGCTACCATAGAAACCAAGATGGCGGCCTCCAGTATACAAAATAGACGACGGAGGCACATATCCCCCAAACATAACGCACTGCGCATGCGCACTAACACCACATATCACTATGGGAATGACGTCACAAGATGGCCACTCACGAGGGTTATCATGACAACACAACATAGTGCCACTGGGTCACATGGCTATGACGTCACATGAGATCCTGCATGAGATCCTGCAACCTAGGGGTGAAACATATGAGACATACTACTTCCACCGGCCACTTTGATTTCCTCACACCAAAAAAAAACCCCAAGGGTTCACAAGCAATACGTTTGTGGCAAAAAATAAAAAAAATCTGCAAGTGCCGGCTCTTCTTCGGGTTAGGTAAAAAGTTGACCCTTTACCCAAGGGGACGACAAAAAACAGATATTCACAAAAGTCGCCATTCAACATTTATTTTTTAAATTTTTGCCTCTAAAACATGGCTTATGCCCTTCATTGGAACGATCTTGTTCCAATGAGAGGGCATAAGGTATGTTTTTAAGGCCAAAAAATTAAAATATTTAGACATTCAAAAAAATTGTTTGTCAGTGTACACAGGTTAGGATCAAGAGTAAATAGAGATCAACTTGTCACTAAGTTTTATTATAATTACAAGGATGAATAATTCAGATTACTTTTAACAATACTGTTTAATCATATTAAAATTTCTTTTTGTGCTTTTCCTAGCTGGTGGCCGATGAATTTTATCACAGCAAGCAACCTTATCAATTACACAACAAGCGTAACAAATCACCTTCTATCATACTGTCATCTCAATAACTTAAAAATCAACGTGAAAGAGACAGTGTGCATAGCAAGCAAATTTCTGTCCCAAATATTTAACAAAAATGAACAATACAGTCGCCGTGGACCGGTAACCCACGAGTCGCCGTGGACCGGTAATCCACGCATAGGCAGCCGGTGATGTCTGGGCATCCGTTTACCAGGTAATAAAAATCATCACCAGTAAAAGATTAATTAATGAAGCACCGGGCTGGTGATGATTATTCCAATAATTGGTGTTTGGAATCTAATATTATTGCGTCCTACCCACTCGTGGGAAATGACCAGTCCACATGCGTGTCTCTCTCTCTCTCTAGATCGTGGGAAGTGACCAGTCCACAGGCGTACCTCTATCTCTCTCCCAGAGAGAGAGAGAGAGAGAGAGAGAGAGAGAGAGAGAGAGAGAGAGAATGCCACTTGGAGTAGCTCGTGTCGCCACCAGTGTGCGGGTGTCTGCAGAAATACAGATAACGTGTCATTGGTGGTTGTGCGATTAGGGAATCAATATAGTCCCCGCCGCGGGGTTATACTGGGTTAGGTCATTGCACTAGAATGTGTGGACGTATCTGGCATACTCTAGGTGGTGTACTCCTTTAGAATTGTGTGTAATCCATGTTAAAACGTGGAGCATGGGTTTGGTTCCCCGTCCTAACGTAACGGCAAAGACAGGCTAGCGATATCCACATAACCCGCCAGACAAATATTATTCTCTTTTCAATGTTTGTTTTAAACAAAAAACATGGCTATAAACCCTCATTTGGACGATCTCAACTAGCCATACTCTTAAAAATGTTTAGTTCTTCAATAGGTTTTTCGTTCTATCCGTGTTGGGAAAAGGGTTAACGAAGATTTATTTATTGGTATTTAAAGTCAAGTTCAGCATCTACAGCTATATCATGACTGAAACATAGGCATGAAATCACGCTTAGCCAATCTTTCATACCTGTGGATAGTTGTTTAACCCCAGAGTTGATTACCGATCCTATTTGATCGATAAATCAGAATTTGTTTATCGCACCAAACAAGCACTGGCCTACTTCCCGGAGGACCGAAGGGTGAAGAGGATGGTGGCAGGGATGAGTGAATTGATCTCAAATGGAAACACCATTCCATTTGAGATCAATTAATAAGGTTCAGAGTGGAGGACAAAGGGGTCTGTGAACCCCGATAGGGGGCTAGGGTATTCCCCTAGAAGCCTACAATAAAGAAAGAAGGCAGGTTCTCCGACAGGGAGGGGCTATAATAATATAATAATAATATATACACTTATATAGCCCACGTATCACAATTTTGAAAGAGTTCCAAGGCGCTTTACAAAGATATTAGTAGGAATAAAAATTTAAGTATACAGTCCTTCCCCCATGTGTTCTTTAAAAATATTTTTCAAAAAGTAATGTTTTCAATTTGGATTTGAAGGAGTTAATGGAAGGGGCAGACTTGACGGATTCAGGTAAGCTGTTAAAAAGTTTAGGACCACTAATGCTGTAACAACGGCCTCCGTATGTTGACAAAGTATACGATTTTTCCTTCAAAAGGGTTTGACCTGCTGAACGAAGGAGGCGTTTGGGTCTGTAAGTTTCAACTAGCTTGGAAATATACACTGGAGCTTGATTCAGGCATGATTTGTAAGTGAAAAGGAGAATTTTAAACTCTATTCTAGCCTTAATGGGGAGCCAGTGTAATGTTTTTAATTTGTGAGAAATGTGGTCCCTTTTCTTTGTTAAAGTAACGATGCGAGCTGCCGTATTTTGTATGACTTGTAATCTGTTAATCTGTTTACTGGTAATACCATAGAGGAGTGAGTTGCAGTAATCGAGTCGTGATGTTATAAATGCATGCACAAGACATTCTGAGGCATTTTTCGTTAAGATTTTCCTCGCTCGACCAATTTTTCGAATATGTAAATTAGCTGACTGACAGATTTTTGAAATATGAGGCGCCATGGTCAAATGATTGTCAAAATAAACGCCAAGGTTCCTAACAGTTGTAGATGGGTTTATTACCTTGTCGCCTACTTTAAGGCAGGGTAGTGTATCTGGGGCGGGTCTATACCTAGATGTAAACACTATGAGTTCTGTTTTCTCGTCATTCAATTTTAATTTGTTTACCAGCATAAATTTCCTAATGTCAATGATACAACGATCCAAAATTTGAAATTTAGTTTCTATGTCCAAACTATCTGTCGGGTCAATGTCTGTGTAGATCTGTGAATCGTCGGCATAGAAGTGATAATTTATACCATGGGAGCGTATAATTTCCCCCAGGGGCTGCATGTAAAGTGTGAAAAGAATGGGACCTAGGACCGATCCTTGAGGTACCCCGAATCTGAGTGGCACAAGTTCCGACTGAGTGCCATCAATGGTAACACATTGAGACCTATCTGATATGTATGACTGGAACCAGCTCAGTGCTGACTCACCAATACCTAATTGAGCGAGCCTATCGGATAGAATCGTATGGTCAATGGTGTCGAATGCAGCTGAGAGATCTAACAAAATTAACACAACTGCTTTTCGATGGTCAATGTATTGAAGAATATCATTTTGGACACTAAGTAGAGCTGACTCAGTAGAGTGTCCAGGACGATATGCTGACTGCTTAGGTTCCATTAGTTGGTGGTCATCTAAAAACACCTTTAGATGTTGAGCTATTACCTTCTCAATAACTTTGGATATAAATGGCAGGTTAGAAACAGGTCGATAATTTTTCAGTTCACAAGGATCTAATGAAGCTTTTTTGAGAAGAGGTGTAACTAGAGCTGTCTTGAGACATGGGGGCACATAACCATTTGATACGGACTCATTAACAATTTTTGTGATGGAATCAATGAGAGCAGGTAGACAAGATTTTAACAACGAAGTGGGTATTGGATCCAGCGCACAACTCTTGCTTGGCGAGGTCATGATGATTTTTTCAACAGTACCCTTCGGCACTGTTTCAAATTTCAACAGACTTCCAGACATATTGGATGATGTGTTGGGAGAGGAATTCACGCTTATAGCTTGCGTTTCATCAAGTAGGTTCCTTATTTTCTCAATTTTAGAAACAAAAAAGTCCGAGAATTTGTGAGCAATTGTAGCATTTGAGAGCTCAACTGAGAATTTAGGTTTAAGCCTTGTTTCCATAGAATGTAAAATTTTAAAAAGTTGCTTTTGGTCAGATTTGCAAGCTTCAACTTTACTACATAGAAACTGTTTCTTAGAGAATATTATGAGATGCTTCACAACTTTACACTGGGCAATAAACATTTCACGATGTATTGTTAATTTGGTACGTCGCCATTGCCTTTCTAGCCTACGCCGCTTTTGCTTGGATGCAACAATATCATCGTTCATCCAGGATCGGGCAGCATTTGCTGAGATAGACTTTGAAAGTAAAAGGGCAGCATCATCCAATAAGCTTTCTAAATACAAGGAAATGATCAGAAAGAGATGGATCATGAACATGAACATCCTTGACAAGGCTCTCATATCGTTGAGAGATAATGGGGTCCAGAGTATGAACTCCGCGACAGTGGTCTGCAGTCCCCACCCGTCCCCCTTTCTTTCCGCCACAATGCTTTGTGGCGTTTAGTATTAAGTCTTGTCAGCATCGTGAAAACACTGTTTTAACCCTTTACCTAATATGAAAAGCAGACGACACTTGCAAAAAAAATCTTGAATAACTAATTTTTTTCATTTTTTGTTTCAAAAACATAGGTTATGACTCCTCGTTGGGACGAGCACGACGAGATCGTTCCAACGAGGGACCATAACCTATGTTTTTGAAAAAATGAAAAAAATAATGAAAATCAATTTGCGATTTTTGACAATAGCGCTGGCCGGTTTTGGCCGTTACGTTGGGTAAAGGGTTAAAACACTTGGTTGATCCTGCACTGCTGTTGGAGGCCTTCATTCAATCAAAAATATCCTAATTAACCGTTCGGCGTTGTCGATTTAGTAAGTCAGTTTAGCCCTGAGGACGACTTCACCATCATCAACAGGTTATCAACCGTGTGTATGGCCACATTCTCAATCTACAGGTATATACATCCATTTCTGCTAATTCATAGGTTCAATTAAATTGTTAATTCTTGTTAATAAGTTTTTTTTTCATTTCTTTGTAGCCTAATTCATTCAATGCCCACGCGAGCTCACCTTCGATTTCGGAGTTTTAACCTACCCGAAACTTTTTTAATTCCATTACAAAATTCACACATCCACCAAAGAATCAAAAGGTAGAAAAACCTAGCTCTCAAGCCACACGTCAAATTCTCCAAGGAATCCAACGCTGTTATGGCCTTGAATTAGTCTGGCCCTTAACCCTTTAACCAACGAATCGGTCACATCCTCCCGCGTAATATGCAAATTCAGCAGTTGAAAAAATATTATTTTTCAAAAAATTTCAACAAAATCATATCATGTGACCCCTCGTTGGAACGAGCTCGTTCCAACGAGGGGTCATATGATATTTGTTGAAATTTTTGAAAAATTTAAAAAAAATCATATTTAAAATAATAAATTTTAATATCGTCTACGTTGGGTAAAGGGTTAAAGGCTTGTAGGCCATTATGGAGTTCTGTTAACTTAAGACCAAACGTAGGTAACATGATCAATAATGTACCTTTAGACTGAAAGATGATGAAAAAAAAACAACCAAAGCGCGGAGTCCATCTTCCGAAGCGTCCAAGTGACACGTGACACTAACTGAGTCTGACCCAAAATACTTGTTGGAACCACTTTGTCAGGTCAGCGATTAACCCTTTACCCAACGAATCGCCCGCATCCGCCCGCGTAATATGCAAATTCAGCAGTTGAAAAAATATTATTTTTCAAAAAATTTCAACAAAATCATATCATGTGACCCCTATTTAACCCTTTACCCCACGCATACGATATCAAAATAAAATTTTGATATCGTCTGCGTGGGGTAAAGGGTTAAATAGTCCATCACCAATGTTTGGGATTCAATCATCTCGAATATTTTAGTTGTTCGAAAAAGCCAACCGGAAGTTCGCTTTCCCGACCAACTGAAATATTCCAGACGACTCTGGACGACTGCTTCAAAAGGTATCACACCCATTCATTTTCTTTGGAAAATGAATATGCGTGGTATTTTAGATTCAGTCGTCCAGAGTCGCCAAATCAAGAAATGTTTTTCAATCGAAAACTGATTTGAGCGAATCATTAATGACGAACGTTCAGGTATATCAAAGTACCGCCGGTACCAACATAACCGGTTCCGGGACGGGACAGAGGCTGTCCGAACGAAACCGGTACCGGGACAAGTCAACAATCGGGTGACATCACAATCAGATAGGAGAAATTCGTATTTAAACCGACCCAGTCTCCAAGATCGCAAAGACAAACATTGCATCGCACCAATTATTCTGCGGCGACATCAAAGTAATCATAAAGCACGAATATCGTGCTTTATGATTACTTTGATGTCGTCACAGAATAATTTCTTTGAAGTAGCCGATGGCGATGCTTTCATTATCTTTGATGCCACGTTTGGAAAGTTAAAATGATCGGCCTTAGCGAGGTGTTGGTGCAGACAGAACATGCCCCTTTAGAGTGTTTTGATATGTTCATTCACAAATAAGCTGAAAGTGTGTCGTGTAAGTGTGCCATACACAATTATTAGCCCGTTTACCCCCGTTCAGTTAGGAATTTCCCCATAAAATAATTTTAACCAGGTACCGGCGGGACAAAAGCTTCAGTACCGTTGCCGGTTGGTGGATGAGTGAACCAGCGGTATCGGTACAGGTACAGGTACCGGTTGACGGGCCTGGTACCGTTAAACAGGTTTGTAAAGTAAACTAAATACTTTTGAATGAAGAATCGCCGCGGCTGTAGCTTTGTGATAACGCCACGTAGTTTCACCAATTATGTTAATATCTTAACGTTTTCAAGGAGAAATGAATACTTATTGATTGAAAACTCTGCGGAGCAGGAAAGAATATCTGTATACATTGGCGAGTAAAGAAACTTCACTTCAAATCAACGGTTGTCTCAGGGTTTATATTTCATCTGAAGTTGAGAGAATCCATTTGATTCTCGCGAAAATGGTTGCGAGACTTCATACCTGTTGTGAGTGTCCCAAGATCCCATAAGGCCACCATGATTGAACCCCTGTTGTATACTGATAACACGTGCAAAGGCCTTTACCAACGCAGCTCTTTAATTTTTAAAATATAAACTGAATTTGATAATTTTAAAAAAAGTAAACAATATTTATCAATAAAGCCTTACAAATATGGATGCCAATGGAGCCGGCTCAAAAGTGTCAAAGTGTCAGGATACTTGAATACTTCAGGCCATGTTAGTTTTGTATTGGTTAATTTGCTGTTGCTATGTTAGATAAAGGGTAAAATGGACTCAATCCTTTTCACGCGAATTCTAGCAGTGGTGCTGTGAGAATCTACATGGATTCTCGTCGGCTTTGTTGCGTGAATATGGTGTCTCCCCATTTCATCAATTCCCATTTCATCAACTGCCTCCAAAATTATATTTTCCCATTTCATCAATTCCCACTTCATCAATAGATATTTTTTTTCAGGTTTGTTTTATAATTACATATTGTACATTTTAAAAATACAATTAGCCAGTTGATGAAAAATCAATATTTTGATGGTTTATTGTATAACCACTTTCCAGACAGTTGTCAGACGAATGTTTGGATAGTGGTTATACAATTTATTTTCTTTGACTGTGTTCGACTGCTATGTTATGTAAAGAGTTGAACAATGGGAGATCAGAAAAGAAAATAACTCTCTAACACACTTTAAACATTTTATTCAGAGCAACTGGATTACTACACATATTAAGTGGGGAAAAGTAACATATAACATTTAAATATCTATCAGAATGTAACATTTAAAGCACAATACTCTAGTAACATACCCACTATTACTTCAGAATGCCTGTTGGCTTTCTAAATTAATTAGTCTCTTTTGAGTAACAAATTAGTTTAGATTGCCTAGTGGCATTCTAAACTAATTTGAACACTCAAACGAGACAAATTACTTGAGAAGTACAACAGGCATTCTAAAGCAATTTACATTTTTATATAATATTTAAACCGTGCATAAGTACTTGGCACAATCTAAAAACTCATTAACACAAATTTCACCATCATGCAACTTAACTTTGATTTTTTTAAGTTTTTCATTAGAAATCACATATTTTTTTCTCCGTTTTACAGGTTGGGCACCAGAGGCTAGCTGAATTAATTTCACACTTGTCATAGTTGCCTCGTGCTTGAAAATGTCAGTCAGTTCATATACATTTGGATGGGCCTTCCCCACAACTCTATTTAACTTATTATGCCACCCTTCACAATTCTTATTGTACCCAACAGGTCCACTTTCAATTCTAGGCATTCTGGTCTTACACACATAATTGGTATGTGACACAATGCAATAACCTTTCTTATAGAGTCACAGAAGTTATTGTTTTCACTGTACATTGTTTGCAGACCAGTTTTTTGCACTTTGCGCCAGACACCCTGCGAAAAATGATAATAACACCCTTTGTGTTTTGCTGTAGGAAACCTTAGTTTTATTGATGATATTAACCCTGATTCAAAATCTGACATAAATTCGGAGGGGTTAACAACTAAGCCCCTACTATCAGCCAGTTCCTTGAGCAGTAAAAATGTCTTGTTGTAAATGCTGGCAGTTTTCTCACTCAGTGAACAAACAACATTCAAAAACACTAGTAAATAAAAAAAAATAATTTAATGTGTCAAATATATATTTCTTAAAATAAAATATTTCTGTTTAATTTCTGTTTAATTTAATTTTTATAATTGGTAAAAAAAATGCATTTACATAAGATTAAAACACATTTTCATTCTGTTGATGAAGTGGGAATTGATGAAATGGGAAAATATAATTTTAGAGGCAGTAGATGAAATGGGAATTGATGAAATGGCAATAAACCGTGAATATTTGCGTGAATGGATTTTCGGATTCTCACTGAAATATAAGCCCTGGGTAGTCTGCGTGCAGACTCCACGAAAAGTGGTTAAACAAACAGTCCATAGCAGCGACAGATTCATTATACGAAATGAGACTGATGGCATGAAAGCTTCGAGAGGAGAGAAATAATACTGAAAATAGAATTCGAAAACTTATACGAACCGAGATAGGTGGGAACAAATCTCCAACTGGTCTGTGAACTGTACTCCAATCTGGCACACCTGGTGCAAAGTCACGCGGTTTTTCTGCATCGGCATTCGACTTCATCACCTGAAAAGTTTATGCCAAAGCACCATTACCTTTTGTTTAACCCTTTACCTAACACGAAAAGCAGACGACACTTGCACAAAAATTCTTGAATAACTATTATTTTCATTTTTTGTCTCAAAAACATAGGTTATGACCCCTCATTGGAACGAGCTCGACGAGCTTGTTCCAATGAGGGGTCATAACCTATATTTGAGAGACAAAAAATGAAAAAAATAATGAAAATTAATTGACGATTTTTGAGAATAGCGCTGGCCTTTTTTTGCAATTACGTTTGGTAAAGGGTTAAGACAATTTCCCACAACAAACATCTGTAACACAAGAGGTTAACCCTTTACCCAACGTAACGGCAAAAACCGGCCAGCGCTATTCTCAAAAATCGCCAATTAATTTTCATTATTTTTTTCATTTTTTGTATCAAAAACATAGGTTATGACCCCTCGTTGGAACGAGCTCGTCGAGCTCGTTCCAACGAGGGGTCATAACCTATGTTTTTGAGACAAAAAATGAAAAAAATTAGTTATTCAAGAATTATTTTTGCAAGTGTCGTCTGCTTTTCAGGTTAGGTAAAGGGTTAAAACGCAATCTAGGTTACCAGTGGACAGAAACAATCTGACTTCTCTCTTTTCCTTTTCTACCACCAAGAACTCTATCCTGGGAACAGCATTTCTAATGTTTTCTTTCTTGGACCTAATATCCCCGAAGACATCAATGAGAGGAAGTGTGCACCAAGAATTATATTTTTTGATACGTTTGCATCAGTGTTTGGGGAAAAAAGATTGTCTTAATGCTTTTTTTCATTTCCTCGGTGCTAAAGTCTTGGGCCGAGCAATCGAACTCTGGTCGGCCCGTGGTGGAAAACTTTTGAATTCCAAGGTTCAAAAACCCCCATCGACGACCCTTGGCCGCTCCATATCGGACACATTTATTTCCCTCATGTGGAAACCCTGATTATTGTTACCTTGGTTATCAAGCTCAAACTTTATGGACTCAAAATTCTGAGATGTGAAGGCTTGGGAAGCTTTTGCCGAACACACCACTCTCACTCCCCCCCCCCCCCCCCTATAAAATAGAGCCAAGCCAGGCTCTGCGAGTTTGCCCCCCCCCCCTCCCCACACACCCACACACTTGTTTTGGGCTGGCTACGCCACTGCTCATACTTGACGTTGTCAAGCTGAGCTAATAACAAATTTCGCATATTAATGGATCCAGTATATGTACGGTTCCATTTTTTATTTCCCAAGTCAAATGAATCTTCCTGACAATTGAATGCAGCATTCAAAGAATTACCCTCAAGTAATACGCGCGCATGAGCGCTAAATAAAAATGCACCTCATATCGAATGCTTTTCAGTGCATAAAAACTGTTCATCTCTAAATTACACCCATATATTTGGTTTAGGGGTATATTTAATAGAACTGAGTAACTTTACAATACATGTTTTCGGGTGTAAAATGTTTAATCCTTTACGGCCAGCACTATTCACAAAAAATGCCATTCAATTTTCATTATTTTTTGCATATTTTTTTGCGTTATAAACCTAGCTTATGACCCCTCATTGGAACGAGCTCGTGTTTTTGAAACGAACAAAAAATGAAAAAAAATTAATGAAAATGAATGGCATTTTTTAAGAATAGCGCTGTTTGTAGAGGGTTAACTGAAAATAGAAGAGAAAACCTCAACCAAAACTTTAACCATGGATTCATGAGCCTCATTGTGACGTGGCTGGGGGTGGGGTACTGGAGGTGGGGTGCTGAGACTTGCCCAACTAATATTTTCGCTGCCACCTAAAACAATGGCTCAATGCAAGTTTCACACAACACAGAGTTCCAAATTGGACGCCAATATGTGGGCGACATACGCTACAAAAGCCTCAAATTCTTAGAGCACTAAATTTTGCCACCACTTGACACGCACCTGTGTCTTGAGCAGCTATCAAGGAGCGGATCAAACCAATCAATGAGATAAGACCAATCATGATTGGAAACTTATTAAGCTTGATTTATTTATTTATTGGGGTTTAAGGTCACATACTTATGCACAATGGCTAATCGTGACAGTTTTACGGGTGGATGAAGCCGGAGTACCCGGAGAGAACCACCGAGCAGCGACGAGCAACTGTCTGCTCATCAACATTCCAACTCTGTTCAAGCACCGCTCAAGCAGGGTAACAGCGGTTGACGACATGTGCATCATCGACGTGCAGTACGCCTTAGTACACGGCGTTATCGTGCCCCCATACAGGCAACGGGGATAAAGTGCTTTGCTCAAGGACATAACACGGGTATTACCGGACGGGGATTGAACTCGGGACCTCTAGCATAGTCCAACAGTCTACCTCTGAGCCACCGGCTCCCCATTTAAGCTTGATACTGCTTGTATGAAATCGTGAATCAAACATAAATACAAACAATTTTGATCAAATGGTGTTCCACGTAACCATCCGCACGAACCGATGTTCAAACACTTCTACCGATGGTCAACCGATGGCTTAAAATCGACCGATGTCAGATGCGATTGCCAAACATCGGTTAATCACTAGATCGAAGGGTGTTAGTTAGAAGCAGGGGAGTCATCTTGGTCCCCCAAAACTGGCTAGAGCGCCCCCTATTATAGAATCCTGGAGCCTCTTTTGTAGTCAAATAGGGTGAACAATAAGAAATGACAGGAAATGGATAAAAATGACCGACTATACGATCATTAAACAACCGAAAAGATTTAAGTTGACACTTTAACCCCAGTTGCAAACTGTTTAGAGAGAGAAGGGCACACCAAAATGACGTTAGCATTAATTTCGCAAAAGTGCAGGTTTTGTGTATTTCACAAAAATGCAAGACTTTTCCAACTTTTCTTTCTTCTCTTAGCCTCGTGTATTTGATGCAATAAGATTTACTGCAGTGTAAATAAACAAGTCAGATAAAAAGAGCCCAAATATGGAGACAGAAACCTGGCTTGAACACACTTTAACCCTTTACCTAACATGAAAAGCAGACGACACTTGCAAACAAAATTGTTGAATAACTATTTTTTTTCATTTTTCGTCTCAAAAACATAGGTTATGACCCCTCATTGGAACGAGCTCGATGAGCTCGTCCCAAAGAGGGGTCATAAGCTATGTTTTTGAGACAAAAAATGAAAAAAATAATGAAAATTAATTGACGACTTTTGTGAACAGCGCTGATCGGTTTTAGCCGTTACGTTGGGTAAAGGATTAATATATATAAGTGAAAGATGCTGCCTATCAAACATCAACACTTTCTGTGTAGACGTTTTGACAAAAAAAATGTTTGCATTTTGGAGCGGAAAAGCATATTTTTGAATGTGTATGAGTGATAGGTGCTGTGTGCTGAAAATCAACACTTTGTGCGGAGTGCTTCAAAGGAAGATGAAGAGAATGAAGAAAGAGAAGAATAGTTTTTTTTTTTAAAGTTATCTCCCCTTTTGGGGCCTCAAAAAGGGCTGAGCAAATCAATAAGAGTGAAATTCAATTGGTATACTACAGGGAACATATATCCCAACTTTGGTTAAATTTAACCCGGAATTAAAGTAGTTTGCCTGTGGCGTAACACAACGTAGCGTAGCGAGACAGCAGTAGTAAATCATGTGGTTTTAAGGCCGTGGGCCTTCTCGTGTTTCTCGATGGTCACAAGACATACAATCAAGACCTGGTCTTCATCGAGATGGCTCGTGCGAAGTGATCGTACTATGTCTAACAATGCCCCAACCCCCAACCCCTACAGTCACAAAAAACAATCACTAGATGCATATAGCTTTCATGAAACCTCTAATGACATACTACTTTCAAGTAGATTCTCAATGTCCGAGAACCCACCCCGGTAGAGTCGTGACTTCATCCCAAAGCCATTCCGAGGTGCAGACGTGCAACATACAGCATCAGTCAATGACTTTTAATAATGGGTATCTGGCCTACCAACCGAGATGTATTTCGTAACATGTTTTCACACCAGCTGTCCCCACAGATGTACTTCCCTCACCTGAAGCGTCCGTGCCTTTAACTTTGGACATCCCTGCCTCAACTGAAGTGTCTGAATCTACCGACATAGATATCATATCGCTACCTTACCTGCAGAGTCTAAATCTGCGGAAACATCATCACCGCCACAATCAGTCCACCCAGTCTCTACACTGTTCCCCATGAACAAACCAGGTCGAAACTCCTGAATTACCTGGCACATCAGTATTGAGGCTGCATAGCTATCCCCAAAAGCCACCGTCTTCAGCAAGGTTGTAAGAGCTGCCATTATCAATAGCAGCTCATGCGAGTGAGCTTGAGAGAAATCCAAGGCCGCAGTTAACTGGTAGAGTGCTTGAAGCCTATATTTGGGCTTTGGTGTGAGTGCAAGCACTGATACTTAAAGGTCTCATACACAATGGATGTGTTTCCTATTATCTTTGAAGTGAGATTATTTAGTCTGTATGGTTTTGCCTTGTTACAATTTATGGGAGAGTGCCTGTGGCCACTCTCCCATAAATTCTAACAAGGCAAAGACATGTGAAAATATTTGAACCCTTTACCTAACGTAACGGCCAAAACCGACCAGCGCTATTCTCAAAAATCGCCAATTAATTTTCATTTTTTGTCTCAAAAACATAGGTTATGACCCCTCGTTGGAACGAGCTCATCGAGCTCGTTCCAACGAGGGGTCATAACCAATGTTTTTGAGACAAAAAATGAAAAAATTAGTTATTCAAGAATTCTTTTTGCAAGTGTCGTCTGTTTTTTAGGTTAGGTAAAGGATTAACAACTAAAAATAATTTAGCATTCTACCAGTTAAGATAAGGAAGACGACTGCTATTACGAAAGTTGCACCCTCTCCCCGCACCTGTATCTTCTAAAAAAGGGCCATCGACAGCGTTTCACAAAAGCTACGTGCGATACTTATTCTGCTATCGAATGCGACGGCGAGCGCGGTGGCTCAGTTGGTAGAGGTGCAGGCTGCAAGCCGAGAGGTCCTCGGTTCGAATCCCACCTGCGGCAACCGCGTTGTGTCCTTGGGCAAGACACTTCATCTCCATTGCCCGCGTGGGGGCACGATGACGCCGTGTACTAAGGCGTACTGCACGTCGATGGTACGAATGTCTTCAACCAATCTAACCCTGCCTGTGCTGCAGTGCGGAGTTACGATGTTGGGGAGCTGGCAGCTGCTCGTCGTTGCTCGGTGGTTCTCTCCGGGTACTCCGGCTTCCTCCACCCGTAAAACTGTCACGGTCATGATTAGCCATTGTGCATAAATATGTGACCTTAAACATCAATAAATAATAATATCGAATGCGACACCACCCAGTGGTGGCGCCAAGATTTCCCTGACAGAGTGGCTTGTGCTCACAACAAGGAGTTTCAAGCCCACAACAAAGATGGTTTCCTAGACGGTTGGTAGGTGCGCTCTCCCGACAGCACCCAATGAATGACTCCCCCTGACACCGTCCGTGCCTTTATTGTCAGAGAGTGTTCGGAGATGAAACGGCAGAGAGAGAGAGAGAGAGAGAGAGAGAGAGAGAGAAGAGAGAGAGAGAGAGAGAGAGAGAGGATCCTGTGTTCGTCATGTTACCGGTTGCATATCGGGAGTGCTCCATGCATGAAAGCGTAGCATCTGTTTGTGAAATAAACTCCGAAAACACGCATGTAACACTAGTTTATGATTGTACATACGAAACACGTTTCTCCACTTCCTGCCTTTCTTGTAAAGTTCGAATTTCTCTGTCAGTGGTAAAATCTCGTGTCCTCTTCCAACAATCAAGCAGCGATTGAGAACATTTTGTTTACTTACCAGTTTGAAACTTAAAAGTCAACACCTTATTGTTACCTCGAAGGAGCAGACATCTGACTGGCAGGCAGTCTTGTGGAAATATATGTACTTATTTTTAAACAATGATCTAGTTTACGGTCACAGTTGGAGAGATACAGGATAAGAATATGCACAATCTGACATCTTGTTCTAAATAAAACTAGGGCAAAATAATGAACGTCGATAATGAACAGTATTGTGGGATGAGAAGCTTTTTGTTCCAAATTACCTCCCTGATAAATCTTCTTCTGTTTATTTCATGCACATCAAATTATCGATCTACATGTTGAAAGTCAGTATGAAAATGTGATCTTTCGGTCGATTAAATTTCATCTGTAGCTGTGAAACAAGTCCGAACAACGCTTTGGCAAATCAATACTAATGCGAAAAACAAATCTTCTGTTCACTCAATGGGAACTGATGAGGCACTTTCCAGCTTGAGCACGCGTGAATTCAAGTTTGTGTCCATCTCTTCCTCATAAGTGTACGAGAGGACAGGGAACACGGTGCCTCAGTGGTAGACTGTTGGACTTATGTGCTCGAGGTCTCGAGTTGGATGCCCGTCCGGGACGACCTGCGTTGTGTCCTTGGGGCAAGGCACTTTATCCCGGTTGCCTACATGGAGGCACGACTGCGCCGTGTCCTAAGGCCTACTGCACATCGATGGTGCTCATGTCTGTAACTCTGCTTGAGTGGAGCTTGAACAGAGTAGGAATGTTGAGGAGCTGACAGTTGCTCGTCGATGCTCGGTGGTTCTCTCCGGCTTCCTCCACCCATAACACTGTCACGGTCATGATTAGCCATTGTGCATAAGTGTGTGACATTAAACACCAATAAAATAAATAATAAGTACGAGAGGATGGGTGGGGGTGAGTGTACGTGTGTGCATTCGAGTAGTGGCGTGGAGTGCACGTACTATTACATTTCTGGCAGGGATGTGGCGACAGGGGGGGGGGGGGGGGGGTGTCTCACCCCCAGCTAGGAGTATTTTTATTCAATAGTTGGAAATTCCGAGGTCAAAAATCAAATAGTTGGAAATTCAATAAATTAACATTGTTCATGAAAAATATTAAAATTCCAACTAATGATTAGAAATTTTGATCTTTTATTTCCAACTGGAAAACTTGAGTTTCAAATTTCCTACTCTAAAATTGACATGGCCTCGAAATTTCGACTCTGACATCAATCCGGTAAATTTTCTGATCCAGACACATTATAAATGATGCCTTTTCCGTTTCAGGACTAGTGAAAATTTTCAAAAGGGTTCATAACCCTTTACCCAACGCAGACGATTTCAAAATTCATTATTTTGAATATCACTTTTTAAAATTTTTTTAAAACAATTTAACAAAACCATATCATGTGACTCCTCTTTGGAACGAGGTCGAAGAGCTCGTTCTAAAGGGGGTCACATGATATGGTTTTGTTGAAAGTTTTCGAAAAATAATATTTTTTTCAGCAGCTGTATTTGCATATTACGTAGGCGGATGCGGGCGATTCGTTGGGTAAAGGGTTAAAAGATATCATCCAGCGCTGCAGTACAATCACCTATCGAAACCACTCACAGTTGGAATTTACACCAGTGGCACCCCCCCCCCCCCCCCCAGCTGAGACCCTCTAGCCACATCCCTGATTTCTGGATGGGAGTGAGCGCGGAACATCGATAAAAGTGGAGGGGCACAAATTTACAAATTACAGTGCTACCATGGTTCGACCCAATATGAGAAAGCTTACAATCGTATATCGGTAAATGTACCATGTCTCGTTATAGTCTCTATATAGTCTCTATAGTTTAGATGAATATGCCGCTGTGTGGCCACTGTCCTGTCCGTTTCTTCTACCTCAACTATCTCCCAACCCGAAGGCCAGCCTTCGGGTTGGTAGATACTTGAAGTAGAAGAAACGGACCGAAGCGACCGAAAGTGGGATTTTTCGGCTACGTTTTGTTTGGATCTGCAAATGTAACAGGAATGCCTATATATTGACAGGTTTGCACGCGCCCTTTTTAACTTATTGTGTAACTGCGAAACATATCTTTGGAAAAAAGTGGAGGGGCACGTGCCCCTGGCTCCGCCGCCTCTGGTGAGTGGAAAGAAGATGACCGAAGTAGATTGGCCGGGTGGGTGTAAATCTGATTGGTCCCGACTGTAATGATTATGGCGGCAGGCAGGTGGGGAGAAAGTTGGGAATGCAGCTGTGGCGTCGCCATGGGGTACCACTGCTCTCTCCCTAAAATCATCGCTAGCTCCAAACATTGGCCCGATGCAACTTTCACATGACATAGAGCCCTAAAATGGTCTTTAATAAGGGGTTACTGGTACACACGCTACAAATACCTCAGATTTGGCACTGATTTTTGCAAAATTTTCTTTCGGGAGGGGAGGGGCTAGTCCGGCAGGTCGTAACCCCGCCTCCATCTTCCATTCGGGGAGGTGGGAGGAGGGTGTAATGGCCGGAGGGTTCTATAGTTAAGACTAGGGGAGCCCTCCCACCTCACAACAATTCCAAATATGTTTGCTCTCCACCCCCCCCCCCCCCAAAAAAAAAATAAAATAAAAAATAAACAACAAAAAAACCCCAAACAAACCCAAAACAAAGACCCCCCCCCCCCCCCAAACTGACCAGTCTACTCTCTTTTATAAAATTCTAGCTACATGCCTGGATTGCAGGAGCAAGGATTTGAAAGGGTGTCCCTGTACGTCTCTCCCGAGGTTGCACTTTATCTCGGTTGCCTACGTGGAGGCAGGGGGCGCGGTGGCTCAGTTGGTAGAGGTGCAGGCTGCAAGCCGAGAGGTCCTCGGTTCGAATCCCACCTGCGACAACCGCGTTGTGTCCTTGGGCAAGACAATTCACCCCGATTGCCTACATGGGGGCACGATGACGCTGTGTACCGAGGCGTACTGCACGTCGACGGTGCGCATTTCTTCAACCAATCTAACCCTGCCTGTGCTGCGGTGCAGAGTTCAGAGTTACGATGTTCGAGAGCTGACAGCTGCTCGTCGTTGCTCGGTGGTTTTCTCCGGGTACTCCGGCTTCCTCCTCCCGTAAAACTGTCACGGTCACGATTAGCCACTGTGCATCAGTATGTGACCTTAAACACCAATAAATACTAAATACTATAAATATACGTGGAGGCACGATGACGCCGTGTACTAAGGCGTACTGCACGTCGATGATATAGTCTTCAACCGCTGTAACCCTGCTTGAACGGGGTTTGAACAGAGTTAGAATGTTGAGGAGCTGACAATTGCTTGTCGATGCTCCGTGGTTCTCTCCGGCTTCCTTCTCCCGTAAAACTGCCAAGGTCTCGATTAGCCATTGTGCATAAGTAAGTGACCTTAAACATCAATAAATAAATAAATATACCTACTATCTGCTAAGGTACTAAGTACTCTCTCTTATCCTTACCATTCCTAAGTCCCATCAGTCCTATGCTCGGTGCTGTTGGAAATTTCATGCCCTATAGTAAGAGATTTCACTACATTTTATCTCTGGCTAAGACCGTTTATTTCTAACACACATTTAGTGATTTTTTAACCATATCGAACCCAAGAGACAATTTCAAACTCAATAACACAAAGGCCATATTTTTCAAACACAAAGAGAGGAGGGTGCATTCAGATTGTTTCTGGTAATTCACAATTAGCAGTTGATGGGTGTGTGTGTATGGGGGGGGGGGGTATAAATTGTTTTATCAGAAGTTTGCTGGGGTGGACACAGTTGGAAATTCAGAGGGAGTGCACCCCTGGGTCAAGACCCTTTATCCACGCCCCTGTGTGCATGTACACATACATGCGCCCTCTTACATCGACACAAGGTTACTTGACTGCTTAGGGTTCTCTATTCATTTGGCTTATAACAAACGATGTCCGGGATGTGTTGGTGAACTTGATCACAATGTGCTTCAAACACACCCAGTTAAAATCGCTTCGCGGTGTACTAGCAGCAGATCATTGGTTAACAATGTCGCATATGTCGAAATATCACAATATCAAGAAGTAAATTCCCCCCATTACACAATAAAGAGTTAAACTCCTTCCACGTTGATGTCAAAATATTTAAATTTCAGGGTGCAATTTTTTCCCATCATGCAATTAAAAATTTAATCAATTCAGTCTTGTTCGACAGAGCCCAGTGAGCTCTGTCAAACAAGACTGAATTGGTTTATTTATTTATTTATTTATTTATTGGTGTTTAAGGTCACATACTTATGCACAATGGCTAATCGTGACCGTGACAGTTTTACGGGTGGAGGAAGCCGGAGTACCCGGAGAGAACCACCGAGCAGCTGTCAGCTCTCCAACATCGTAACTCTGAACTCTGCACCGCAGCACAGGCAGGTTTAGAGTGGTTGAAGACATGCGCACCATCGACGTGCAGTACGCCTCAGTACACAGCGTCATCGTGCCCCCATGTAGGCAATCGGGTTGAAGTGTCTTGCTCAAGGACACAATGCGGTTGCCGCAGGTGGGATTCGAACCGAGGACCTCTCGGCTTGCAGCCTGCACCTCTACCTACTAAGCCATCGCGCCCCCCAACTGAATTGGTTACATTCCTAGTTGCATTATGGGTAAAATGGCTACTTGAAATTGGGGGTTAATCAGTTCAATCTTGTTGGACTGGGCAATGAATTGAGCTCTGTCAAACAAGACTGAAAAAAAAATTCTTGAATAACTAATCTTTTTCATTTTTTGTCTCAAAAACATAGGTTATGACCCCTCGTTGGAACGAGCTCGACGAGCTCGTTCCAACGAGGGGTCATAACCTATGTTTTTGAGACAAAAAATGAAAATATTTTGAAAATTAATTGACGATTTTTGAGAATAGCGCTGGCCGGTTTTGGCCGTTACGTTGGGTAAAGGGTTAAGAAACAAAATTTGCTGGTCATAATTTTGTTATTTTGACATCATTGTGCAGAGGGTTAAGATTGCCTCCTTCGTACTACCCTGCTATGTTTGAGTCCTTAGATTATCTCCCCTTGGAAATGTCAGAACGGAATTATATTGCTTCATGCACATCTTCATATGGAGTTCTTCCATTGTGTAAAGTTTCATGAAAATTCTTCAAACGGTTTAGGAGTTGCGCTTACAAGGATGGACAGACGTATAAGTTAGATTATCTCCCCTTGGAAATGTCCGAACAGAATTATATTGCTTCATGCAAATCTTCATATGGAGTTCTTCCATTGTGTGAAGTTTCCTGAAAATTCTTCAAACGGTTTAGGAGGAGTTGCGCTTACAAGGATGGACAGACGGTATAAGTTAGATTATCTCCCCTTGGAAATGTCTGAACGGAATTATATTGCTTCATGCACATCTTCATATGGAGTTCTTCCATTGTGTAAAGTTTCATGAAAATTCTTTAGGAGGAGTTGCGCTTACAAGGATGGACAGACGGACAGACGGACGGACAGGGTGATTCCTATATACCCCCCCCCCCCAAACTTTGTTTGCGGGGGGTATAATAATAATAATAATAATAATAATAATAATAATAATAATAATAATAATAATCATAATCCTATGGACATCCGCTGGTATGTTGCATTTCTCAATGGCTTAATTGTCCTTGTGTTCCCAAAAGTTGCTCACTCACCCTGCCCTTTCTCTCCTCCCAAACGGAGATCTTTTTAATTGTGTCCAGAACTTCTTTCTTCCCAGTTCCAATTAACACCACTCTAATCCTCTCCTTTGTATCATCCAATCACTACCTCTCCTCCACCCCCATCCTAACTCATTATATTCTTAGTTTTGTTAGGCCACACAAAGTAGATCTTCTGTTTCTCAGGCCATTATTTGTGAAATTGCATGCGGGCGAGCGGTTTTTTATTTTATTTTTTATTTCAGTAATTTCTTGTTTGCCATCAAAAGTTTATGTTCTTCGTTCAAGTTTTAGGCCTCATAATCTACAGAATACCATGGGTGGTGGTGTATTTCATCCCTTGAGTGCAAGAAGGCTTTGCAATTCTAAAGCATTGCAAAGCCTTCTTGCACTCAAGGGACAAATTCATCAATATTTTTAACTTGGGTAAAATATCAGACATAAACCATTTAATTTTTATTTTTTTAAAGTTTAAATTGGTTATAAAAAGAGAGCATGTGGCAGCCAAAAGGACCATGCGGGAGGGCCTGAGAAACAGATTTTTTAGGCCTTAGGCTGATATATTAGACATTATAGGAAAATGTGCTCCAGGGACTCCATTACTCCCAAATTACACATTTGATATTCCTTGTCACATCTTTCCCAATTTTTCCCCTTAAGTAAACTTAGTCGAACAGCAGTGCCCACTCACCCACAAAGTGCTTTTGAGGACCCCTCAAATGCTGACTCCTTATCACTGAGGCTTCACAAAGACCTCTTTCCTCCTACCCTTCTCGCCAACTTTGGTTACAGTCCTGCATAATTTTCTCCCTCATGAGTCCTTTACCTTGGGCAGTGCCCCCCCCCCAACCCCCCACCCCCTCCCCCCACACACACACCTTCTAGGTCAGAGATCTCCATTAACTCTTTCACTTGCCCAACCGAACCCATCCTAATACAGTCGAGCCCACTTAATTGGATATCTCTTAATTGTATATCCCTGTTAATTGAATATAATTTTCAAACACAAAACATTTACCATATCTTCAGTACAAATTTGATCTGTTAATTGCATATGGGTTGTAGAGTAAACTCCTGTTAATTGTATATAAATTTTTGTAATATGTCGAAAAAATTACTGTGACATGCACCAAATTCCCCTTATTTATCAATCTTTTTGGCCTCACTACATCCAATACAGGCATTTATTCTATTATGTCTTGTTTGACAGAGCTCTATGAGCTCTGTCAAACAAGATATAATAGAATAAATGCTCAGTTTACCTCCAGAACACATGAAACTGACCAAATCCCTATTAATTGTATACTCCTGTTAATTGAATAATTTTCACTGGCAAAATGGATATTCAATTAAGAGGATTCTACTGTATTAGAATTCCAAATATTCTGACACCTTTTTCTTCATCACTGTCTGTTTGTGAGATTAACCAAATAGTTCAGGTAATAGTTTCATCAAATCTATCCTGTACCTGATCCTCATCCACCCAAGTTCTCTCTTGACCACATCTAGTACTGCTGCTTTGCTTGACACTGTTATCCATCATCTACCTGCAACATTCAACAGTCATTCATAGTGTCAACACTTGCTACTACTGTGGAACCCTGTTAATTGAATAGCCACTTTGCCAATGAATATTATTCAGTTAACAGGAGTATTCAATTAACATGGATTGTGTCACTTTCCTGTATTCTAGAGATAAACTTAGCATTTATTCTATCTTGTTTGACGGAGCTCCATGAGTACATCCAATACAGGCATTTAATCTATTATATCTTGTTTGACAGAGCTCATGGAGCTCTGTCAAACAAGATATAATAGAATAAATGCTCAGTGTATCTCTAGAATACAGGAAAGTGACACATTCCCTGTTAATTGAATATTCCCGTTAATTGAATAATTTTCACTGGCAAAGTGGCTATTCAATTAACAGGGTTCCACTGTACTACTATTTTAATGCCCTGTGTGTCTGTCAGTTCTAGGACTGGCTCCTACAGTCCATTCTACGACTGGTTTTCACTACAACTAACACCAAAGCATCCCACTTTACCCATGAGCCCCAAGAACTGGACAGATAATTTTGCTTCTTGTGCTCAGTGTACACACATACAATTGACGACCAGTCTCATGTATCACAGTGCCTCCTTTCAGCATGCAATTTTTTTTAAAGCCTAGACTTTGGCACGCCTTTAACATGCTCAAGATGATACCATACCTTTTCTATGTATTATGGTTGTTTAGAGTTTTTGAGTGGATACTGAAAATTATCTCGTGAGTGACCGAGACAAATGTTTATTTTTTGTGAGCACTTGCGCAAGCGAAAATAACCATCTGTCTTGGTCACGAGTAAAACTCCACTGGCGCATAGGACATCAGTGTGCGACAGCTCGGTCATGTTGCACAACTATTTGGAACACACCCAACTGATTTTATCAAAGACTTATACAGTAAAACCTGTCTTGAGAGACCACTGTCTTGAGAGACCACCTGTTTTGTGAGACCACATCTGCCAGGCACCGATTGGTTTTACTCTATAATGGACCTGCTATGGGAGACCACCTGTCTTGAGAGACCACCTGTCTTGAGAGACCACCTGTCTTGAGAGACCAATCAAATCAAATGGTTTTCCCCCGCCAAAGGCGCGCAGGGACGATTTGGGGAGCAAGCCCCTTTCGACCCTCATTAGCTGTAGAATTTGGAAGTGTCAGACCGTGGTATAGGAGGAGAAGTTGTGGGTTGTTAGCGGCGCTTGTGTCTTTTCTGCTTCTTTTTCAGAGGTGGAGGTTTGGAAGGAGAGACAGTGGTAGTTGGTGTTGTTGGTGGGCTGCCTGATGGTGGTTGCTGAGTTTTGTAGGGTCTGGTCCTAGCCGAGTCTGGAGTGGTTGTGGGTGATTGCCGAGTCTTTTGTTGTTGTTGATTTCTGGCATCTATTAGTTTTTGGGCTTCTTCGACTTTTTGGAGGAATTCTTCGTATTGCCTGTCCATCTTTTGCCTGTGAAGGTCCTTTTGTATCTCGTGTTCCCGTAAGATGTTCTCTATCCTGTCGTCCGTGTCCTGGCATTCTGGTTTAGAAGGAAGAGGCGAGTGGGGATCAGGAAGAGGCGAGAGGGCAGCTTTCATTTCCACCTCAGTCTCCACAGACTCTTCCACATCTGCCAATACCGTCTGGGAAGCCAGCATTTGGATGGGGCTGTCTGTGGGAGTGGGAGGGGAAGTGGTGGCCGCCTCTGGCTCTTTCCTTTCCTCGCCGTTCTCTTTCTTCATCTCCAAGAATGCGTCCAAGCGTCGGGAATCCCTCTGCTTGGTGGACGGGCTCTTCTTTCTTCTCTTTCTCCTTTCAGGGCCTCCTGACCTACTCGGGTGAGGACCAGTGTGAGAGGGGATCCTCTCACCAAAGGTACTACCTCTCCCCGAGTAGGGTGGTGATTTCTTATCTTCCTCGATCTTGAACTCAAGAGACAGATGGACTCTCTTGCCTGTCTCCTGGATAGTCCAGGTGACAGGGCAAGAGACACCCAGAGCTGCTATCGTTTTCTTCAGTCGCGCTAGTAGTTCCAGTGTTTCCATAATTGAGATTCTAATTAGGATGCTCGCACTCTGAGTTCAGAGGTGCGAATGTCGGAAGTTGAGAGACCACTGTAACCTGCTGAATGAAATGGTTTGACGCGCCGAAGGCACGCAGGGATGATTTGGGGGACAAGCCCCTTTCGACCCTCGTTGACTGTATAATTTTGGTGATGTCGAGGCGTGGCAGAGGAGGAAAAGGAAGGAGGGAGAAGGTTTATCCCCTTCTTGGCTTTTTCCGGCTCTTTTTCTTAGGTGGAGGTTGGCATGGTGATGAGGCTGGTGGAGGTGTTGGTGTACGTCCTGTTAATTCCCTAGATTCCTTTATCAGTTGTTCAGTTCTGGCGGATACTTTTAGTGCATTTTGGATGATGAGGTCTATAGGATCTGTTGGCTGTTCATCTTCTTCTTCATCTGCTCCGGGGCTTTCCGGTAGTGAAGGAAGAGGGGAGTGAGGGGTGGGAGGCGGTGAAAAAGCAGCTTCCAGTTCCTCCTCAGGCTCCGCTGGATGTTCCTCATCCAACTGAACCGGCTCAGGAGCCGGCAGTTGATTGGGTGTACCAGTGGGACTAGGAGGGGAACTGGCGACTGCCTCCAGAGCCTCCACCCCTTCACTCAACTCTTTCTTCCTATTCCGGAAGGCCTCCAAGCGCCGGGCGTCCCTGCGCTTGGTCGATGGACTCTTTTTCTTTCTCTTGTTGTTGCTCTTTTCAGGACCTCCGTGCCCCTTCGGGTGAGGACCAGTGGGAGAGGGAATCCTCTCTCCAAAGGTGCTACCTCTCCCCGAAGAGGTTGGTGTTGTGTTCTTTTCAATTTCGAACTCCAGATTCAGGTGGAAGCTCAAGCCTTTTTCCTGGATAGTCCAGGAAATAGGGCATGAGACGCCTAGAGCTGAAATGGCTTTCACAAGTCTGTCTGGTAATTCCATGTAACCTGGTACCAACTTGTATTTTTATGCTATAATAGACCTGTCTTGAGAGACTGCACCTTTGAAGACTGAAACCATGACAAAAACTTCTTACCTTTTCTGGAATTGGAAAATCCATTGTGTTATACTAACATAATTAAAACTATTAAAACCTCTTAATTGGGTTTCAATTGCTAACTCATTAAAGACTGAGATGTTTTTATAAGACCCCTGTGAAAAGATTAGGATTATTGCTGAATAAACAATTTCATACATACCTGAAATGTGACAGGAATAAAAATAAATTTGTGTTGAAAATCTTTTTGTAACAAATTGAAATGGACTGTTATAAAAATTATAAAAATAAATTAGTGTTGAAAATCTTCAATGAAGATTTTCAACACTAATTTATTTTTATAATTTTTATAACAGTCCATTTCAATTTGTTACAAAAACTTCATTTAAAAGAACAACTACAAAGTAATTACAAAAATCCATTCTTCTCTATTTCTGAATTTTGTGGTTGGTTATTCACTGACTTGAGAAAACCTGAAACCTGTTATAAGAGACCACCTGTCTTGAGAGACCACTTTTGTGTGGCCCCAAGGGTGGTCTCTCAAGACAGGTTCTACTGTATATGACAAATATACTTTTACCATTAACAAAATACTGTATTTTAAAGAATTACACACCAACTGCTCTGTGATTTTGGGATTGAACTTCAAACCAAAAGGTTCACAGTTCAGTCTCTGCTAGGGGTAATTGCATTGTGTCCTTGGTGACCATTTTGGGACTCTATGTTGTATGGGACTTGCAATGGGCCAATGTTTTGTTGTTGTTGTTTTTTTTTTGTTTTTTTTTTTTTGGGGGGGGGGGGGGGTTAATTTTAAGGGAGATGGTAAGGCCCCCCTATAGCAATACCACTGGGCCCTTACACATTTCGTGAGAGAACAACAATTTAATGGTGCCCCTTCCAACAAAAGAGCCACAAAATTAAATAGCTTCTGGTCAACATTCAAGTGCTGTGGATTTTGTATTCTATCTGCTCTGCCATATTGGATTTGCATTCAGCATTGAAAAGCAAGTCAGAAAATAAACAGATTACCATCTGCAAAACGAGGTCCCCAGAGGGTGATTTTATTGATGCTACCTTGCACAGCACGGTTGCATCACTACATTTACCCTCTGTGAACCTCAATCTGAATCAGAGTCTCAAAACTAAATAGAAAGAGGTACCCAGAGGATAAACTGGCCCACTGTATAGGATAGCATCATCAAATTCACCCTCTGGGGACCTCATTCTGCAAATGTCAGACAGCTTATTTTATGGCCTGTTGAAAAGGCTAAACAATAGACATCCCAATCTCCACTTTTTGTATCACTACTCAAGTTTTTTTTGTCTTTTTTTCACCATGGACATAAAATAGAAATTTTGGTGGGAAATAAAAAGCTGTGTTGGACGCAGTGGCAGCTTTGGGGTGTAAGTCGGGTTCGATTATTCAACATTTCCATGCCCCTGTGCCTCATGGTGTGACACAGGGGCATGGAAATGCTGAATAGTTAAAAATTTGAACAGACAATAAGTAACAACCAAAAGTTAACCCTGTGCGTCAAAGTTGTCATTTTTTTAGTGTTTCTCATCATTAATAATATACCAAGAAAATTGTACCTACTGTACAGGTATTCAGTCATCTAAACAATTATTTTGTTGACAGCTTGAAAGCATCCGCCAAACTGTTTATCCCAAACCTCCTTCAGTTCAATTACACTTTTCATGTTTTTTATATTGGAAAAAATACTTTTCTTGCTAATTTTTTCATGTGTGGCAGATGACCACACATGCCACACACAAAAACCACCCCTTCTTGGGCGAACAAAAATGCAAGAAAAGTGAATAAGACATCTGTCCAGCAGGGGAAAACGAAACGTAAGATTAAAACTCCACTGATAAAGGGTTTTCAACCAAATTTTTTTGCAGACTACATAAACACTGTACATGCAAACCAGAAAATAAGCAGACTGTCATCTGCAAATTGAGGTCCTCAGAGGGTGAAGTTTGTGATGCTACTCTGCATTGCAGGGAGACATCACTAAATTTACCCTCTGTGAACCTCAATCTGAATCAGGGTCTCAAAACTAAACAGAAAGAGGTACACAGAGGATAAATTGGCCCACTGTATGGGATAGCATCATGAAATTCATCCTCTGGGGACCTCATTCTGCAAATGTCAGATGGCTTATTTTCAGGCTTGTGTACATGTATAAATACTAATGAGACTCAAGGCAGGTGGTTTCTCAATACAGTGGTCTCCATGGGTGGCTTAAGGTCGATAAAAGTGGAGGGGCAAAAATTTACAATGCTACCATGGTTTGACCCAGTGTGAGAAAGGTTACAATTGTATTATCGGTAAATGTACAAAGATTCGCTATAGTCTCTTGTTTAGAAGAATATGCCACTGGCTGGCCTTTGGGTTAGAAGATGGTTGAATAGAAGAAGCTGCTGAAGTGACCGAAAGTTAAAAAATTTATAGTAATTTATATATTTTTTATACTTACCAATGACCCAGACTTAGCTGGTGCTAACTCCAACAAAACCAGGGCCAAACACAAATTTTGCCCCCCAATCCCCAAAATTTGCATCCAAAACAAAAAGAAATCATGTCCTAAAGGACCTCCATACTACGCCTCTACTGTGCATGCACAGTGACGCAGTCGTCCCGAAATTGGCGCCAATTATCATTCTTACTGGCAGTGCCTGGTCAGCGCTATGTACTCAGCGGGGAGGCAAGAGTTCCCAACTCCAGGGAGGGCCATCCCCGTCTGGGTCATTGGTAAGTATAAAAAATATATAAATTACTATAAATTTTTTAACATTTTTATACTGTACCAATGACCCAGACTTAGCTGAATAGTAAACAGGCTGGAGGGCCTAGGACATAGAGGAAAATCCAATAAGCTCAACTATATAGTAAAGAGGTAACCCCTTAAGGAGAAAAGGAGTATTAGGCTTTACATGTATCTTTCTTATTTAATATTAAATTAGAAAGATACACTACCCTTAATAATTGAGCACAATAACATTCATGTTCTCTATTAACATCCAGTATAACCCTTATACTAATTATTTTTAAAGCAAGCCAATAAATAAAGTAGTCCAGAGAATTGAGACTCTTTATAATCATTTAAAAGTGTCCGAGTATTGTATATTAAAGCCCGTTTGACACTTGACATATACAAATGCTTCACACCGAGCTACACTTTAAAAATAAGACATGAATGAATTTAAACATTAATATTACACTTTAAAACCATCCCGGAAGCGACTCAGAAATACTGACTTGGAGGAGGCATTCCCTTGCTTTTCACTATAAAGCAGGTGACCTAAGGGAACACCCGCCCCCTCCCTTCCCCTTGCCCTGGGTCAAATAGCCCAGAGCGAAGAGGGCAGCCGGACGGAGTCACTGCCGGAACAGAAAGCCTGCATAACTATAGTTGCAACTGTTTAGTGGACGACATTCTGAGCAACAGATAACGGACCTAAACAATGCAGGTCTCCAGAAATGGACTCAATATTTCTGAGATAAAAATTCGTAAATGTGGATGGCTGAGACCAATAAGCAGCCTTCATTAAATCTGTAATAGCAACACTATTAGCATAAGCCCAGGAAGTAGAAAGAGCTCTTACTTCATGAGCAGAAATCTTAAGCACAGACTGCTGAGAAGAAGATAAATCTTCATAAGCAGTACGGATAGTTAACTGAATCCATCTAGCAATAGAATGGACTGAAATGTCCTTTCTATTAGGCATCAAAGACAGAAAGAAACGTTTCCGTCCCTTTCTGATAAACTGAGATCTCTGTTTATAGATACGTAGTGCTCTAACAGGACAGAGTAAAGGCCTACGCCCGTCTGAAGACGGAAGAGCCTTAATAACAATAGGTTCCGGATATTTATTAGGAGCCTGATTCTTAGCTAAAAAACCCACATTAGTAGTGAAGGTGATAGTGTTCCCAACACTACGATAATGAGAATCATCCACCGATAGTGCATGAAGCTCACTGACTCTTCTGGCAGAAGAGAAAGCTAAGAGAAAAGCTGTCTTATAAGATAAGAATTTGAAATCTACTGTCCCAAGAGGTTCAAATGGCTTTTCCTTCAATTTAAGGAGAACCCAAGCTAAATTCCACTTAGGAATTAATCTAAGAGTTCTGGGTCTATTTATCGAAAAGTTTCTAACCAATTTCGATAAAGAGACATTAGATCCAATTTGTAAACTATCATGATGTGCATAGGTATCAGATAACATAGATCTATAACCCTTTATAGTAACAGGCTGCAGTTTGATTTCGTCAAACAAGTATACTAGAAAGTTTGCAATGTCTGGTATAGAGGGATCAAATATATCTACAGAATGATCCCTACACCAACGACGAAAAACCTTCCACTTAGCCGCATAGTTTAGCGAAGAGGAGGTCCTCCTACAGTTAGAAATCGCGTCCACTGCTCGTCCTGTAAAGTGCTTGCCATGCAAGAAGGACCGCACAACGGAAAAACGTGAAGGTTGAGACCTTGCGGGTTGTGATGGAGTTGGCGCGATTTCCCCTGCGAAAGAAGATCCTCTCGTGGAGGAAGCTTCCGCGGTAGGTCCCACAACAGACACCTGAGTAGATTTATCCACGGTCTCTGTGGCGACAGAGATGCTACCAACAGAATCTTGCATTGAGATTGTTTTATCTTTAGCAATACTTGTTGAATTAACGGCGCTGGAGGATACGCATATCCTATCATTCCGTCCCAAGGAATCGACAGAGCGTCTACTGCAAATGCTCTTGGATCCGGACACGGAGACACATACGTCTGCAACTGATTGTTGAGATGTGTCGCAAATAAGTCTATCATTGGCCGTTCCCATTGGTGGCAAATCTGATTGAATACTTGTTTGTTGAGAGTCCACTCCGACGGCAACAAGTGACCCTTTCGTGAAAGGGAGTCTGCTAGCACATTCAGACGACCCGGTATGTGACGGACCGAAAGAAGAACGTGATGTTCTAACGCAAACAGAAGGATTCTTTCCGTTAGATTGAACAACGGAACTGAATGAGTGCCTCCCTGATTCCGTATATACTCCACTACTGTCGTATTGTCGGATAGGATTTGGACATGAGCATCGTGAATAATGTCCATCCAGTGACGTAACGCAAGCCAAATTGACATCATTTCCTTGATGTTTATGTGCTTGCACAGGAATTGCGGATCCCAAAGACCCTGGCATCTCGAATCCGTTGGGATTAATGATGCACCCCAACCTGTTTGACTGGCATCCGTCATAACGGTAAAACTCGGATCCGGCAACTGCAGCGGAACTCCTTGAGTTAACCACTGAATGTTTGCCCAAGTCTGAATCTCTTGTTTCACTTGATCTGACAAGAGAACGTCTACATCGAGCGAATGAATTTTCACACTCCAATTCTGAGTCAGGAAAATTTGAAGAGGACGTGTGCGTAGCCGCCCCATCGGAATGAGATCCGCGGCGGCTCCGCACAGACCTATCAGTCTCATAAATTCTCTCGCCATGACTTTGTCTGCGTGCAGACAATAGCGAGCGTAACAACTGACGAATTTCGCTCTGGTTAACGGCAGACGAACGAGATTGTTGTGCGTCTCGAAGCTCATTCCCAGATGAGTGAATGACTTGGACGGCACCAGATCCGACTTCTCCTCGTTTACTATAAAACCGAGACGTCGGAGCAATAGAAGAAGATTCTGAACATCGTTCTGAAGCGTTAACTCGTTGCCGTACCTCTGAAGAATGTCGTCCAGGTAGGCCGACGTTACCGCAGACGAATGAGCTCGGAAGTAGATCATTACCGAGTTCATTACCCGAGTGAAAGCCCAGGGTGCTAGATTCAATCCGAAGCACATTGCCCGGAATTGATACACCACTCCTAGGACTGCGAAGCGTAGATACTTTCGGAATGTCGGATGTACCATGACGTGAAAGTACGCATCTTTGAGATCTATGCTCGTTGCATAATCGTTCACCCGAATACTCGCTCTGACCGATCGAATCGTCTCCATATAAAACTTCGGAGCGACGATCAGCTTGTTTATCCAGCTCAAATCTATGACTGGACGGAACGAGCTGTCTGGTTTCGGAACCAGAAACAGATGGCTGTAGAATCCCAGAGATTCCTGGTTTTCTACGACCTCTACCGCGTTCTTCATTAAAAGAGACTGCACCTCTGATAACAGAGCGTCTCTTTTCTGTGGATTTGACGGAAGATGAGTCCACTTTGGACTTCGAGTTAATGGAGGCTTTCGTTTGAAGGATATCTTTAGACCTTCCGAAGTCACTCCTCTCACCCAAGGGTCGTCCGTAATCGACGCCCACTCTTGTGAAAAACTCGACAACCTTCCGCCAACTGGAACGCGATAGAGGTTTAAGCCATCACCTCCTGGACCTGCGAGGCCTGCGGTAGGAGAAACGTCTTCCACGACCCGCACCTCGCCTCGTCGACCTCGGGGCGTCCGACCGATTGTCCCGGCCTGAAGGACGTCCCGAACGAGAGTCGCTATCCTGACGGTCTCTCGAATAAGACCAAGAGGACGCACCGGAACCTCTATAGGAACCTCTCTTGGGCGCATTAGACCCAGAAGTGCCTGTCTTATTCGTGTCTGCTGTATCCGACTTTTTAGGAGCCGATCTGAACAACAGAGAATCATTAGCTTTCTTTTTAATTTTATCATAAATAGCGGAAAGCTTGCCGTCAAAGAGAAGTTCTCCTGAGACCGAAGCGACTCTAAGAGAGTTCTTCACCTTAGAATCCACTAGTGTGGATGTAGCAAGGGCTGCGTCACGTCTAACCAACTCCAGATTTGCCACTGAAAGGGCGGAGTTACACGTGGAATAAGCTACTGCCCTTGAAAGAAGTCTTAAAGAGGATTGTATATCCTGAAACTCTTCCCCTTGAAGGCGCAGTGATAACGCCTCAGTAAGGTGATCTGCGTAAGATAAGGCATCTAAATTGGCTCTGTTAGACGCAATAGCTGTTTCCAACACCGCGGTTGGAATAGAAGCTGACGACGGTAATGATAGCTCTAAGTCTTCCGCCTCGTCGTCCATACGCAGAGGAACTCTCGGTATACCCTGTCCTGCCGTATCGAATTTATTCCTTGCATTAATGAAAGGCAGGTTGAGAGTATTAGCGGACAAGAAACCTGCTTTCCCCATCCTGGAAGCAAGTTTAAATATAGCGTCGTTCAATAATTCAAATGTTCTAGCAACATTATTGGACTGCGACGGAAACTCGGGAGCGATGTCCCTGAACCGCTCAAAAAATTCAGAGTCCAATGACGCTATAATTCTCTTGTCCGGAAGCGCAGCAGTCTGGCCCGACGGAACAACTTGAGTTGGAAAGTGCCGGATGAAGTCCACGGCAGCTTTATGTTGTTCCAAAAGGGATAGCTCCAAGTCATCCGTATCCCTTTCACCATCCGGTCGGACCTCACGATGTTCCCGGTCGTCCGCCCCCGATGCTTCGGCGGAGCGTACCGACCCAGCGCCGTCGGATAATTCTCGATCCGACACCGTTTCTGTCGGCTGCTGGGATGCTGCGATAAGCTGTGCTATCTGCACAAGAATGTCCGACGTCGAGACCTGCGGAGGCGCAGTCTTTCGCTGCTTCGCCGAGGGCAGCTCCGCATCAGATGGCTCCCGCATACTTTTCCTATGCGAACGTCCGGAGTCCATCGGTCTCGAATCCCTGGCTGCCGGATGGTGTGACCTGGTCGCCGAAGAATCCTTCATCGGCGAAGCTGGTAAAATATCGGCAGTCACGCAGCCAAGGTGCGGTCGTGTGCGCTGACGAGAAGAGGAAGCCTTAACAGTCTCTGCGGACTGCTTATACAACGGAGCGTCCCGAGCGACGGACGTATGCTCCGCTAAAGACACATTTTGTACCACAACATCTGGTCCCAGATGTTGTTGTACGAGAGAGGGACCTCTCTCGCTCGCGGCCCGGCTGGACCTGGACGAGCTAGGAACCGGACTAAAAGGCTTCCTCCGTTCTCGCTTACTATCCGCCGTCACTGGGTGTGCATCTATTATGTTTATAGTGCTCGCATCACCCAAAATTTCCTCTTGGACCGCATCGGACGAACCCGGCTGCCGAACCATTCGGTGAATGGACGCTACACCGGGCGAGCTAGCGGACGACATTTGTCTAATCTCCATGAGCACTTTTGCCGCTAGCTCTGAATTCATTTGTGACGACGGATGCACACTTGAAGAAGATAACATGGAAACATCACCCTGTTCTGGTTCCTCTGAAATAGAAACTGAGAGAGTAGAGTGACCTAGTGGAGAAAGAGCCGGCATCGCTCTTTCTCCAGAAACAACATATCGTGACACACGTTTCCAATGTTTCTCATCCCAATGTTCACATATAGGACAGGGATTAATGCGAGAACACTGACTACAATTAATACAATGATCATGAAAGTCAGAGGAAGATTTCTTCCTATTACAATTTGAACAACGTCCCTTCATTGTGAAAGAACAACAATAAGTCCTAGTTACTCGCAAAAACCCCTGACACAAAGATACATAATAACATGATCCATTAATAAATGAAAAAACAATTGCAAAACAAAATAATTTTGAAAAAATATTTTTTCAGGGAAGCCCAAGTTGCTGAAAAGTAACGTTGAGCCCCGATGGATCCGATGGCAAAGTGTGGTCAAAAATTTTAAATTTATATAAAATAATTAATGAGACACTTTCGGATAATATAAATGTATCTTATAATGAGATAAACTACCACAAAGGCAAACAGCCCCCCTCAAAAAAGGCTGTTGCCAATGAAAACAAACAGTGTAAACACACTAGAAAACATGACTCCAGGCACTGAAAAAACTGGCCCGGAATCAGTCATCAATTACACTCTATCTGATGCAAAACAGAGACTCCCAGGGGAGAATCTGTAGAACATCAGATGGAAGATGCAGAACACAAACGTTATACACCCATGGGTGAAAACGTAACTATGGGGAAAATAACAGAAAACATTCTGTAACCAAGCAACTCTCCCAGGAAATTTTAGAAATGAAATTTCTCAAAAATATGCCAAAAGCATGGGAGAATTGCCAGGGGGGACTTTAGAAGGCTAGGGGAGAGGAAACACTGAATAAGCAGTGCAACAATTAGCAAGAATGACAACAAGAGGCCCATGCCTCGAAAATAGGCAACTTAACATAATTTCATCAAAAAATTTTAAGTACAGCCCTGATTATTTTTTGCCACTTCTTTTTCCTCTCCTCCTTCTATCCTCCTTAGAATCACATTTTCTCCAAAAATTACGTGTCTGGCATCCTTTAAACTGAGATTTACAAGCACAAAGATCAGTGAGATGTTGACTGATGAAGGGCCAAACAGAGAATGATAATTGGCGCCAATTTCGGGACGACTGCGTCACTGCGCATGCGCAGTAGAGGCGTAGTATGGAGGTCCTTTAGGACATGATTTCTTTTTGTTTTGGATGCAAATTTTGGGGATTGGGGGGCAAAATTTGTGTTTGGCCCTGGTTTTGTTGGAGTTAGCACCAGCTAAGTCTGGGTCATTGGTACAGTATAAAAATATAGGATTCTTTGGTTAAGTATCATTTGGATTTGCAAATAATGTTACAACAGGAATGCCTGTATATTGACACATTTGCATGCATCCATTTTAACTGATAGTGTAACTGCGAATCTTTGGAAAAAGGTGGAGGGGCACGTGCCCCCTGTGCCACCTTGGCTTATCCAAGCTTCTGGTGGTCTCTCAAGACAGGTTTTACCAGTGCTCAAAATAACTTTTTTTCTTTGCGTAGCAAAATGCTACAAATTTCCAAAAAATGAATAGCATTTTGTAAAAATTACATAACTATTTTTGTATACCAGAGTTATGTTATACTGTTTTGTATTGAATTCTTCTGAGTATATAGAATAGTTTCCATCCATTTCTGGGCATTTCCAAATGATCTGCAACACATGAAACATTTACTATGTCTTTTTTAACTGAACTGCCTTTAAGGGTTGCATGGACTTGGATATTTTCAATTGGCGTCTTGGTTGTTTAACAGAGTTCTCAAAATGGAAGTTAGGATTTTCAATTTGATGGGCTTGAAAATATTTTTAATGGACATTTTATGCAAAATGTTGTAAAAAGAGGAAGAATTTAAACCAAGAGACTTCATCTTACCTATGAAGTTGCTAATGATGCTTGAAGGAGAGTTAATCTGAGTTATGCCTGGAATGTTCCCCAATCAGAAGTAAAGCACCAGTGAACTAGTTTTCAAATTTGTTTGCAAATTTTCATTTACATTTCGCGATACAAGATAATCAACTGCAGCCTAATAGGCTGCAGTTGATTATCTTGTATCGCAAAATGCTATACATAATTGAACATTATGTAGCTTTTTTGCAAGTTTTGCACAGCAAAAAGAGACGCGACACCGCTTATTTTGAGCCCTGGGTTTTACTGTATTGACATTTATAGTGAATCGTGAGAGCATGGTGGCTCAATGGATATTTATTTAATGATGTTTAAGGTCACATATTTCTGCACAAAGGCTATGACCATGACCATGACAGTTTTATGGGTGGAGGAAGCCGGAGTACCCAGAGAGAACCACCGAGCAACTGTCAGCTCCCCAACATACCAACTCCACATAAGCAGGGTTAGCATTGGTTGAAGACAGGTGCACCATCAACGTGCGGTACGCCTTAGTACACAACGTCCCCGTGCACCCATCTTGCCCAAGAACACAACGCGGTTGATGCAGGTGGGATTCGAACCGAGGACCTCTCCAACTGAGCCACGTGGGTTTACTAAATCAATTTATTTATTTATTTATTTATTTGTTTATTTGTTTAGTTAGTTATTAGGGTTTAACGACACTTTTGACAGCCAGTGTCACCCCGTGTCAGGCAGTTTTACAGGTGGAGGAAGCCGGAGTACCCGGCGAGAACTACCGAGCAGTGATGAGCAACTGTCGGACTCCTCAACGTACTAACTCCACACAAGCAGGGTTAGCATTGATTGCAGACAAGTGCACCATCAACGTGCAGTATACCTTAGTACACAGCTTCAGCATACCCTCACGACAGCAGTCGGGATTATGTGCCTTCCCCAAGGACACAACGCAGTTACCCCTGCCGGGGACTGAACCCCGGGCCTTTTGATTTGAAATCCAATGCTGTAACCACTGAGCCACCACGCTCTCAGAGTGTTTAAACCAATAGAGCCAAGTGGTTTCAAAATTTTAGTTTTGGTTTCAATGAAAAATTTGGTTTTTCATTTATATTTTTGTCTTTTTTTAAATGGTGGAAATAATTGAATAAATCGATGTGTACAATATATTTACTTATTTATTTATGTTTAAGTTCACATATTTCTGCACAATGGCTAATCATGGCCACAACATGAAGATGAAGTCAAGTGTAGTCAATCTTTTATACCCATGTTACCCATTTTAGAGGACTTTCACCCCAAGCATGGTGACTGGGTCCTATTTCACAAGTAAAACAGAGTTTGTTTACCACTTCCTGGGGTTTCCCATGGGGGAAATGTACAATCATTTTGTGTTGGCCCAATGCAACTTTCACACAACACTGAGCCCCAAGCTGGTCTCCAATATAGGGGCTACACACACTACAGATGTCTCATATATGCTCCTACAGCACTAAATGTTCTCCATGGAGGGGGGGGGGGGAGGGCTAATCCTAAGTAGGGCCATCTGCTCATTGCCCACTCCTCCCACTTCCCTGAAGGGAAGTGGGAGGAGGGGGGGCAATGACCAGAGGGACCCAGTTAGGACTAGAGGCAGCCCCGAAACACCATACAGCAGCTTTTCAAATATCTCCCCCCCCCCCTCCCCTCCTCCCAAAAAAAACTGGCTACGGCACTTCCTATTATAGAATCCTGCTATGCACCTGCTAGGCTACCACTTGTGCAATTTTAGTCTATCATATGTGAAAGTGACAGTTGGGCAGCAAATTAAACTGAATAGAGCACAAGGCATAAATGTGTGTAAGAACTACACTGATATGAAGATTTTATTTTTTCATCTTTCTAATAATGTACATTGAACGAACAGTGTAGCCAACAATACTATCACAATCAACTTTAATTTCAATTATCTAATAGGAAGTTTCTTTAAAAGACAAAGACACAAATATGACAAGGGGGGGGGGGGGGAGGGAGGGGAGGTATAAAATGCCCCAACACTGACTTGAGCACACTAAATTTAAAACAGGCACAGAAAAATAAAACTGGAATTGCTGATGCAGTGGATGGAGGATGGGATTTTCTTTATTCCACTCTGCAAGTTCAACAAACAGAAAACGCCCCTGTACTTACTTGAGCCCAGTGAATTAAATAAACAGCTGTGCCATGAGTGCATGATATGACGGTTATTAATTACAAGAGGGAACCACACAATATGAGTATACATGTGTACTTGTCAGGTTACATATACAGTGGAGCCCACTTAATTGGATATCTTAATTGTATATCCCTGTTAATTGAATATAATTTTCAAACACAAAACCATTTACCATACCTTCAGTACAAATTTGATCTGTTAATTGCATATGGGTTGTAGAGTAAACTCCTGTTAATTGTATATAAATTTTGTAATATGCTGAAAAAATTACTGTGACACGCACCAAATTCCCCTTATTTATCAACCTTGTTGGCCTCACCACATCCAATACAGGCATTTATTCTATTATATCTTGTTTGACAGAGCTCTATGAGCTCTGTCAAACAAGATATAATAGAATAAATGCTCAGTTTACCCCCAGAACACAGGAAACTGACCAAATCCTTGTTAATTGTATACTCCTGTTAACTGAATAATTTTCACTGGCAAAATGGATATTCAATTAAGAGGATTCTACTGTACTTGCCACCAAAAAATCATGAAAATTGCTCAAAGTCCAACATGTGGAAAATTGCCTATTTTTTTGATGAATAAAGTCCAATAACTCTGGAATGACAAATCGGACAGTGACACAAATCGAAAGGGAGATTCCTTCTATCAACATATACTTGCAACCCAAAAATCATGAAAATTGCTCTAAGCGTTTTCAAGTTATTGTTCGACATGTGAAAAATAAAGTCCCATAACTCTGGAATGACTAATCGAACGGCGACACCAACCGAAAGGGAGCTTCCTTCCATCAACATAAACCACCTACCAAAAAATCGTGAAAATCTCTCGAAGCGTTCTCAAGTTATCATACGACGTGTAAAAAATCAACAATTTTCTAAGTAATAAAGTCCCATAACTCTAAAATGACCAATCGAACGGCGACACTAAACGAAAGGGAGCTTCCCTCCATCAATATACACCACCTACCCAAAAATCACGAAAATCTCTCAAAGCGTTCTTGAGTTATCGTACGACATGTGACCAGACGGACAGACGGGTGGACGGACGGACAGCGGTATACCATAATACAACCCGTTTTTTTCAAAACAGGCGTATAAAAACAGGCACGGAAAATTAAAACTGCAGTTGGAGATGTAGAAGATGGAGATTTCTCTTTATTCCACTCTGCAAGTTAAACTTTTCTTCCCCACTTCCCATGCAAGATATGCGTGTCCCATGTGAGAAGGCCATATGAGATATCTCACATGACCCACGTGACTGGCTTATTGGCATATTTAATGAGCACAGGACTATTAAATCATTGCACGTTCTTTTGTAAATAAATAACATGGTGTCACATTTTGGAAATAGCAGACAAACGTTCATCAAAGAAAATGGAAATAAAAGCACAGACCACAAAACCAAAGGACACTGGACTCTTTTATAGGAATTTTTGGGTGAACACCATTATGAGTGGAGAGAGCTGCACAAAATTCTCGTGGAAAAGTTATGCAAATACATTACATAATATGATGTCATCGGAATTTATCAGTGTTCATTTCTCTACAAATATTTAATAGAGGTGGGCAGTTTTCAAATTTCATGTCGGTTGCGGTTTCGGTTTGATTCAAAGAGTCAAGTTTTCAGTTTTGGTTTCAGTTTTCATTGTACAAACATAACAATACATTGCATTTGCATATAAGATGTATTTGGCACAAGTCAGTGTCAGTGGGATTCCCTTTCCAGAATAACACACCTGTGTGTGTAATATACTGGCACTCTGATTTCCTGAGCACACTGTATTTGCATAAATTATCTCAAGAGTTTCAAGTTTGAGAAAAATGATTTTTGCCTCGAGTATGTTGAAAAATTAGCCCCCACCCCCAATACCTGTGTTTGGGGGTAACCCGACACACCCTAAAAAATTATGCCAACCATAAAAACTTTATCACTTAAAACTAAAAGTCGCTCATATTGGTCACTGTAACCCCAAATTTCCATCCAACTTCAACTGTGATTTTGACGCTGACTTTCGAGTTCAAACTTTCAAATTTATGTGTAGAAATACATTTGTTATTATAAATGTGGAACAAGTGACAAGTTCCACTTCTGCAAAGGAAATCACATTTGATAAACAGATGAATGTTTACAACATGATGTGTAAGAAGTAATTTTGTCACCCATTTTCGCGGTAAATGCCACACTTGAATGCAATACCAATTAGTGCAGCGATGTTCTGAAAAAAGGGTATCGCGACTCTGAAGTTTGAAAACAAGGTTGACTTTAGGTTGTTTCTCTCTTTGTTTCGGAGAAGTGAAGACCTGATTTCAGTTTTTCAACACTGAAGTTGAAAACCCAAGATGACAGGTTTTCTGGAATTATTTCAGTTTTGATAACAAAACCGAAACAAATTTTTGGTTAACCGCCCATCTTCTAATATTTCACTCCATTTTGCCGGCGTTGGGATTTAATTTTGTGGAATATACCTGTGGTATACACATAACTTTTGTGAAATAGCTGCACATGCCCCTAAATTACTTTTGGTAATGTCAGGGTGTTTTGGTGGTGGGAGGAAAATGATCCCAAGCCTCATGTCTGGCCCCCTCAGTATTGTCCACCCCAATCAGCCGCTTGTGGGCAATTGGATGACAACAGCAATGGCTCCTGGAACATCGGTTCAATCGATTGATGCCAAGCATTTTTTGTGATGATTCATTAACCACATTTTATGTAGACTCTATAAACGTTGTACATGCAAACCAGAAAATAAGCAGACTGTCATCTGCAAAATTCTTAATGAAAAATGATGTCAATGATGTCATTCAATAAAGTTGAGAAACAACCACAATGTGTATTCTTAATCTCTCAAAACGCCCTTAATGGGATATACAAGTTAACCCCCTGGACACTGATGTCAAAATATCTAAAGTTCAAGGTGCAAATTTTTCCTATAATGCAACTAGAAATTTAACCAATTCAATCTTGTTTGACAGAGCTCATTGAGCTCTGTCAAACAAGATTGAATTGGTAAAATTCCCAGTTGCATTATGGGAAAAATGGCTACTTGAAATTTGGATATTTTGACATCAGAGTGAAGGGAGTTAAACAACATGTAATGTTTACAACTGAGCGTACTTGTGGGTATCACCAGTTCATACTGGAAATGTGAAGGTTGCACTCCATTGACTCAGGTCGCAGTAAAATTACCAGTCATGCACACTTGGACGGTACACATGGCTCTGTGCGTTACGAGTCAAAACAACCACTGGGCTATATTTTGTGTGCATGATAGGGATGGGTGGGGAATGGCTGAAAAATATTTTTTAGTGCATGGTATTACAATCAGAATCGGCATCGGAATTGGCCAATTGTGAGCTCAAATAACTGTTAATCAGCCAATGTACATTTCTGGTAATTGGTTGAACTCTACACTTAATTAACCCATCCATGCTGTTGTGACACCGATAACCTGTATTTACACAAAATCAACCATGATGCTTCTGGTTTTGCATTTTTGCACACACAATTTAATTTCTGATGTTTTTGACATTGTGGTTATCTCAGACACTCGGACGGACAGCTTCTTCAAAAATGGTAAAACAGAAGTGGATTTAAGCCTGCCTTCGATCTTAACCCTTTATCCAACACAGACGATATCAAAATTTATTATTTTAAATATCATTTTTTAAATTTTTTCAAACAACTTCAACAAAGCCATATGATGTGACCCCCCCCCCCCCCCCCTCATTGGAACGAGCTTGGCGAGATCATTCCAAAGAGGGGTCACATAATATGGTTTGTTGAAATTTTTCAAAAAATAATATCTTATCAGCTGCTGAATTTGCATATTACGCGGGCGGGTGCAGGCGATTCGTTGGGTAAAGGGTTAAACCTCCCAAAAAGGTAAATTTACTGTGTCTGATTAGTTCAGGCTGCAATGGGCGGTTAACCCTTTACCTAACGAATCGCCCGCATCCGCCCGCATAATATGCAAATTCAGCAGTTGAAAAAATATTATTTTTCAAACAATTTCAACAAAACCATATCATGTGATCCCTTGTTGGAACGAGCTCATCGAGCTCGTTCCAACAAGGGGTCACATGATATGGTTTTGTTGAAATGTTTTGAAAAGTTTTAAAAAATGATATTTAAAATAATAAATTTTGATATCGTCTGCGTTGGGTAAAGGGTTAACCCTTTACCCACCGCAGACGATTTCAAAATTTATTATTTTAAATATCATTTTTTAAATTTTTTCAAAAAATTTCAACAAACCCATATCATGTGATCCCTCTTTGGAACGAGCTCGTTCCAAAGAGGGTCACATGATATGGTTTAGTATGAATTTGTTTGAAAAATAATATTTTTTCAGCTGCTGAATTTGCATATTATGTGGGAGGATGCGGGCGATTCGTTGGGTAAAGGGTTAATCATTCCTACTGGGCCATCAATAAACTGCAATGTTGTCCAATTTATTTATTGGTGCTTAAGGTCACATACTTATGCACAATGGCTAATCGTGACCGTGACAGTTTTACGGGTGGAGGAAGCCGGAGTACCCGGAGAGAACCACCGAGCAACGACGAGCAGCTGTCAGCTCCCCAACATCGTAACTCTGAACTCTGCACCGCAGCACAGGCAGGGTTAGATTGGTTGAAGACATGCGCACCATCGACGTGCAGTACGCCTCAGTACACAGCGTCATCGTGCCCCCATGTAGGCAATCGGGGTGAAGTGTCTTGCCCAAGGACACAATACGGTTGCCGCAGGTGGGATTCGAACCGAGGACCTCTCGGCTTGCAGCCTGTACCTCTACCAACTGAGCCACCGCACCCCTGCAATGTTGTCCAAAATCATGTTATTAACTGTTATATTATCTATAACAATAACTTTATTTCAGTTTTGCATACAGTGGTATGTCCCGATACCAACTGTAATACCTTGCAGTGATTGGTCAATGCCTCGTTGATTTTATTTTATGTCGCCAGGCACGTGCATATGTCTACTGTCAGTGATTCATATGACCACTGTCAAGGAAAGCGTCTCATTGCCATGAGCAACGGTTCATCACAATGTCTTTTTTCACTTGAAATCAACGGAGACAAATACATTTAATTGAAGTAAAATACACACAAAAGTACCGTTATTATGAATAAAAAGATTAGTTATGCAAACATGGGTAATTATTTATGAAACCGATCAGACTAAAAGGTCTCTTTTCATTAATTCACTGTAACATAAACTGAAACGAATTAACACCTTACCGAAACAATGTCTGCTTTTTAATATTCATTGTTCACAAACGAAGAGGCTCACAGCAGTGTTTTTTTGTTATTTAAGATTACAATAAAATAAAAGATTTTTTTTTGCAATTCAATTTTACTTGTGTAAGAACAGGACATATACGTTATTCTGTTTGTTGACAGGGGACATGGTCTCACATTCCCTGCATGAAACATATATTCAACCTCGGCTGACGCCTCGGTTGAATATAAATTTCATGCAGGGAACTTGAGACCATGTCCCCTGTCAACAAGCAGAATAACTTATAATGTGCTCTCACAAGGAAACTTGTTTGAATTTTACAAACTCTCTCTTCCCCAGGGTTGGATAACTGAGCAAGAAGTTCTGCCCGGAATCCAGGCATTAATCTTGTACGTTAAAAAAACTATCTTTCTTCCCCCACTTTGAGAAAACATTCTGTACAGGGCATTACAGGCAATAAATAACCTCTGGAATATAGAACTGACATGATGACTGCTGCCTTTGATGGTGAAGAACATTGAGATATAACTAAGATTTGGTCCATGCATCCATCAGGAATTCAATTTGGCACCAAGTTTGTCAATGTCCATTGATAGTCTGTCACATTTTTCTAAATATTGCTGGAAAAGACGAAAATACTGAATTATTTTACTATAGGCCCCACAAACTAGATATTCTGTTTCTCTGGCCATTTTTTGCAAAATTGCATGTGGGAGGGCATTTTTTTATTTTATTTTTTATATTTGTAATTATTTCTTTGCCATCAAAAGTTTGTGTTCTTGGTTTATTTTATGTTTTAGGCCGCATAATCTACGGAATAGCATGGGTGATGGCATATTTCATCCCTTGAATGCAAGAAGGCTTTGCATTTCTAAAGCATTGCAAAGCCTTCTTGCACTCAAGGAACAAATTTATCAATTTTATTAACTTCAGTAAAATATCAAACATAAATTATTTAATTTTTATTTTTTCCAGTTTGCAATGGTTATGAAAAGAGAGCATGCAGCAGCCAAAAGGACCACGTGGGAGGGTCTGAGAAACAGATTTTTAATTTTTTTAGGCCATAAGTACAGTTTTAAAAAAATTCAGCTAGTGCTAAAGTTATAGGCAACATTTAATCTGTCTGTTGCAACAATCATTATTCAAGTCATATGTTTTTTTTGCTGGGGTTTAATGACACTATCAACAGTCAGGGTTATATCATGTCTAGGGCTGTCACGATCAATTGATTAATCGATTGTTGATCGGTCACGGCGAAATCGATTAGTGTTTTTCGTTGTCGAATAATCGGTAAATTGTATCCCATTTTAGATGTTTAATAATTAAAAGAAAATTTGATGAAAAAACTATTGTTTCTAAAGGTATTGAGTTAAGAACATCGATGTTAAACCCCAAGAAGCCGTTGGAAGCATTTGTCTTCCAGGTACATTCATCAAAGCTTTGATGTTCTGAATCTTTGAACCGTCAGTGTAATAATCAAGACCGATCGGCCGTTGCGAAGATCGCAACTGCCGACCGGTCTTGATTATTACACTGACGGTTCAAAAGTTCAGGACATCAAAGCTTTGAATGTACCTAAAAGTTGATCGTCTTCGTTGTTTACTTGAGGTAGGTCAGCTGACTTGAACTTCATTTTTATCGACTTCAAAGGGAGGGAGAGGGGTGGGGGTCATCTAGGTACAATTAATCGATTATTATAGATTATTTGCGACGATTAATCAATTTTTAAATTGAAAAATCATGACAGCCCTAATCATGTCGGCTAGCTTTGTGGGTAGAGAAAGCTGGAACACCCACAGAGAACTGCTCAGGCAAGCAACTATCAGTCTATCCAATTTACTAAACCACAGCAGAACTAGAAAGTGTTTTAGCACACTAAAACATATGTCTCCCCTTCCTTTCTATTTTATGCACTACAAATGATATATACATAAAAATATTGACAATCATACCAGATATGTAAGGTCTAACTCTAAAGAGAAATAAGTTATGTTCTTTTTTTTTACTTGAGTAAAATGTTCTGGTCAAGACAACTGTCTACCGCAGCATTGACATGAAAATGCGCGCTCTCGGGCTGCACGTATTTTTACTTTATGATATTTATAAAAAAGGGGGTACAAGTAAATACCGTGAACCACATACATGGAACTTTAAGCAGATAGCCAAAGTTCATTAGTTGCACCTTCAACTTTTCAAAATACCTGGGCAAGGGTAAAATAAAATCAGTCACTTTAAGTGCGATGACAAATTTTGTTACAGACAGACGAACACACATCCCACAATATGACATATATGAAGCTTTTATTAAAATATCAAATTGCTGGGATTAATAGTTGCTGGGAAAAATGTGGAAAATGTTGTTATGGACAGACTGTCACACACACACACAGACAGAGGTAAAAAAGTATGTCCCAACTTACCATTTGGGGAACAGGGTTATAAATATCTATGATCTAGCTCAACATCCACATGTCAAACAAGTGTTTGACCACCGAGGTGGTATTAGTCCCCTACGGCACTTTTGTGACATAAGGTGTTTTTGTCACAGAAGACACTAGCATCCTGGATTTTGAAAAAAAATATTGAGCGTGGATAATCCCCTCACAACCCTTTATCCATGTACCATATATGAAAGGCGTAGCTTAAACCATGTTGGAGGGAGGGGTGGTAACATAAAATAGAGCAAAAGCTTAAAAAACACAACAAAAATGGCCGCCATTCTGCCATCTTGGATTTTGAAAAATAAATATTGACTGTGCATCATCCCCTCAGAACCATTTATCCACGTACCAAATATGAAAGGTGTAGCTTGAAGCATATTAGAGGGAGAGGTGGTAACATAAAAACAGACAGATAGACAGACAGACGGACAGACAGACAGATGTTAGATTTTGAAAAAAAATATTGAGCGTGCATAATTCCCTCACAACCCCTTTATCCATATACCATATATGAAAAGTGCAGCTTAAACCATGTTCGAGGGGGCAGTGGTAACATAAAATAGAGAAAAAGGCTTAAAAAACACAACAGAAATGGTTGCCATGGCGCCATCTTGAATTTTTGAAAAAAAATATTGAGCGTGCAACATCCCATTACAACCCTCTATCCATGTGCCAGATATAAAAAGTGTAGCTTGAACCATGTTGGAGTGAGGGGTGGTAACATAAAATAGAGAAAAAAGCTTAAAAAACACAACAAAAATGGCCACCATGCCGCCATCTTGGATTTTGAAAAAAAAATATCGAAGATGCATCATCCCCTCCCAACCCTCTATCCATGTGCCAAATATGCAAAGTGTAGCTTGAACTATGTTGGTGGGAGGGGTGGTAACATGAAAATAGAGAAAAAAAAGTTTAAAAAACACAACAAAAATGGCCGCCATTCTGCCATCTTAGATTTTGAAAAAAAATTTTTTAGCGTGCATCATCCCCTCAGAACCATTTATCCATGTACCAATTATGAAAGGTGTAGCTTAAAGCATATTGGAGGGAGAGGTGGTAACATAAAAAACAGACAGACAAACAGACGGATGGACGGACAGACGGACGGACGGACAAATTTTTGAAAAAAAATATTGAACGTGCAACATCCCATTACAACCCTCTATCCATGTGCTAGATATAAAAAGTGTAGCTTGAACCATGTTGGAGTGAGGGGTGGTAACATAAAAAACAGACGGATGGATGGACGGACGGACAGACAGACAGACAGACAGACGGATGGAGTGCAAACCTATAGCCCCCTTACAGTTCCCGTAGGGGACTAAAAAAAAACAAATTCTGGTCTGGACAATTACTCCCTATTTAAAGTACATAAATTTGACCTTGAGGTCAAGGTCACATGAAGGTCATGATGACATGTGGTCTCATTGTGATACATCCACATGTCAATCATCTAAGTCCTAGGTCAAAAAACAAAAAAGTTCTGATCTGGACAATTATTCCCTATTTAAAGTACATAAATTTGACCTTGAGGTCAGAGGTCAAGGTCACATGCAGTTCATCAAGGTAGCGGACATGCAGTTTCATGGTGACACATCCACATGTCCAAAAAAAAAAAATCTGGTCTGGACAAATACTCCCTATTTAAAGTACATAAATTTGACCTTGAGGTCAAGGTCACATGAAGGTCATGATTACATGTGACATGCGGTCTAATTGCGATACATCCACGTCACATATCTAAGTCCTAGGTCAAAAAACAAAAACGTTCTGGTCTGGATAATTATTCCCTATTTGAAGTACATAAATTTGACCTTAAGGTCAGAGGTCAAGGTCACATGAAGGTCATCGAGGTAGACGACATGCGGTCTCATGGTGACACATCCACATGTCAAATAACCAAGTCCTAGGTCAAAAAACAAAAAAAAATCTGGTCTGGACAATTACTCCCTATTTGAAGTACATAAATTTGACCTTGAGGTCAAAGTCACATGAAGGTCACAATGGTATGCGACACACCGGCTCATGGTGATACATCCAAGTGCCAAATATCTAAGGCCTGACTCAAAAGACAAACAAGTTTCGGTCCGGACAAAGTTTCCTTGAAAAAAGCACAAATCTGACCTTCAGATCAAAGGTCAAGGTCACATGAAGGTCACAATGGTACGCTACACACCGGCTCATGGTGATACATCCACATGCCAAATATCTAAAGCCTGACTCGAAATACTAAAAAGTTCTGGTCCAGACAGTTTCCCTTAAAAAAGTGTATAAATCTGACCTTCAGGTCAAAGGTCAAGGTCACATGAAGGTCACTATGGTACACTGCACACCGGTTCATGGTGATACATCCACATGCCAAGTATCTAAGGTGTAGGTCAAAAGACAAAAAAGTTATGGCCCGGACAAAATTTGTATGAGAAGAAGAAGAAGAAGAAGAAGAATATGCACTAAAACAATATGTCTCCCTTCTGGAAAGGGGAGACATAATTAGAAAGGTAAGTACACATTCAACGTTCAGTATACCACTGTACACAGCAACCTATGTGGGCAATCAGATTCAAGTCATATAACTGTTTTTTTCTTTTTTTTATAACGTTTTTTTTTAAAAAATTTTTTATTAGGCTTTAACGACACATTAACATCCAGGGTCATATCATGTCGAAGACAGTTTTACAGGTGGAGGAAGCCGGAGTACCCGGAGAGAACCACCGAGCAACGACGAGCAGCTGTCAGCTCTCCAACATCGTAACTCTGAACTCTGCACAGTTGCACAGGCAGGGTTAGATTGGTTGAAGACATGTGCACCATCGAGGTGCAGTACGCAGCGTCATCTTGCCCCAATGTAGGCAATCGGGATTAAGTGCCTTGCCCAAGGACCCAACGCGGGAGTGCAAATCGGTCGCTGAAATGGTCACCCATCCAACTACTAACCGCGCTCACGTTGCTTAAGTTCGGTGATCTGATGAGAACCTGTTACCGCGATGCCACCGCGCCCCCATATAACTGTTCTTATAACTGTCATTATCACTAGAGTTCAAATAAATTAGTAGTGGATGTACATGTGGGTAGTTCTTACAACCTTTACCCAGGCCTGGAAATAATTTTTTTTGGTGCATCGGTCATAATGACCAGCTCCATAATGATCGGATCAGTCATACAGTAACCCGGGTCGGTCATATTTTTTGGCTTCCAAATCAAACATTAACTAGGGCAAAACCCATGTAAATTTTTGTTGGGCTAACATTTTAATGATATACGAAATATTAGGGCCTACCTACATTCAATTTTATTGAAATGACACTTAATTTTTATAACATTAAACTGCATGACGAGGATGTCTTCAGTCCGCAAATCACTTTTTTTTTTTTAAAACGTAACAACTGGACTCCAGTGTAACAATTTCTTTGAAACTGAATGCTGAACATCTCCTCACCTGGAGCCTGGATGTCTCACCACTGGCAAATCTGGCACCTGGTCAAAACCAACCCCATCATTGTTGGCACCAGGTAACCTCGGCACCAAATAAAATCGGCACTTGCACATCTGTCACCTGAGTTAAAACTGGTTATATTTTTCTGGAAGTACTACTGAATTACTGTAAAGCTTTCCGGAAATTATGACAAATTCTGCTCACAGTCTTCAAAGAAAGTATATTACACAAAGGAAAGGAAAGAGGACGGGATCATCTGGTTCGATCTGAGAAGAACATACATGGATAAAATAGAGTACAAATGAGTTTCAGTTTCGTTTGCGAAAGGAGCGTCTCTCATTTATAAATTTGTCTTGTGTTTTTCGATTTTGTATTTGTATTTATTTTAGAGAATATACCCGAATGTGGAAATTATTCACCATCAACAGCCATAATTAATGATTCAGAACACAAGGTCTCATGTGAAAAATTTATATACTTGGGAGAAAAATGCGCCGGTCATTCATGACCGGTTGGATACAGTTAGTGCCGATCACATCGACGTTTCGTGGCGGTCACTGTCCGTGACCGACCACTTATTTCCAGGCCTGCCTTTACCTAATGAATAGCTCACATCCGCCCACAAAATTTGCAAATTGAGTAGTTCAAAAAATTTAATTTTTCACAATATTTCAACAAAACCATATCATGTGATGCATCATTGGAATGAGCTCACCGAGCTTGTTCCAATGAGGGGGTCACATGATATGGTTTTGTTGAAAGTTTTGGAAAAAATTTAAGAAAAATAGTAATTAAAATAATAAATTTTGATATTCTCTATGTTGGATAAAGGGTTAACACATACTATTTATGAAAATAATCCTGTTTACATGTACTGCAAAAAACTCAAAAGACCAATCCATTTACCACACCTTCAATACAAATTTGCCGTGTTAACTGCATACAGGTTAGAGAATAAATCTCCCTCAATAGAATAACAAGAGGCCCCAGGGGGCCTGAGGGCGCTCACCTGACATGGTAGCCTAAATATCAACCCAGAGAATTGATTTCCACAAGTTGCATCTGCTCCTCCTAAGAAAAGCTGAAACCAAATATCCAAATATTCTGACCAGTGGATCTAAAAAAAGATTTTTAAAGAATATTCCTCATATTGTACTAAGTCATAATTCGGGCTCCCATAGGGAGCCCATATATGAACCCAGGGACTTGGCTTTAACAAACCTGAATCTCACACCCCTAAGGATTCTGCACACCAAATATCAAAACATTCCGACTGCTGGATCTGAAGAAGAAGATTTTTAAAGAAAATTCCTCATTTTGAACCAAGTTACAATTCGAGCTCCCACAATCAGTTCAAATATGGACCTAGGAACATGGCTTGAACAAACTTGAATCTTACCCCCCTAAGGATGCTGCATAAAAAATATCAAAAGCATTCATCTGCTGGATCTGAAGATTTTTAAAGAAAATTCCTCATTTTGAACTAAGTTGTCATTCAGGCTCCCATAGTGAGCCCAAATATGAACCAAGGGACTTGGCTTGAACAAACTTGAATCTCAGCCCCCTAAGGTTGCTCCATGCCAAATATCAAAACATTCCAACTGCTGAATCTGAAGAAGAAGATTTTTAAAGAAAAATTCCTCATATTGACTAAGTTATAATTTGGGCTCCCACAGGGAGCCCAAATATGGACCCATGGACTTGGCTTTAACACACTTGAATCCCCCCCCCCCCCCCTCCCAAGGATGCTACTCACCACATATCAAACCATTCCGACTGCTGGGTCTGAATGAGAAGATTTTTTAAGAAAATTCCTCATTTCGAACAAAGTTACAATTCAAGCGCCCACAGTGAGCCCAAATATGGACCTAGGGACATGGCTTGAACAGTCTTGAATCTCACCCCCCTAAGGATGCTATATACCAAATATCACAAGATTCTGCCTGCTGGATCTTGAGAAGAAGATTTTCAAAGAAATTTGCCTGAAATGCACTAAGTTCAAATTTGGGCTCCTATACTGAGCCCAAATATAAACCCAGGGGGCCGATTTGAACAAACTTGAATCAGATCCACCCCACAATGTTGCATACCAAATATCACAAGATTCTGCCTGCTGGATCTGGAGAAGATTTTTGAAGAAATTTGCCTGAAATGCACGACGTTCGAATTTGGGCTTCTATAGTGAGCCCAAATATGAATCCAGGTGGCCGATTTGAACAAACTGGAATCAGATCCACCCCACAATGTTGCATACCAAATATCAAAAGATTCTGCCTGCAGGATCTGGAGAAGAAGATTTTTGAAGAAATTTGCCTGAAATGCACTAAGTTCGAATTCGAGCTTCTATAGTGAGCCCAAATATGAATCTAGGGAGCCAATTTGAACAAAATAGAATCAGATCCACCCCACAATGTTGCATACCAAATATCAAAAGATTCTGCCTGCTGGATCTGGAGAAGAAGATTTTTTAAGAAATTTGCCTGAAAAGCACTAAGTTCAAATTTGGGCTCCTATACTGAGCCCAAATATAAACCCAGGGAGCCGATTTGAACAAACTTGAATCAGATCCACCCCACAATGTTGCATACCCAATATCAAAAGATTCTGCCTGCTGGATCTTGACAAGAAGATTTTCAAAGAAATATGCCTGAAATGCACTAAGTTCAAATTTGGGCTCCTATACTGAGCCCAAATATAAACCCAAGGGGCCGATTTGAACAAACTTGAATCAGATCCACCCCACAATGTTGCATACCAAATATCAAAAGATTCTGCCTGCTGGATCTGGAGAAGAAGATTTTCAAAGAAATTTGCCTGAAATGCAGTAAGTTCAAATTTGGGCTTCTATACTGAGCCCAAATATAAACCCAGGGGGCCGATTTGAACAAACTTGAATCAGATCCACCCCACAATGTTGCATACCAAATATCAAAAGATTCTGCCTGCTGAATCTGGAGAAGACTTTTTAAGAGATTTGTCTGAAAAGCACTAAGTTCGAAATCGGGCTCCTATACTGAGCCCAAATATGAAGCCAGGGGGCCGATTTGAACAAACTTGATTCAGATCCACCCTACAATGCTGCATAGCAAATATCAAAAGATTCTGTCTGCTGGATCTGGAGAAGAAGATTTTTTAATGTTTTCCCCATTGCCTACAGTGTTAAAAAGTGCTGACTCAGCACTTTTTCAAAGTCCCGAAACTGTACCCTATGATAAAACCGATGGCAATTTTTTTTTTATCAATTCTTTCTGTTGGTCCTAAGGAAGCTTCACACCAAATAAAAATTCTCGGTGCCATGCAGTTTTGGAGATATGGGCGTTTTAATTTTTTTCTATTTTTAGCTCCTGCGGTTCCCATGGGACTACGGGAAAAAAAAATCAGCATAAATTAGGTACTTATGACCCAATAAGCCCTCACATAAAACTTGGTTCAAATCAGCCTCTCGGTTTGGAAAATAGAAATTTTGGGCGGGGCCAAAAATTTTGCCCCTCCCATAACGACACCAAGTATAGCCCCACAAACTTCTCTTGAACAAATCCGATGTCTACACCTCAAAATGAAGCTGCACACCAAATATCAAGTCTCTGCTACTGCTGGTTCATGAGAAGAAGAGTTTTTAAGATTTCAGCACACTTTTTGGGTGTGGCCCTACCCACGGGCGAGGCAACTTGATCTGAACAAAATCAAATTGCGATGTCATAACAAACTATTATCTCAAATATCAATTAAATTGGTTCAGCGGTTTGGGAGGAGAAGACGCAAACACCATGTTCACGGACGACGACGGACGCTGAACGACGGACGACGGACGGTGAGTGATCACTATAGCTCTCCTGACTGAAAGTCAGGTGAGCTAAAAATGCTGTGTGATCCGTAGAAAACTTATTCTGAAAACCAGGTCAGTAGATCTGAAAATGGTAGAAGGGGGACTATCTGAATCCTGAACATTTGTGCCGGTTGCATTTTTCAATAGAACGGATATTTGCCACAGATGAATATTTGCTCGCCTGACATTTGCCCCAGTATGTAAATCAGAGGAGGACATTTGCCCCAAATAGATTGATCGGTTGAAAACGGGTGATAATAAATGCGTGTAATTAAATAGTGAAACTGTTTATGTTAACATGAAAACTGTCAGTAATCTGAAAGAAACTCTTTACTGTTTACTTTAATATGAAAGATGCCGGTTATGTGTGTTCTCTTTAGTAGGTTTCACAATCTCACCGGGGCTTATAAAAGTTGTCAGTATAGAGAAACCAACTAGGAAGCCATCTTAGTAATTACGTTACAAAAGCTAAAAGCGGCAAAATGAAGTTTTTCTAATAATGAATTCTAACAAGGTAGTCTCAGCAAGGCCCAGAGATGTGGGAGAGGCAGTGTGACCCTCTTACAGATACCACTAACAAAGCAGAGAAAATTATTATTTTCTTAGGCCAGGAGGGTTTCCGCCTACTTCATTTTTTTAAGGCGAGCAGTAGGTGAGCGAATAAATCACTCGCCTGAAAAATGCCAGACCTATTTATTATCCAACCAGGGCAAATGTTCAGTCTTAAATTTAGCAACCAAAGCAAATGTTCACGTGGCAATCGTCTGTTTGGGGCAAATGTCCTCTCTGCTATCTGGGCAAATATGTGTTGGGCAATTGTCCATATCCCGGACCATCACCCACCTGAGAAAATGTTCAGGAAAGTGATTGCCCAAATGATTTAGGAATCTTTTATGTTGAATACCTATAACAGATGTTAACCTTTTTAAAGCCTAATATCCCATTTTGACAAACTTTGCAGTCTCTTAACATGCATTTTAACACGCCACTCATTGATATCAGAATATCAAAGAAAAATTTTACCCATAATGCAACCAGGAATTTAACCAGCTTAATCTCGTTTGATAGAACTCGTCGCGCTCTGCAACCAACAGTTAAGCAGTTAAATTCCTAATAACATTATCAGAAAAAGTTAATTTGCTAATGCCACACAAAGTAGATCTTGTTTCTCAGGCCATTATTTGCAAAATTGCATGTGGGCGAGATGTTTTTTATTTTATTTTTTATTTCTGTAATTATTTCTTTGTCATCAAAAGTCCATGTTCTTGGTTTATGTTTTAGGCCTCATAATCTACGGAATAGCATGGGAAGTGATATTTTTCATCCCTTGAGAGCAAGAAGGCTTTGCCATGCTAAAGGATTGCAAAGCCTTCTTGCACTCAAGGGACAAATTTATCAAGTTTTTTAACTTGGCAGCCAAGACTTTACTAGTACAGTGGAGCCCTCTTAATTGGATATCTCTTAACTGAATAACCCTGTTAATTGAATATAATTTCCCAACACAAAACCATTTACCATACCTCCAGTACAAATTTGACCCGTTAATTGGATATAGGTTAAAGAGTAAACTCCTGTTAATTGAATAAACTAGAACTATCACTGAAGGTGATTAATACCCCCGCTTTGGGTTTTTAGAGGAATGCACTTCTGATCATGTAGGCGAAGGCCATAAGGAAATTGATTGATAAATGTAGGAGGAGTTGCACACATAAGAATTTCATGCAGAAACCCATATTAAATCAAAGTTCAAGAGAGATAACCTGGTTAAAATTGTCGCAGATCAAAAATTTTGGAATATGCGCATGTTCACTTAGTAGTGATGATGTTTGAAAGGTTTCTTCAAAATCGGTTCTTTAATGTAGGAGGAGTTGCGCACACAAGAATTTGTTCGGACGGAAAGACGTATGGACGGATGACCGGACGTACGGACGTACAGGGCGATTCCTATATAGCCCCCACTTCTTCGAAGCGGGGGTATAAAAATTTTGCAACCTGTCAAAAATTAACCTGACTCGCCCAAGCTTTCCTTTGTTTATAGACCTATTTGGCCTCAGTACATCCAACACAGTCATTTAATCTATTATATCTTGTTTGACAGAGCTCATGGAGCTCTGTCAAACAAGATATAATAGAATAAATGCCAAGTTTATCTCTAGAATACAGGAAAGTGACAGATTCCCTGCTGATTGAATACTCCTGTTAATTGAATAATTTTCATTGGCAAAGTGGCTATTCAATTAACAGGGTTCCACTGTAATCACTGTCGAGCTATTAGACCTCATAAGCTGTGGTTTGGAAGAAAGTCTGAGAAATAATTCAGTCCTTTAATGATTACAATACAGTCACTCTGGTGGGGTCGTAAGCCACACATGGGAAATGATGTCCACATATGCGTTCACCAGGCAATACAAATCATCAGCAAAATTTAATTGATGAAGCACCTGGATGTACCTGGTGCTTCATTAAATAAATTTTTGATGATTATTCCTATAATTAGTGTTTGGAATCTAATATTATTGAATCCATGGAAATATTGCCCATCCGTGGAAAGTGACCAATCCACGGCGGCTGTACTGTGAAAGAAATTTAATTTTTCCTTTAGATTTAATGAGCTAACCAGGGTACAAGAATCCATTAGTTCATGAAGAATATTCAAGTTGGAAATGTCTCTCATTTTTTCACTTAAGAAGGGCCATGGAGGACGATGGCCTAGTTAAAAACTAAAAGAAAACTAAAAGAAGCAGAATATGATACCCTTTCTTTCTCAATGGCATTTAGGCATGATTTTTCCCAATTCAACCCAAAATCTCTCCAGTTCAAACAAAAATTTAATTCACAATTGGTATCCTGTGCTCCAAAAATTAATACAGTAGAATCCTCTTAATAATTAGAATATCTATTTTGCCAGTGAAAATTATTCAATTAACAGGAGTATACAATTAACAGGGATTTGGTCAGTTTCCTGTGTTCTGGAGGTAAACTGAGTATTTATTCTACTATATCTTGTTTGACAGAGCTCATAGAGCTCTGTCAAACAAGATATAATAGAATAAATGCCTGTATTTGATTTAGTGAGGCCAAAAAGGTTGATAAATAAGGGGAATTTGGTGCGTGTCACAGTAATTTTTTAAACATATTACATAAATTTATATACAATTAACAGGAGTTTACTCTACAACCCATATGCAATTAACAGATCAAATTTGTATTGAAGGTATGGTAAATGGTTTTGTGTTTGAATATTATATTCAATTAACAGGGATATACAATTAAGAGATATCCAATTAAGTGGGCTCCACTGTATTTACAAACCTAATAAATCGTCTGAGTTCAAGTGTAAAGAACAGGTTCTTCTTTACCCCTTGAAAGCCTAATTTCAATATTCCTAACTTTTTAGTTCTACAAAACAGATGCCCCAACAGTCAGTTTTTAAATGCAAGTTTATTTCTAGACACATGTTGGCTGCCTGTATTGGCAGAGTGTAGACTGACAAATTATTATCAGTTCATTTTGAAGGTAATACACAGTATGGCACACACGTGTGAATAGGTTAATCGATACGGCATGAGTACCAGTGTTAAAGAATATAACGAGAGGCTGCAGGCCTCCAGTTTTATCCTTCAGCAATGGTACAAGTGCCATATCGATTAAACTACCCGTATTTACTCTATGTATTGGGACACTCTATGATTTGGGACACACATTTTTTCCAGAAAACTATATTTTTTTTATGCTCCAAAGTTTGGGACATTCAGGAGATTTGTTTCCAGTTGGCCCATCGCTAGTAGCAGACGGCAGACGACACTCATAAAAAACAAATCTTGAGTAACTAAAAATTTTAATGTTTTGCTTCCAAAACATAGCTTATGATCCCTCATTGAAACGAGCACAATGAGCTCGTTCCAATAAGGGATCATAAGCTATGTTTTGGAAGCAAAAAATGGAAATATATAAAAAAATTGGACAGTGATTTTCGTATATAGTGATGGAAAACGAATCACACACAACTTTATTCAGCATCAAATCAAGACCAGGCTATGTTCTTTCCCTATTTTCTAAGAATTGGGACACCTGTGAAAATAATTATTTTTAGCTGTCCCAATACATAGAGTAAATACGGTATTCACACGCGTGTGTCATTCTGTGTTTATTACAGGTCTTCACACATATAAAAGCAATTATTAGAAGGACACTCAGCAATTCATTTGACAATTCGTCCCCTGAGTTCCAATGTGTTCTATGTGCCAGTAGGCACATAGAACACACTGACACTCAGGGGATGAACTATCAACAAAAAGAATGCATTTTATCGCCTATCAAATTTGTGAGGGCAAACCTGTGTTACTATGTTTAGCTATCGCTAGCGATTCAAATTGCGATTGCGGTGCATGATTTGTAGAAAATTCCAATGAAATATCGCTTTTATTTAAAAACAGTCTGTCAACGATTTACGTTCGGCACATATGTGTGGAACAGATTTTCATTTTCTGCTTGGTTTAATGTTGCTGTTGATGGGGATCTTGTAGAACAGGCGTGTAATTAATTGTGTTTCTTCTCCTCCAAAACAAATTCACAATTGGAGCCTTTCTTGTGTGATTTTCCCATTTGCATGGACCTTGAACCTTTTCCAGCAGAGAGCTGAAGACTCTGTCTTTGGACTTTGTACTTCCCTTAAAAGCATTTAATCTATTATACCTGGTTTAGATGAGTTTCATGGAATAATGAAGATATAAGAATAAATTGATCACAAAAATGCAGAAAAAATATTTTCAAATTTTCCGAAAATGAATACAAAACCATGTCATACGTGATGACAAGAAATGGTAATATGATAACAATAAAGTCTAAATCCAATAGGGGCAATAACTCTTGACAAGATATTTGGACAATGCTGGTTCACAATCCCATTTATCATATTCTCACAAAAGCCAGATACACTCATTACATGTCAATAGAACGATTATAAAAAACAAGAGGGCCTCTCCGCCTAGACAGCTCTGCCCAGAGTCACTGCTTTTAGGGGAAGCTAAATACAAGACAAGAATCCAAGTGTTACTGCTTGAGACCTTAACCTTCATGATACGACAATGTGTCAAAGTCATGACACAACATTAGGTTGTGGGTAACAATTGTGTGAAGTATGAACAAGATCTGTCACATAGATTCAATTATGCAGACCAGACAAGGGCTGTATAATAGTATGAAAGTTTTGCTGTCTTTGGTCTTGACATTGATATGACCTTGGATCAAAGTCGCAACACACCTCTAAGTTATGAGCAATAATTGTACCAAGTATGAATAAATCTGTCAATCATACCAAGTCAGATGGACCAGATAAGGGCTGTGTAACAATATCACAGTTTTGCTGTCTGTGGCCTTGATGTTTATGATGTAACCATGGAGCAAAGTCAAGACACACCTTTGAGTCATGAGCAATAATTGTAACAACGAAGAATAAGATCTGTCAATCATACCAAGTTATAGGGATCAGACAAGGGCTGTATAATAATATAAAAGTTTTGCTGTCTGTGACCTTGACCTTGGATCAAAGTCATGACATGCCTTTGACTCTTGAGCTATGATTGTGCCAAGTATGACCAAGATCTGACAATTAGATCAAATTATATGAACCGGAGAAAACAATGATCGTAAAATATCAAAATTTTCTGGACTGTTTTCTGATCTTTGGGGCCGGAGACCTTCACCTTGAGGGGACAGACCTCATTATGACTGATGACACACTGTCCAGTGAAAATACATATGGCTACAAAGTTTTGTTAAAAAAATATTAGGTGGTCAATAAATTATGACCTGGACAAACAAAATGTTGACAACAGATGCTCAACAACTTAGCATCTGAAAAGCTTGTAGACATTTTGCCATACGGAGCTAAAAAATAAAGAGTCACTGGGACCCCATTCCTAATGGGGTTCCCTAGGGGTGGTGACCCCTTACATTCATCCACTCTGGCCCATAGGATGAAGTGAGAAAGAAATAGAGAGAAATCGCTTGACTGGACTGGTTACGTGAAATAATTCATGAGAGGTGAAGGACGAAATACAAACACGAGTGTGCAAATGTGCATGAGTGTTTTACAATATAGTCCCCCGCCTCGAATTATTTCATGTAACCAGTCCAGCCAAGTGATTACTCTGGTTATTACTTTTCATTATTAACGATAATTATATTATTTAACCCTTCACCTAATATAACGGCCAGCGCTATTCTCAAACATCACCAATTAATTTTCATTATTTTTTGTCTCAAAAACATAGGTTATGACCCCTCACTGGAACGAGCTCATCGAGATCGTTCCAATGATGGGTCATAACCTATGTTTTTCAGACAATAAATGAAAATAATAGCTATTCAAGAATTATTTTGCAAGTGTCGTCTGCTTTTCATATTAGGTAAAGGGAAAAAAAAAAACAATGAAGTCCCCATTACATCCACGGCAAAGTGTCTTTGTTTGCGCGCACGGATACATGACCCAATCGTTGATTGCATAATTCACTTGTGAAGTTATCGTTTATAATCAAATCCAGAAATCCAAGTAAATCACACTTTGGAAAGTAATAATAGCTTTTATTTTAAATATAGATATCAAGCAATCTATTTGGGGAATAAAGATATTTTTATATTTAGGCCTAAAAAACAAAAAAATCTGTTTCTCAGGCCCTCCCACATGGTCCTTTTGGCTGCCGCATGCTCTCTTTTTATAACCAATTTAAACTTAAAAAAAATTAAAATTAAATGGTTTATGTCTGATATTTTTACCCAAGTTAAAAAAATTGATGAATTTGTCCCTTGAGTGCAAGAAGGCTTTGCAATGCTTTAGCATTGCAAAGCCTTCTTGCTCTCAAGGGATGAAATACACCACCATCCATGCTATTCTGTAGATTATGAGGCCTAAACTTTGAACCAAGAACATGAACTTTTGATGGCAAAGAAGTAATTACTGAAATAAAAAATAAAATAAAAAACCGCTCGTCCACATGCAATTTCACAAATAATGGCCTGAGAAACAGAAGATCTACTTTGTGTGGCCTTACCTGAATTTTCTGAACAGAACTTTTTCGTCTAGACTTCCCTTGTTTATTTGTTTCATCAAACCTCAAAGAATCAAGAGCTTCTAAATATTTCATAAAACACTCAGATGATCCTTTTATGATTTTTGTCATTTTTTTACATGCATCGTCCTGTAATCTCTCCTCAAGGAAACCCTGAAAGAAAATTTCTTTGTAGATGTAAATATTTGATGTGACTGCTGCACAAAGCAGGTCCGATGTCATTCAGCCATTACAGCTAGTTCTGAACAGTCTTGCCAAAAAGGAAAATTGCATTTTGGAAGATAAATTGGGGTTCACAGATACAGTACAGCCGACGTTGATTGGTCGTAATCCTCGAGTGGGCAGTGATGTTTACACATGCATTTACCAGGTAATAACAAGAGGTTTGACTGTCCCAGATGGGTCTGTCCATACCCCAGCCGCCATGATTATTCTAAGACAAAAAAAAGGACATAATTCTGGCAAAAATAGTCTGACTGGAACTATTTATTTATTTATTTATTATGGTTTAATGACACATTAACAACCAGGGTCATATCATGTCGGTGACAGTTTTACGGGTGGAGGAAGCCGGAGTACCCGGAGAGAACCACCGAGCAATGACGGGCAGCTGTCAGCTCTCCAACATCGTAACTCTGAACTCTGCACAGGCAGGGTTAGATTGGTTGGAGACATGCGCACCATCGACGTGCAGTACGCCTTAGTACACAGCGTCATCGTGCCTCCATGTAGGCAATTGGGGTTAAGTGCCTTGCCCAAGGACACAACGCGGGAGCACGAATCATTCGCTGAAATGGTCACCCATCCAACTACTAACCACGCTCGACGTTGCTTAACTTTGGTGATCTGACGAGAACCAGTTACTGCGATGCCACCGCGCCCCCTCCTGACTGGAACTATAATCACAGATGCACAGACTCCCATGGAAGTGAACATTCACACTGAGTTTTGAGCAGATTGGTCCATAAATGTCTGAGAAAATCTATGGACAAAAGTATGGCTACAGATGCAAAACTTGATTCCAGTATATCAACCCCCACCTCCCCCAACCCCCCACAACTCGTTGCAGCATGGGGGAGGGGGGTATAAAAATTGTCATCAACAAAATGTTAATTATTGCAGCATCTAATTATTGATTGATGATTATTCCTATAATTTGTGTTTGGAACCCAATATTATTGAATCTGTGGAAATATTGCACACCTGTGGAAAGTGACCAGTCCATGGCAGCCATACTGTTGTACAGAAGAATCCTCTTAATTGGATATCCATTTTGCCAGTGAAAATTATTCAATTAACAGGAGTATACAATTAATGGGGATTTGGTCAGTTTCCAGTGTTCTGGAAGTAAACTGAGCATTTATTCTATTATATATTGTTTGACAGAGCTCATAGAGCTCTGTCAAACAAGATATAATATAATAAATCCTAGTATTGAATATAGTGAGGCCAAAAAGGTTGATAAATAAGAGGAATTTGGAGCGTGTCCTAGTAACTTTTTCGACATATTACAAAAAAATATATACATTTAACAGGAGTTTACTTTACAACCCATATGCAATTAACAGGTCAAATTTGCACTGGAGGTATGGTAGATGGTTTTGTGTTTGAAAATGATATTCAATTAACAGGGATATACAATTAAGAGATATCCAATTAAGTGGGCTCCACTGTACCACAAATGTCAATTGACACCACAAACATCAAGCTTGATCAGACTGATCTGGCTGCATCAAAAAGATGGATTACAGGGGTGTGATTACAAAAGCAAACAAGGAATTTCAATTGTATCAAAACCTGGCTGAAATTCTCTGTCTACCTTTCTCCATACACATGGAAGAATCTCAAGTGTCAAACAAATAAAGGTTAGGACACTGAATTTCAGATTCTCACAAAACTCAACATATTAACAACTTAACTCATATTTTTCCAAGTCATTCTGCTACCATCATAAATCAACAAATGCTACACAGGCTTAGCGCCTTGGCTACAGTGAGCCATATTGTCTACTGAGAATTAGAGCTGGGCATTTTGTTTTTTTTTTCTGGTTTGATTCTTTTTTATGTGTGAAACTGGACAACAAAAACTGCAAGACCCAGAAGACAACAGCCTAACGGTTTTATTGTGTTTGTGCGTAAACTGATCAAATAATCTTACTGGGCGGGAACTGGACTAATGACCCCTATGGACTACTATGCATTAGTCTATCCGTCAAAAAGAGTGAATATGTGGTGTTCTCATTAGAGATGAGCTATGTACTGTGAATACACAGAATGACACGCATGTGTAAATGGGTTAATCGATATGGCATGAGAGCCAGCGAAGAAGGATTAACGAGAGGCCACAGGCCTCAAGTTTTATCATTCGGCGATGGCACAAGTGCCATATTGATTTACCCATTCACACATGCATGTCATTCTGTGTTTATTACATGCCTTCATGTCTATAAAAATGAAAGTATCAATGACACTGTAGCTCAACTTGTTTAAGACATGCACATGTATAGTATGTGACACAGCAATGACAAACATCTAGGTAATGACCTGATAACAAAGGTACATATAAAGTATTGTAACGGTCTGTACATAAATGCTGACCGTAGCATGTAACAAATGCGTAGGTAAAGTATTGTAAAGGTGGGCGACAGTTAGATACTAAACTAGAAAAGAAATCTTTTGAGTCCCAGAGTGGGTCTGACTGAACCCAAAAATATTTGTTCTCACAGCACAGTGATAACAAAGGCACCCCAAAACACTCGTTCCTGTCACAAGGTGATAACAAAGGTACCCCAAGATGTTTCGTGAAGATTAGTTCATAAATACAGACTCTAGCCCAAGCCATATTGAAAAGTGCAGTTACTGTGTATAAGTAGCACTGAACAAATCAAAGTTCATCTAATTTGCATAATTTCTGCACGAGAAAAAAACCTGTATTATATGTGATGTATTCCATGTTACTAAACATTCATACAGAAATTTATTCAAATCAGAACTTTCATACAGAAGTTCTGTACAAACAACTGATTGCACTAATTTTGGTACAAAAAGGTTGCTGGTGGCCATCTTGAATATTGGACCGTACCCAAAAACACTCATTTTCGTCCCATGGTGATAACAAAGCTACCCAAGAATTTTCGTAAAGATCGTGTCATAAATGCGGCCTCTAGCCTGAGCCGCATAGAAGCTGTGTACAAAAAACTGATTGGACCTAATTTCAGTACAAAATGGCCACTGGCAGCCATCTTGAATTTTGGACCGCACCCAGAAACACTCATTCTCGTCCCAAGGTGATCACAAAGGTACCCAAGAAGTTTCGTAAAGATCGGTTCATAAAAACGACCTCTAGCCCGAGCCGTATTGGCATTTGCACTTACAGTGCTGAAAGTAACACGGAATAAATCAAAGTTAGTCTAATTTGCATAATTTACGCACAAGAAAAAATCCCGTATTATATGTGATATATCCCATGGTACTAAAAAATTATTCAAATCGGAGCTTTCATATGGAAGTTCTGCACAAAAATCTGATTGCACCTAATTTTGCCAGTGGCCGTCTTAAATTTCGGACGGACCCAAAAACACTTGCTCTCGTCTCACAGTGATAACAAAGATACCCAAGAAGTTTCATAAAGATTGGTTCATCAATACAGCCTCTAGCCCGAGCCGTGTGTACAGCATGACAGACGGACGACAGGCCATGGCAATACCTCAAATTTGGCTTTGCCAAAGTTGAGCTAAAAATTAGAAGAGCACTCAACAATTCATTTGACAACTATCAATAAAAAGAACACATTTTATCGCCAATCAAATTTGTGAGGGAAACCCGTGTTACTATTTCGTCCCTTGAGTTTCAATGTGTTCGTTCTATGTGCCTATTGGCACATAGAACACATTGAAACTCAAGAGACTATTTTCAGCTATCGCTTTTCAGTTCAGTTCCCAGCAAAAAATGGCTGAACGATTTTATTGTGTTTGTGCATAAACTGATCAAACAATCTTACTGGGAGAGTGCTAGACTTGTGACCTCTTATGAGTCTCATCACTTAAACTATCTGGCAAAGGGTTGAATACATCGTGTTCTCATTGTCACATTTTCTCCCTTTTTGACTCGTCCACTGAAAGAGTCAATAAGGACAAAAATGGACAATGAGAACAATTTGATGAACTTAATTTATTTATTACCCAAATTTGTTTTTTCTAACTCAACAGACTTAGCAGCTGATGCTCTGGAACCCCTAAAAATGATCAACGGGAAGTTAAGCTGAACCCAGTGGAGATACTTATAAACAGAGAGTTTTGTGATTACTGGGGTCATAAAAACTAATGTACGGCAGCCGTGGACTGGTCACTTTCCACAGATGGGCAATATTTCCATGGACGCAATAATATTAGATTCCAAAAACTAATAGGAATAATCATAAAAAATTTAATTATTCTTTAAAATTTTGCTGCTGACGATTTTTATTTCCTGGTAAATGGATGCATAGACATCACTGCCCATACATGGATTACAACCAGTGCATGACGACAATATGTATTGCTGATTTTTTCCAAGTTAAGAATTATTTATTTGTTAGGGTTTATCGACACTTTAACAGCCAAGGTCATATTGTGTCGGTGAAAGTTTTATGGAGGAGGAAGCCCTCTGGAGTACCCGGAGAGAACCACCGAGCAATGACGAATGCTGCCAGCTACCCAACATCGTAACTCCACACTGCAGCAAAGGCAGGGTTAGACTGGTTGAAGACATGTGCACCATCGAGGTGCAGTGAGCCTTAGTGCACAGTGTCATCGTGCTCTCATGTAGACAATCTGGGTTAAGGACACAACACGCAAGTTCGAATTGATCGCTCAGATGGTCACCCATCCAAGGACTAACCAGGCTCGATGCTGCTTAATTTTGCTGATCTGACGAGAATCGGTTACCGCAATGCCACTGTGTGCCCCTCTCAGAGGAGATACTTACAAACAGGGCATTTTGTGGTAGCTAGTCGTCCTCTGAGTTCCAATGTGTTCTATGTGCCAAGAACACAGTGGAACTCAAGAGACGTGTCATAAAAACTAAAGTACAGCTGCTGTGGACTGGTCACTTTCCACTGGTGACAACATTTCTATGGACGCAATAATATTAGATTCCAAACACTAATTGGAATGAGCATCAAAAATTTATTGAAGCACAGGCTACAACCTGTTAATTAATTAAAATTTTGCTGCTGACAATTTATATTACCTGGTAAACGAATGCGAGACATTACTGCCCATACATGGATTACGACCAGTCCGGGACTACTGTACTGTATTGCTGATTTTTTCACGTTAAGGAACCTGAGGTATTACGCATAGAAAATGTGAACCAAAATTGAGGTATTTTCGTGAAACCAAATCAAAACCAAATCTAAATAAAAAATTTAAACCACCCAGCTATACTGATAATTGATACAGTGGAGCCCACTTAATTGGATATCTCTTAATTGTATATCTCTGTTAATTGAATATAATTTTCAAACACAAAACCATTTACCATACCTTCAGCACAAATTTGATCTGTTAATTGCATATGGGTTGTAGAGTAAACTCCTGTTAATTGTATACAAATTTTTGTAATGTATCGAAAAAATTACTGTGACGTGCACCAAATTCCCCTTATTTATCAACCTTTTTGACCTCACTACATCCAGTACAGGCATTTATTCTATTATATCTTGTTTGACAGAGCTCTATATAATAGAATAAATGCTCAGTTTACCCCCAGAACACAGGAAACTGACCAAACACCTGTTAATTGAATACTTTTCACTGGCAAAATGGCTATTCAATTAAGAGGACTCTACTGTATTAGCAAACTTTGGTCCTCTGGAACCCAAGTGAATAATTAAAGACTAGAGGTACTGTGAGCAAACTCACAAAGTGATACCCCCCCCCCCCCCACGCCTGAAATGTATAAGTTAGATTATCTCCCCTAGGAAATGTCAGAACGGAATTATATTGCTTCATGCACATCTTCATATGGAGTTCTTCCATTGTTTAAAGTTTCATGAAAATTCTTCAAACAGTTTAGGAGGAGTTGCGCTTACAAGGATGGACAGATGGTACAAGTTAGATTATCTCCCCTTGGAAATGTCAGAACGGAATTATATTGCTTCATGCACATGTTCATATGGAGTTCTTCCATTGTGTAAAGTTTCAGGAAAATTCTTCAAACGGTTTAGGAGGAGTTGCGCTTACAAGGATGGACAGACGGTATAAGTTAGATTATCTCCTTCTTGGAAATGTCCGAACGGAATTATATTGCTTCATGCACATGTTCATATGGAGTTCTTCCATTGTGTAAAGTTTCATGAAAATTCTTCAAACGGTTTAGGAGGAGTTGCGCTTACAAGGATGGACAGACGGTATAAGTTAGATTATCTCCCCTTGGAAATGTCAGAACGGAATTATATTGCTTCATGCACATCTTCATATGGAGTTCTTCCATTGTGTAAAGTTTCATGAAAATTCTTCAAACGGTTTAGGATGAGTTGCGATCATAAGGATGGACAGATGGACAGACGGACAGATGGACGGACAGGGTGATTCCTATATACCCCCCCAAACTTTGTTTGCGGGGGGTATAATAATAGATATGTGACGAATCCACTATCCCCAACCCAACACGAGTCTAGATTCAATTTCTCCCTCCCAAAAACAGTTCGATCAGCCGAGGCGGTGCGGTTTCTAAAACCACATCACCCCAGATGGTCGAACTATTTTATAAGAGATATTTAACATTTGCGTTTCCGACCGGGCTTTAAAATAAGGAAAAGGGATCGCAGTTATAATGGGTAGGTCGGAGCCCCACATAAAGTTCTCGGGTAGATGACCCACCTTTAGACTGAAATTAAAAACTACAAACCATCAAGATGTAGCAAGGTAACAATAATTCAACACTAAGAAATGTTATGGTATAATTTATTGAATGAAATTAAACATTATTACATATCCAAAAAGCGTTTGTTTCACTATCTTAAATTGGGCTGAAATTCGGAGGCTAGAGAAAAAAAAATATCAAGAATCCGATAAACAAGGCCCTTTTTATTATGTCCAGGCCACCCAGATTTTCTAATAAAATATTAGGAGACTACTATTCTCCCATAGAGGACGTACCAATGACCAAAGGGAACTGTCATAAGAAGCTTCCACCCTCGAAGAACCAGAGTTCGTCGAGTGTGAAGTCTTCCAAATATAAATGAGGAATCACCTACATTCCTCCATAGATGTCATCTCCCAATAGTAATGGTCAGGACTACACAGGTAAGAAGCTTTCACCCTCGAAGAGCCAAAGTTCGTCGAGTGTGAAGTCTTCCACATATAAATAAGGAGTCACCTCTGCTCCTCCATAGGTGTCATACCAAATATTAATAATCAGGCCTCAATCAAGTAAGAAGCTTTCACCCTCGAAGAACCAGAGTTCGTTGAGTGTGAAGTCTTCCACATATAAATAAGGAGTCACCTCTGCTCCTCCATAGGTGTCATACCAAATATCAATAATCAGGCCTCAATCAAGTAAGAAGCTTTCACCCTCGAAGAACCAAAGTTCGTTGAGTGTGAAGTCTTCCAATATAAATGAGGAGTTACCGCTGCTCCTCCATAGGTGTCATACCAAATATCAATAATCAGGCCTCAATCAAGTAAGAAGCTTTCACCCTCGAAGAACCAAAGTTCGTCGAGTGTGAAGTCTTCCACATATAAATAAGGAGTCACCTCTGCTCCTCCATAGGTGTCATACCAAATATTAATAATCATTCCTCAATCAAGTAAGAAGCTTTCACCCTCGAAGAACCAGAGTTCGTCGAGTGTGAAGTCTTCCACATATAAATAAGGAGTCACCTCTGCTCCTCCATAGGTGTCATACCAAATATTAATAATCAGGCCTCAATCAAGTAAGAAGCTTTCACCCTCGAAGAGCCAAAGTTCGTCGAGTGTGAAGTCTTCCAATATAAAAGAGGAGTTACCGCTGCTCCTCCATAGGTGTCATACCAAATATTAATAATCAGGCCTCAATCAAGTAAGAAGCTTTCACCCTCGAAGAACCAGAGTTCGTCGAGTGTGAAGTCTTCCAAATATAAATGAGGAGTCACCGCTGCTCCTCCATAGGTGTCATACCAAATATCAATAATCAGGCCTCAATCAAGTAAGAAGCTTTCACCCTCGAAGAACCAGAGTTCGTCGAGTGTGAAGTCTTCCAATATAAATGAGGAGTTATCGCTGCTCCTCCATAGGTGTCATACCAAATATTAATAATCAGGCCTCAATCAAGTAAGAAGCTTTCACCCTCGAAGAACCAGAGTTCGTCGAGTGTGAAGTCTTCCAAATATAAATGAGGAGTCACCGCTGCTCCTCCATAGATGTCATACCAAATATCAATAATCAGGCCTCAATCAAGTAAGAAGCTTTCACCCTCGAAGAACCAAAGTTCGTCGAGTGTGAAGTCTTCCACATATAACTAAGGAGTCACCTCCGCGCTGCCATCTCTGACACCCCGCACACTCGGTGACTACCCAACAAGAAGAACTCACACTCGACAAAAGTTTGTCGAAGGCGAAATTCTTCAAAAAAAATATTCCCGGAGTTCCAGAGAAAAAAAACTACTCTAAAACTTACTTAACTCTGATTCCATTGATCCGACAAACGGAGAAAAAAGAATACCAAATAAATTCCTAAATAACTATCCCAGTCTCACCAATGGCACAGAGAATTCGGTGTTTAGTTTCTCATTCCGGTACTCCAAGGAATTACTATTTAAACTCATGACCAGCCGGCTCTTCCCAAACCTTCCAGAGAAAAGCTAAACAACCTACCCCAGTGAAATCCTATCTCGAACTGACTTTTTCGACGGTCCAGATCACCCACTTCAATTCATACACAACACGAAAAAAATCATGCAACCTCTGAAATCTTGTATCGATTCAGGAAATCGCTGGTGTGTGCATTTCCCTCAGTGAAACTTGACAACAATTCAATCAACCGTTACTAGATCTCGTGCTACCTGACACTCTAATCACTGGTGGAGACAACCACCACAGAGAGAGCAAATAAGTAATATGGAATTAACCCCTGTTGGACGACAAACCCCCGACTCCATTTATCAAAAAACAGCACACTACCCCCACCCCAAGGTAAACGTCCTCGTTTTTGGATGGCTCAGATAGTGTTTTTGATTTCTTATTAATAAAGATAAAAATAAAAAAAAAATGATTGATGATTTATAATGACTATATTTACACAAAAAAAAATGGGTCCGAAAAAAAAAAATTGAGTACGATCTGTTCATACCTACTATCTAGATTAAATCTTTAGGCATGGGAAGTGCTACATCTGACGGAATAATCCGCCATCACATTTTATGTTTTATACAGCGGTAGGCAGGCCTGGGATACAGAAATCCAACCACCGACCAATTTCAATAAAAATTGAAACCGCTTACCGCCACGATCACTGACATGCGATAAGAGATGTTACCGCCTGGATTAGTTAAATCCCTGATCCGAAGAAAGCCACCACTATAACTTATATATTTATAAAACAATTAAACGGACCATACTTCATTGGAACACTACCCATAATTTACTACATATGAATTTTATCATCGTCCAGATGATGCTGCTCGCAGCGCCAAAAACTATCTTGGAAACCCTGCACACTACTGTATCCTTTTCATCACGACAACCCAGACAACAGCCACAAGATCCATTTATTGTTGGCGCGCTTGAATCATTCTAGATTAGAAAACAATTATCCAATATTTTTATGAATCCCGGAACTCTATTTCTCAATCGCCAACTCCATATTTCCAATTCAAAACAGTTGCAATTAATGCTTCGCTTGGGCAGCATAGTGAGCCCAACAAGGAATCACCATACCATGCCCAATCGAACCATCAACAGAGCCAACAATTGCCATCAAGGTCAATGTGAAATATCTCCAACTTTCACATTAATCACTTCTTTCCCACTTAATAAACCATCAACACATTCCCAATCACCCTGACTAGGGGGTTTTAAATTACAACATCTGGTGAATTTTCCTTTTTATTCTATCCCAAAAATTCTTTTGTGCATTCGGCCGGAGATGTACACCATCTGACAGAAAATGATGAGGATAAACCTGTCGATGGTGAAAATATAAAATATCTTCATCACCTACAGCCTTAAAAGCATCATTGACAGCCATACGTCTAAACTCATAAATCTCATAAGATACATTTCGGGGCTTTACTCTAGGAAATATACTACCTAATGTTATTTTCTTCACCCCAGCAAGCTTCCATTTCTTTAGCAATTCTCGGAGGTCCCGCAGGAAACATTCAAAAGAGAATGTAACGCAATCAATATCATTACCCCCAAACTGAAGAACTATCCATCTAGCCCCTCTGACATTAATATTTTGCAAATGGCTAATCTTTCCCCCAGGTATCCCAACAAATTTCACGGAGGCAAACGGTATGGTACAATGCCATACTTCTGGGCACAATAATAAAAATCGGTACAATCTCGCCACAAAACTGTGTCCAATCACCAGACCCTCCATTTTAAGGAGTCAAAATTAAATCCTAAAAAGCAAAGTTAAATTAGGAAGGTTTACAAGAACCAATTCACATTCAAGAGTCAATGTTAATGGACAACTGTCAATATCGTCTGAACTCATAACCATCAAATACCATGATACACCTACACAACTTCACTGTCACTGGACAACCATCAATATCGTCTGGTTTCATCACCATCAAATACCATGATACACACACATAATTTCAATGTCAATGGACAAATATCAGTATCATCTGGATTCATCGCCATTAAATACCATGACTCACATACATAATTTCAATGTCAATGGACAACATCAGTACCGCCCGGACTCATCGCCATCAAATACCATGATACACATACATAATTTCACCGTCAATGGACAAACATCAGTATCATCTGGATTCATCGCCATCAAATACCATGATACACATACATAATTTCAATGTCAATGGATAACATCAGTATCGTCTGGATTCATCGCCATCAAATACCATGATACACATACATAATTTCACTGTCACTGGACAACTACCAGTATCATCTGGATTCATCGCCATCAAATACCATGATACACATACATAATTTCAATGTCAATGGACAACATCAGTATCGTCTGGATTCATCGCCATCAAATACCATGATACAATGTCAATGGACAACATCAGTATCGTCTGGATTCATCGCCATCAAATACCATGATACACATACATAATTTCACTGTCACTGGACAACTACCAGTATCGTCTGGATTCATCGCCATCAAATACCATGATACACATACATAATTTCACCGTCAATGGACAAACATCAGTATCATCTGGATTCATCGCCATCAAATACCATGATACACATACATAATTTCAATGTCAATGGATAACATCAGTATCGTCTGGATTCATCGCCATCAAATACCATGATACACATACATAATTTCACTGTCACTGGACAACTACCAGTATCGTCTGGATTCATCGCCATCAAATACCATGATACACATACATAATTTCACCGTCAATGGACAAACATCAGTATCATCTGGATTCACCGCCATCAAATACCATGATACACATACATAATTTCAATGTCAATGGATAACATCAGTATCGTCTGGATTCATCGCCATCAAATACCATGATACACATACATAATTTCACTGTCACTGGACAACTACCAGTATCGTCTGGATTCATCGCCATCAAATACCATGATACACATACATAATTTCACCGTCAATGGACAAACATCAGTATCATCTGGATTCACCGCCATCAAATACCATGATACACATACATAATTTCAATGTCAATGGATAACATCAGTATCGTCTGGATTCATCGCCATCAAATACCATGATACACATACATAATTTCACTGTCACTGGACAACTACCAGTATCGTCTGGATTCATCGCCATCAAATACCATGATACACATACATAATTTCACCGTCAATGGACAAACATCAGTATCATCTGGATTCATCGCCATCAAATACCATGATACACATTCATAATTTCAATGTCAATGGATAACATCAGTATCGTCTGGATTCATCGCCATCAAATACCATGATACACATACATAATTTCACTGTCACTGGACAACTACCAGTATCGTCTGGATTCATCGCCATCAAATACCATGATACACATACATAATTTCAATGTCAATGGACAACATCAGTATCGTCTGGATTCATCGCCATCAAATACCATGATACACATACATAATTTCACTGTCACTGGACAACTACCAGTATCGTCTGGATTCATCGCCATCAAATACCATGATACACATACATAATTTCAATGTCAATGGACAACATCAGTATCGTCTGGATTCATCGCCATCAAATACCATGATACACATACATAATTTCACTGTCACTGGACGACTACCAGTATCGTCTGGATTCATCGCCATCAAATACCTCCCTCAACCTAAAACAAAAAAAAGGAACACCACAGCAGTATACAAAATATCGCAATTTTCTGTTTCCAACAGCTGAAATTAATTTATGTAATTTATTAGTTACATTACATGAAAGGAATGACCTCCAGTATTAAAAAAAAAAAAAAAACAATCTTTCTGTGACTCAGTCAAACTGCAACCAATAGGTTTCCAAGCAATCCAAATTTTTAAGTCGTAAATTTCTGGTGGTCTTGCATATTTACCACGGACACATCACTTACGAAAAGTTACATACTGGCGACGCCATCATAAATTACTTACGAAACCCATTCTTACCCTAGCAACATCAACCACCACCCATCAGACACAATCATACCTAACCCCCACCCCAAATGCCCATCCCACATGCGCGCCATGCAAGTCACACCAAAATAAACGACGTATTTGGAATCACTCTTCTACTGGCTCAATTTCACTAGCGTATAATGCTCCCGCTCACGAGCATTTCCAAGTGTAATTCCCAGGGGTCACATTTACAAAACACAAATAGCGCTAGTATTTTTGAGATTACTAAGGTAATTTTTTTACATTTTTAGAATTGCGCTGAGTTAGGGTGTTCGTTTACACAATTTTTCCTAATGGAACACCTCCATTACGACACCCCGTAAGGGAAACCATGGAATCAATTGATTTCCATCCTTTCCCTACATTATGTGACCCATGAGAATACTATATCATTTATCAATCTTTACTTTATCCAATCCACTACCATAGGACATAACCACCGGTCCAATGACCCTACAACTTGTCCTATATATGACTGTTTGAAAGTCAAAATTAAACAATTCTGATTCAAAAGTTTCCAAATGAATCGAACAGCAAATTCAAATGAATTTGCAGTTTATTTTGTCTCCGCCCATTAACCCTTCCTTGGATCCCCAGCACCATTCCTCCTTGCCTATTAATTACAACTTCCAAATGGAAGACATAATTTAACCCTTGCATCGACATATAAGGCACACTCCGGGTAATTTAACAATTTTCCCATGATCACTGGGCACCACATCAAAAATTTAGCAAATCTTATCTTTGCTCGTGAGCTAGAGTTCTCGCCAAATGAATTCATTAAGCCAAATCTTAAATCATAAAATCACCGAATTTAGACCGGGGTCATTCCAGAATAATAAATACAAATCTTTTTTTTTTTTTTTTTAAGACAGATCGTACTCATTTGAGTTCAACCAGCGGGGACGACGGACCCTTCGCCCCCGGTGGGTGACAGGATCTCCGCTAGGGGCAGGATTGTTTAAGTTGCTGGAACTGCCCTGAGCCGACTGGTCAGAATCTTCCTCCCGATCAATGAGTTCCGAAAAAGGTAACCTACCAGAATCTCCTGAATTATCTACACTTGTTCCCATATTAGGTCGTTCAAAACATTTTTTTAATCTATTAAAGTGGACCACCTGCAGCCGACCACCATGCTCTCTACAAATAACATAATTTGCATCAGAGAGTCGCTTTTTAACCACAAATGGCCCAAACCAATATTTAGCAAATTTGGAGGTTTGACCTTGCTTTATTTTTGAAATATATAGCCACACTTTATCACCAACCTCATAAGGTCTTCCATGAACTCTACGGTCGTACAACCTTTTCCTATGTTTAATAGCAGTTTCACACTTACTGCTCACAAACTGGAAAATGGTTGCCATTCTATTTTCCAAATCCATCACATATTGAACTCGACTAAGATCCTTATCAGGAACTTTACCAGCCATAAATTCAATAGGTAATCGGATTTCTTTCCCAAAAAGGATCATATTTGGAGTAAGGCCCATGGTCTCATGAACAGCACTACGATAAGCCATCATAACAAAAGGTAGATAGTATTCCCAGTCGTTATGATTATCTTCAACAAAACATGCTAGCATAGCTATCAATGTTCTGTTGAAGCGCTCAACCTGGCCATCAGACTGAGGGTGATATGGAGATGTTCTTGTCTTGGAAATCTCAAAATATTTACAGATTCCCAAAAACAATTCAGACTCAAAGTTGGCCCCTTGATCAGAATGGATAAACTTAGGCATACCAAAACGGGATATCCACTCTTTAACCAATATTTCTCCAATTGTACTTGCACGCTGATTAGGCATGGCATAGGCTTCAGTCCATTTAGAGAAATAGTCAGAAACAACCAGAATGTAAATGTTTCCACTCACAGATTCCGGTAGGGGACCCAATACATCAAGTGCAACCCTCTCCATCGGTTCCGAAACACGGTCGGTAACCAGGGGGGCCTTTAACGCTTTGTTGGGACTTTTCCGACGTTGACACACCTCACAAGTCTGCACCCACTGTTCTACATCCTTCTTTAGACCAATCCAAAAAAATCTTTGCCTAATTTTCAAATAGGTTTTCATCATACCTAAATGGCCTCCCACCACGGAATCATGGCAATGTTTTAAAATTTCAGGTTTTAGTTTCCCAGGAACAATCCACAAAAATTTATTTTCCTTTCCAAATTCCAACCATTCTCGATAAAGCATACCTTGCCTAACAACAATTTGTTCCCATTGGGCTACATATTTTTTAAATATTAATTCTTCACCCTTCATTTGCTCAGCCGACGGCTTAGAATCATTTGTTTTATTTTCAAACAATTTCTTTAATATTGGATCACTCATCTGATCATCAACCGAAATTACACCTCCTGGAGACAAATCAATAGCATTAGTCTCCAAAGATATCCTACTCAAGGCGTCGGCATTCTTATGTTGCTCTCCTCTACGATGGATGATAGAAAAGTCAAATCCACTCAAATATTCCAGCCAACGAGCCACTTGCCCCGTTGGTTCTTTAAAATTAAACAACCACCTCAAAGATCCATGATCGGTGCGCAGAGTAAAGTGTTTTCCTATCAAATAATGGCGAAAATTTTTAATGCTTTTAATAACTGCCAATAGCTCTTTCCGAGTGACACTATAATTACGTTCTGGCGGAGAATGCACTTTACTAAAATATGCAATTACCTTCTCCTGTCCGTTAACTAACTGAGACAACACAGCCCCACTAGCCTGATCACTCGCATCTGTGTCCAAAATAAACTCTTGCTCAAAATTTGGAAATCCCAAGATTGGACTCTCACATAGTTTATTCTTTAAAATTTCAAAAGATTCTTTTCTAGCCTTATTCCACTCAAATTTTACATTCTTTCTAGTTAATTCCAACAGGGGACCAGCCAAATCTGAGAAGTTCAAAATAAATTTTCTGTAATAAGAACACAAACCGACAAAACTGCGTATATCTCTGACACATCTTGGAATCGGCCAATCCTTAATCCTAGCTATCTTTTCTGGGTCAGCCCGTATCCCCTCTGAGGACACGATATGGCCCAAAAAAGATACCTGTTTTCTAAAAAGAGCACATTTAGAAGGCTTTAGTTTCAAACCAGCTTCCTTAATTTTTGTGAACACCTCTTCCAACCTTTCTACATGTTCTTGGAAAGTTTTAGCATAAATAATTATGTCATCCAGATATATCAGACAGGTCTTCCAATGAAGGCCCTTCAAAACGAGCTCCATAAGCCTCTGAAAGGAATGGGGAGCCCCAGAAAGCCCGAAAGGGAGTACCTTGAACTCATAAAGCCCTTTACCTGTACTAAAGGCAGTTTTTTCTTGAGCTGAGGAAGCCATCTCCACCTGCCAATACCCTGAAGCCAAATCTAATGTAGAGAACCAACTGGCCCCCTGCATTCCTTCAAGGCTGTCATCAATGCGTGGCAAGGGATATGCATCCTTCCGAGTTACAGCATTTAACTTACGATAGTCTACACAAAAGCGTAGGCTACCGTCTTTTTTTTTAACCAGGACAATGGGGGCCGCCCACGGACTATCCGAGGGTTGTATTATCCCCTGTTCTAACATTTCTTGTAACTGCCTATCAACTTCCTGTCGCTTATGTACAGGAAGTCTATAGGCTCTTTGTTTTATGGGTGGATGTTTACCCGTGTCAATATCATGTTTTATAATACTTGTTCGACCTAAATCTTTATCATGGCGGATAAAAACCGACTCATTTCTATCAAGAAGCATTTTAACTTGAAATACCTGATCCGTAGTCAAAACAGTTTCATCAATTGTTTGCTGGAGAGAATACTTATCAACATTTTCTTGTTTTACATTTTCTTGAATTACACTATTTCCCAGAACCTCCCCTTGCTGGAATACTGCCACTGTTTCACCTTTTTTCAAGGACTGGGGTACCCCGGTGGTATTTACTAACCTCATTGGCACAACATCTCCATTTGAAGTACCCACAAAACTTCGCCCAACCATAATCCCATTATGTTTTTCTGAAAATTTTTGATCTACCTCACAAATTCCCTCTAAAAGAGAAACATTACTTACCTTACCATTAATTATAATCTCGGAAGATGGAGGTATAGTTACATTTTCAATAAGCATGACCTCATTACTATCGTTGTTATTGCCAAAATTTAGGGGAATTTCTTTTCCTGCTAATTTAACACAATTCCTCCCCAGATAAATGTCTAAGTCTAGGGCAGTCATCAGATCAACCCCCAATATTCCCTCAAATGATAACTCGGCAACATAAAACTCTTGATCAAAACTATTATTACCTATATTAATGGGAAGGTTGATAACTCCTGGCACCTGCAAGGGTTGTCCGCTAGCTCCACAAACCTCTCTAGGAGCTGCTTGTAATTCTGAAGAATCCTTTCCAAATACCTCTTCCAATACCTTAGTACTTAATATGCTAATGGCTGATCCAGTGTCCAGCAAAAATTTTACCTCTTTGTCACAAATGGTTAAGGGAAGAAAAAAATGACCAATCTTTTTCTCAGGGTGGGCCCCATTCTGTTGGAGCTGAGGTTTGACCCCAACCCCAGCTCTTATTCTTTTAAACCTTGCCTATTATTCCACCTTCCACCTCTTCGACCCCCATAATTCCGACGAACATTTCCTCGACCACGTCCACGAGAAAAATCTTCCCGAGTATTTTGTATTTCCGCTATTTTGTCAATTCCATCCTCCTTCCCCAATTGTTCTAAAAATTCGCGTCTCATTTCCCTTTGTTCTTTGCGCAAATCATCAATCTGAAACCGCAGATCAGTCAGCGTCTGAGTTAATAATTCCAATTGCTCGGAATTAACAGCTTCGTTGTCAGAAGGTTGGACAGTGGAAGCAACTTCCACTCTCCTATATGATTCTTCCTCTAATGCCAAACGAACCGCGGCATCCAACGTCTCGGGTTTTCCACGCAACACCTGCATCCGAACGTCTTTATCCGTTATGGCTTCAACAAAAGCTTCTTTTGCCAAATCGTCCCTTAAAATGGATGGGGCTGAAGGGTAAGCTTTCTTTACCAATCTACGTATACTACTAGCCAGCTCGGGGAGTGTTTCTCGAGCGGTTCGCCTTCTTGAACGCAATTGTGACCTATAAATTGCCGTACCTCTAAAGGGATCAAATCGATCTATCAAACTTTTTAATATTTGTTTTAGGCCAATCTTATCATTACTATCTAGATCTTCGTAAAATTGCAATGCGGCCCCTCTTAATGAAACTACCAAAAATCTACAAGCCACCACCTCTGACCATTCATTGATTTCTACACATTTTTCAAAATGCGTCACCCAATCAACCACATTGGTGGACCCATTAAATGTTTCTGGTGTAACCACCGGTTTTCTGGGCCCGTTATATTGTTCACCACTTTTGGATGGACGTTCCTTAAGAGCAGGAAGGTCCGCACCCGGTGCCACTAACGCCCGATCACCCTTATCTTGATAGCTGACCCTCGCAAGAGGAGTTTTAACTTTCTTAGGAATGGCACCCGAAGCTCTTCTTCTACAAAATTCACGCGCAGAACTTCCTACCTGTTTATGAATTCCATTGTCCAAACCATTATGTTTTGGAATTTCACTCACTTGAATTTCTACATTTTCATTAAAAGACGTAGGAGTGGCCTCTGGTGTTTCTTGAAAAAAATCTAGAGCCTCAGCCATGGGGTATCTCCTTGGTGTGCTAATATCTGGATTTGTAGCCAAATCAGTTAACTTTTTAGATGCCCCCAAGTATTCATCCAGCCCTTCCGAAATTCCCGTAGCCATATTAAATTTGAACCAATACTAAACAATTTACCTGTATTAAATTTCTATACATCAGTCTTATGGTATCATAAAATATCCTGTCGGCGACGCCAATAACTGTGACGAATCCACTATCCCCAACCCAACACGAGTCTAGATTCAATTTCTCCCTCCCAAAAACAGTTCGATCAGCCGAGGCGGTGCGGTTTCTAAAACCACATCACCCCAGATGGTCGAACTATTTTATAAGAGATATTTAACATTTGCGTTTCCGACCGGGCTTTAAAATAAGGAAAAGGGATCGCAGTTATAATGGGTAGGTCGGAGCCCCACATAAAGTTCTCGGGTAGATGACCCACCTTTAGACTGAAATTAAAAACTACAAACCATCAAGATGTAGCAAGGTAACAATAATTCAACACTAAGAAATGTTATGGTATAATTTATTGAATGAAATTAAACATTATTACATATCCAAAAAGCGTTTGTTTCACTATCTTAAATTGGGCTGAAATTCGGAGGCTAGAGAAAAAAAAATATCAAGAATCCGATAAACAAGGCCCTTTTTATTATGTCCAGGCCACCCAGATTTTCTAATATAATATTAGGAGACTACTATTCTCCCATAGAGGACGTACCAATGACCAAAGGGAACTGTCATAAGAAGCTTCCACCCTCGAAGAACCAGAGTTCGTCGAGTGTGAAGTCTTCCAAATATAAATGAGGAATCACCTACATTCCTCCATAGATGTCATCTCCCAATAGTAATGGTCAGGACTACACAGGTAAGAAGCTTTCACCCTCGAAGAGCCAAAGTTCGTCGAGTGTGAAGTCTTCCACATATAAATAAGGAGTCACCTCTGCTCCTCCATAGGTGTCATACCAAATATTAATAATCAGGCCTCAATCAAGTAAGAAGCTTTCACCCTCGAAGAACCAGAGTTCGTTGAGTGTGAAGTCTTCCACATATAAATAAGGAGTCACCTCTGCTCCTCCATAGGTGTCATACCAAATATCAATAATCAGGCCTCAATCAAGTAAGAAGCTTTCACCCTCGAAGAACCAAAGTTCGTTGAGTGTGAAGTCTTCCAATATAAATGAGGAGTTACCGCTGCTCCTCCATAGGTGTCATACCAAATATCAATAATCAGGCCTCAATCAAGTAAGAAGCTTTCACCCTCGAAGAACCAAAGTTCGTCGAGTGTGAAGTCTTCCACATATAAATAAGGAGTCACCTCTGCTCCTCCATAGGTGTCATACCAAATATTAATAATCATTCCTCAATCAAGTAAGAAGCTTTCACCCTCGAAGAACCAGAGTTCGTCGAGTGTGAAGTCTTCCACATATAAATAAGGAGTCACCTCTGCTCCTCCATAGGTGTCATACCAAATATTAATAATCAGGCCTCAATCAAGTAAGAAGCTTTCACCCTCGAAGAGCCAAAGTTCGTCGAGTGTGAAGTCTTCCAATATAAAAGAGGAGTTACCGCTGCTCCTCCATAGGTGTCATACCAAATATTAATAATCAGGCCTCAATCAAGTAAGAAGCTTTCACCCTCGAAGAACCAGAGTTCGTCGAGTGTGAAGTCTTCCAAATATAAATGAGGAGTCACCGCTGCTCCTCCATAGGTGTCATACCAAATATCAATAATCAGGCCTCAATCAAGTAAGAAGCTTTCACCCTCGAAGAACCAGAGTTCGTCGAGTGTGAAGTCTTCCAATATAAATGAGGAGTTATCGCTGCTCCTCCATAGGTGTCATACCAAATATTAATAATCAGGCCTCAATCAAGTAAGAAGCTTTCACCCTCGAAGAACCAGAGTTCGTCGAGTGTGAAGTCTTCCAAATATAAATGAGGAGTCACCGCTGCTCCTCCATAGATGTCATACCAAATATCAATAATCAGGCCTCAATCAAGTAAGAAGCTTTCACCCTCGAAGAACCAAAGTTCGTCGAGTGTGAAGTCTTCCACATATAACTAAGGAGTCACCTCCGCGCTGCCATCTCTGACACCCCGCACACTCGGTGACTACCCAACAAGAAGAACTCACACTCGACAAAAGTTTGTCGAAGGCGAAATTCTTCAAAAAAAATATTCCCGGAGTTCCAGAGAAAAAAAACTACTCTAAAACTTACTTAACTCTGATTCCATTGATCCGACAAACGGAGAAAAAAGAATACCAAATAAATTCCTAAATAACTATCCCAGTCTCACCAATGGCACAGAGAATTCGGTGTTTAGTTTCTCATTCCGGTACTCCAAGGAATTACTATTTAAACTCATGACCAGCCGGCTCTTCCCAAACCTTCCAGAGAAAAGCTAAACAACCTACCCCAGTGAAATCCTATCTCGAACTGACTTTTTCGACGGTCCAGATCACCCACTTCAATTCATACACAACACGAAAAAAATCATGCAACCTCTGAAATCTTGTATCGATTCAGGAAATCGCTGGTGTGTGCATTTCCCTCAGTGAAACTTGACAACAATTCAATCAACCGTTACTAGATCTCGTGCTACCTGACACTCTAATCACTGGTGGAGACAACCACCACAGAGAGAGCAAATAAGTAATATGGAATTAACCCCTGTTGGACGACAAACCCCCGACTCCATTTATCAAAAAACAGCACAGATACTGTCTAGAACCCCAAGAATGATCAAAGGGAATTTAGGTTGAATCCAGACAAGATCATTTTGTGGCGAGTTATGCTGTACAAACTATTGCCGATTGTTTCCAAGTGAAAGTGGAGAAGTCTGAAGTGTTATTTACTGTGTGTTCTCAGTATACAAATCTCAACCAGCCACCAACATTTTCTCTCAAGGCAGGTAATTTATCAGGCTGTTCCTCAGAATTTCTCCACGTGGTGTGATCTGGATAGCTATATATGTCAATAATCACAGGTTCCTGACTGGAGGCAGATGCATGAGATTAATGGAAAAAACGGTCGGTCCACTAGTCATATACAGTAAAACCTGTCTTGAGAGACTACTGTCTTGAGAGACCACCTGTCTTGAGAGACCACATCTACCAGGCACCGATTGGTTTTACTCTATAATGGACCTGCTATGGGCGACCACCTGTCTTGAGAGACCACCTGCCTTGAGAGACCATTGTGACCTGGTACCAACTTGTATTTTTATGCTATTATAGACCTGTCTTGAGAGACTGCCGCCCCTTTGAAGACTGAAACCATGACAAAAACTTTTTGCCTGTTCTGGAATTGGAAAATCCATTGTGGTTATACTAACATAATTAAAAGTATTAAAAGCTCTTGAGTTTCAATTGCTAACTCATTACAGATTGAGATGTTTTTTAATAAGACCCCTGTGAAAAGATTACGATTATTGCTGAATAAACAATTTCATACATACCTGAAATGTGACAGATAGGAATAAAAATAAATTTGTGTTGAAAATCTTTTTGTAACAAACTGAAATGGACTGTTATAAAAATTATAAAAATAAATTAGTGTTGAAAAATGAAGATTCAACGCTAATTTATTTTTAAAATTTTTATAACAGTCCATTTCAATTTGTTTCAAAAACTTCATAAAAAATAACAACTACAAAGTAATTACAAATGGCAAGTTGATGATAGCATCAGCTAGATTTATGCTACAGTGCAAAAGTAATGTCTGACAGTCATTTTGGCTGTTACTGTACATAAACCTTCAGGATTGTTATCAATTAGTTTTGGCTGACTGCCCAAGAATATAATGTGGGAAGTCGGACTAGTTTGTCACATGATGCGATTCCTTTGATGTAGCTGTATTCCGCGGAAGTGGAGAGGGTTACTTGTGAAACAAGGAAGTAATTAGTCAAAATAGTTCATCTTCCCAGTTTCCTCTTAGCATCTCTCAGCATCGCACGCAAAAAATTTAAGTCTATATTTAGTTATTTTAAAGTATATATTTTGGCCGCCTAGCAGCTTGGTGCTGGCAAAGAAAGGTACTGATACCCAGATAACTCTACTCAACCCTTTGGCTAGCATCTCAAGGTTGAAAATCAACATCCAGGTATTAAATCTCCATGTATCCTGGCTGTAGCCTGGGATAACTAATAATGTACTGGTTGCACTTACAAGTGTAAAGTCATATTCTCAAATTCAAAACTATTTAAGAACTTGGAAAAGGCGGTCGGTCCACTAGACTGACCATCTTTTCCAAGTTCTTGAATAGTTTTGTAAAATCATATTCTCAAATTGAAAACTATTTAAGAACATATAGAAAAGAAAATTGATTCTTGCAGCAGTTTGTGAGAATCAGAACCGATTCTTGTGAATCAAGGCAAATTGATTATTGACTGAAATTATACCTTCCAGGGTGCCAGTGGTGAAAGGGTTAAGGGTTAAGGACAATTTCTACAACAAAATGTGAACATGTGCCGACCTGTTGAATTCCTTCCAGCTGATCCATTACTTCATTCAGCTTCTCGGCTTGCTTTTCTATATCTTTCTCGATTTCTTGGAGTTTATGCATATCTTTGTCATCCTGAGGCAAAGGCTAGAAAATACAATTGTCAAGAGTTCATTTGGCAGTACCCAATTGTATGTGCAATACTGGGATCACTGGTGAAAACCTTTTGGGTCTAGAACAATACAACTGCATCTACATTAATGCAAGCGATTTCACACAATAACCTGTTACATTAACCCTTTACCCAACGGATCGGCCGCATCCGACCGCGTATTTATTTATTTATTGGTGTTTTAAGGTCACATACTTATGCACAATGGCTAATCGTGCCCGTGACAGTTTTACGGGTGGAGGAAGCCGGAATACCCGGAGAGAACCATCGAGCAACGACGAGCAGCTGTCAGCTCCCCAACTTCGTAACTCTGAACTCTGCACCGCAGCACAGGCAGGGTTAGATTGGTTGAAGACATGCGCACCATCGACGTGCAGTACGCCTCAGGACACAGCGTCATCGTGCCCCCATGTAGGCAATCGGGGTGAAGTGTCTTGCCCAAGGACACAACGCGGTTGCTGCAGGTGGGATTCGAACCGAGGACCTCTCGGCTTGCAGCCTGCACCTCTACCAACTGAGCCACCGTGCTCCCCATCCGCCCACATAATATGAAAATTCAGCAGTTGAAAAAATACTATTTTTAAAAAAATTTGTAAAAAAAACATATCATGTGACCCCTCGTTGGAACGAGCTCGTTCCACCGAGGGGTCACATGATATGGTTTTGTTGAAATTTTTTTTAAAAATTTGAAAAAATGATATTTAAAATAATAAATTTTGATATCGTCTGTGTTGGGTAAAGGGTTAAAATGTTTTGATTTTATTTCTGAGAATGTTGGGGCACGACATGCCAAAAACATTTGTACCATGTGATCTGGCAAGATTATCTTTTTCAAGATGCAGAGATGCACAAATTGCAAGAACAGTCGTTTTGGTCCAACAATGTCCTTGCAACTATTTATTAACCCTTTACCCAACACAGAGAATATCAAAATTTATCATTTTAATTACCGTATTTACTCTATGTATTGGGACACTTTATGATTTGGGACACACATTTTATCCAGAAAACTATATTTTTTTTATGCTCCAAAGTTTGGGACATTCAGGAGATTTATTTCCAGTTGGCCCGTTGCTAGTAGCAGACGACACTCATAAAAAAATTCTTGAGTAACTAAAAATTTTCATTTTTTGCTTCCAAAACATAGCTTATGATCTAAATTGGATCGTGCGCAATGCGCTCATTCCAATGGGGGATCATAAGCTATGTTTTGGGAGTAAAAAATGAAAATATAAAAAACAAGAGGCCCCATGGGGCCTGAAGCGCTCATCTTGTACAGAACACAATTTAAACAGAGTCCAAGAATGAGTCTACATTAAGCAAGCCATCTCCATAGGCTACACTGTTAATCCTTGAGTCCCTCAGGAGTGAAAATAATCTGGGCATCATGCCTTTTCTTCAGTTGATCCTAAGTAAAATGTAGAGCTCCCCTATGAAGCCCCTTGATACAACCTATGTGGATTAATCTTAGTACCTCTAGAGGGTACTGAATACAAAATTTTTAATTCATTAGCAAAATGGCCAATTCCGGCTCCCATAGAGAGCTCAAATATTAACCCAGGCTCTTGATTTGAACACAGTTAAATCTGACTTCCCTAGAGATGTTGTGTACCGAATATGAAAGCATTCTGACTGTTGGATCTGAAGAAGAGAAATTGTAAAGAAATTTCTTCGAATTGCACCAAGTTCAAATTTGGGCTACCATAGCGAGCCCAAATATTAACCTATGGATCCGATTTGAACAAACTTGAATCTGACCCCCCTAGAGATGTTGTATACCAAATGTGAAAGCATTCTGACAAGTGAATCTGAAGAAGAAGATTTTTGAAGAAATTCCCTCATATTGTACTAAGCTAAATTTCATGTTCCCATATGGAGCCCAAATATTAACCTAGGCACTCGAATTGAACAACCTGGAATTTGACCCCCCTAGAGATGTTGTATACCAAATATAAAAGCATTCCGACTGGTGGATCTGAAGAAGAAGATTTTTAAAGAAATTTCCTCATATTGCACCAAGTAAAAATTTGGGTTACCATAGTGAGCCCAAATATATACCTAGGGATCTGATTTGAACAAACTTGAATCTGACCCCCATAGAGATGTTGCATACCAAATATCAAAGCATTCTGACTGATGGATCTGAAGAAGAAGATTTTTTTTAAATTACCCTCCATATTGAACAAAGATAAAATTTGGGCTTCCGTAGGAAGCCCAAATATTAACCTAGGGACTTGGTTTGAACAATCTAGAATCTGACCCTCACAACAATGATGTATACCATATATTATAAGATTCTGACTGGTGGTTCTGAAGAAGAAGATTTTTAAAGAATATTCCCCATATTACCCTATGTTAAAACTTCGGGCTCCTGAAGAGAGCCCAAATATGAACCAATGAGCTTTATTCCAACAAACTTTTATCTGACCCCCCTATGAATGCTGTATACCAAATATCAAAAGATTCTGGTGATTGGTTCTGGAGAAAAGATTTTTTAAAATTTTTGCAAATATGCTGACTCAGCATTTTTTCGATGCCCATTACAGAACACCCTAACATAACCGATGGCAATTTTTTTTTACCATTCAATTCTACTGGTCATAAGGATACTTCGTACCAAATAAAAGCTCTCTGTTCCGTGGGGTTTGGGAAATATGGGTGTTTGAAAATATTTCTATTTTTAGCTCCCAGGGTTCCCATGGGGATGCAGGAATTTTTTTTTTTTGCATGGGTCAAGTACTTATGACCCAATACTACCACAAACCAAATTTGGTTCATACCGGACCATCGGTTCAGAAAATAGAAATTTTGGGCGGGGCCAAAAATCTTACCCCTCCTATTACAAAGCCAAATATTACTTCACAAACGTCGTTTGAACAAACTTGATACTAAACCTCATATGGAAGCTCCATAGCAAATATCAAGTCATTGTACACACTGGTTCTTGAGAAGAAGATTTTAAAAATATTTTGGAGCATTTTCCCCCACTCCCTCCCTATGGGGCTGGGCATACAGAGTTGAACAAAAATGAAATGCCCCTTTGGGACCATGACTCACACAAACTTTCACTTGAATTGGCCCAGTGGCTTTGGAGGAGAAGACCAAAACATGGTGTTGACGGACGATGGACGGAGAGCGATGAGATTAGCTCAGCTTGACTTTGTCAAGATGAGCTAAAAATTGGATGGCGATTTTCGTATACAGTGAAGGAAAACGAATCACACACAACTTTATTCAGCATCAAATCAAGACCAGGCTGTGTTCTTTCCCCATTTTCTAAGAATTGGGACACCTGTGAAAATAATTATTTTTAGCTGTCGCAATACATAGAGTAAATACGGTACTATGTTTTTAAATTTTTCGAAACAGTTTCAACAAAACCATATCATGTGACCCCCTCATTGGAATGAGCTCATCAAGCTCGTTCCAATGAGGGGTCACATGATAAAGTTTTGTAGGAATATTTTGAACATTTTTTTTTTTTCAACTGCTCAATTTATAAATTACGTGGGCAGATGTTGGTGATTCGTTAGGTAAAGGGTTAAGGGGACTATTTTATCACGCCTGCAATAAAAAAACAAACTACTTTAACTGGTAGAGTGCTGGAAGCCCATATTTGGGCTTTACTCTGAAGTGCAGGTGCCACAACTTAAAGGCTTCATATTCTGTGGATATGCTTCATATTATTTTTGAATTAAAATTGTTTAGTCTGTGAGTATTTGCCTTGTTACAATTTATGGGAGAGTGCCATTAGGCACTCTCCCATAAATTGTAACAAGGCAAAGAGACATGGACAAATTTGGATAACCAAAAATAATTTAGCACTCTACCAGTTAAACAAGCTATTAATTGAAAATAGAAGGCATTCATTTTGGAATTCACATTAAAAAAATTTCCACAATCTAGAACAAGTACTTCTATTAGTTGGGAGCGCGGTGGCTCAGTAGGTAGAGGTGCAGGCTGCAAGCCGAGAGGTCCTCGGTTCGAATTCCACCTGCGGCAACCGCGTTGTGTCCTTGGGCAAGACACTTCATCTCCATTGCCCACGTGGGGGCACGATGACGCCGTGTACTAAGGCGTACTGCACGTCGATGGTACGCATGTCTTCAACCAATCTAACCCTGCCTGTGCTGCAGTGCGGAGTTATGATGTTGGGGAGCTGGCAGCTGCTCGTCGTTGCTCGGTGGTTCTCTCCGGGTACTCCGGCTTCCTCCACCCGTAATACTGTCACGGTCATGATTAGCCATTGTGCATAAATATGTGACCTTAAACATAAATAAATAAATAAATAACTTCTATTAGTTGCTTGAATCCTACACCCTAAAAAATATTTTCATTAGTAACTAAGTAACTAATCCTGTGCACTATACAGCCTTAGTGTTAATTTCATCTACAGCAACACTTTATCCAGGTATGTATGCAGTCCCATGCCAAAAAAGAGGAAATTGGAATTTTTGAAAGGGGTCCAAAGGGTTGATGGACATTCTGCAGCAAAGACTCTTGGGAGATAAATTTCATATGAATGTACAGGTCCAGTATGTGCAGGGCTCGCCTTGAGTAAAATGGTCGGGGCCTAAAAAAGTGCCCCACATATTGAGGTCAGGGCCTTTTCGAGGCTGATTTTCCATTTTGTCCATTATTGTTAGTGCTTTTTTGTGGAAAATCTCGGGGCTTGAAAAAAAGCCTCCAGCAAGTGCTCCTCGGGGCTGATCTCGGGGCCTGGGCTGATCAGCTCCGACTCAAGGCAAGCCCTGTATGTGTATGGTACCAAAAATATGCCTTTATAATGGCATGACAATCAGAAGTGAATAAATTTAAGAAATTTCCTAACAGAAATTTTAATGTTGGAATATGTTGAGATCACACAAAATCACTCATTCTTTTAATTCTAGTATTTTAAGGTTATTCTCCTCTAACAGCATTATTCAATGAGCTCTTTTGAAGAAGATGTAATTAGCTAAATTCTCAATTTTAGTGTGGAAATCTGTATGCTAATCATTAAAAAAATGCTTTCAAGCCACACAAAGAGAGAAAATCCTCTGAAAAGAGGAAAACTGACAGGCCTGTAATTACTGAATGTAATGGCTAAAAGCAGCAAGTAATATTCTCAAAAAGTACTTAATCTCAGCTGATGGCCTCTCTTTGGAATGGATTGTGGGAAGGTTTTTTTTAGTGAATTCCAAAATTAAAAACATATTCTGTTTTCAATTAATAACTTGTTTTTAATAAATTAATCATAACTTTATCACCTCAGATGACTGGACGCCAAAATAATAAGTTTCAGCAACAGATTTCTCGTCAATCAGAACGCTGATCTGTTTAACAACTGTAAATACAGGATACAGTTATTCCCATTAGTACACAGATCTAGGTCTGCACGATATTCAGAACTGAATACCAGTATCGGTATTCAAAAAAATACCGCAGTATACCGGTATATCGAAAACTGTTCAGATATATGAACGCAAGTACCACAATCGAGACTCGAGGCATCACAGTCGGAACGAATTAGCATACATTGATGATGCGGTTCGAACAACCTTTTTCCAACGCAGACGATATCAAAATTTATTATTTTCAAAATTAATTTATCAGATTTTTCCCAAAGATTTCAACCAAACTATATCATGTGACCCCCTCATTGGAACGAGCTCAACAAGCTCGTTCCAATGAGGGGTCACATGATATAGTTTGTTGTATATATCTGAATTTGTATATTACGAATTACGAGGGCACAAACAGACGATTCCTTGGATAAAGGATAACATTATTCATTCGGGGCTACAGTTAAAAAACTCAAAACATCTTGAAAATTAAATTGTGGGTAAATAAATAATGACGATAAACCGATATTTTTGTAATTACACCGGTATTCAATCGATATTGGTTTGAATACTGGTATATATTGGTTTATCGATATACCGTGCAGCCCTACACAGATCATTGCACAGAACATGGTTTGTTTTCTAGTTTCCTTGTAAAAAGTTTGTGTGCAGTGTTCAACCGATTGCCAAAAATGTCCCCTGGCCAATTACAGGTTATTTAAGCTCACCATCGGCCGATTCCGATGCTGATTATGATTGTAATACGATCACTACTAGACAAGTCGAGACTCGAAAGAACTACATTAACTGGTTGAGTGCTGGAAGCCACTATCGGGGCTTTCAAAAACATGAGGGCACTAGAGAAAAATGCAACATTTTCTCTGCCTATGTTTCCTATCCAGTCAAATGCAAATGATATTTTGTTTATATAAACTTGTTTTATCACAAATTATTGGAGAGTGCCTTCTGGCACTCTCCAATAATTTGTAATAAAACAAATTTTGACTAACAAATTCAGACCATCAAAAATAATCTAGCCCTTAACCAGTTAAATAGAAAATATTTCACAGTGTTAAACACCGTTGACTCAGGTCCAGTAAAATTACCAGTTGCGCACACTTGGGCGGTAAACATGGTCCAGCACTACATTTACCACTCTAGTGCGCGCAACTGGTAATTTTTAATGCAACCTGAGTCAAAATGGAGTACAATCCTCACTTTTCCGGTATGAACTGGCGATTGCCGCAAGTATGCTCAATTGTAAGATTTACATGTCGTTTAACTTGTATATCCCATAAATGGCTGCCTAGAGAGATTAAGAATAGACATTGAGGCGGTTTTTCAACATTATTAAATGACATCATTTTACATTATCAATTGAACATTTGCAGAAGATAATAAGATTTGGTTAATGAATCATTACAAAAAATGCTTGGCAACAATTGGTTGAACCAATGTTCCAGGAGACATTGCTGTTGTCATCCATTGCCTACAATGGGCTGATTGGGGTGACCGATTCCGATCATCGGTTGAACACTATTTGTGTGTGATGCAACCACTTCTGAGTGTTGTACGCACAACTTGAACAATCAACATCATGGCTGCCTAAAAGAGGTGAATTTACATGAAACAATTTTTCCAAGATAATCAAATTTTTTTGAGGTTTTGCATCACAAAGCCTTCTTGCTCTCAAGAGATGAAATACACCACCACACATGCTATTCCGTAGATTATGAAGCCTAAAACATAAACCAAGAATATGAACTTTTGATGGCAAAGAAATAATTACAGAAATAAAAAATAAAATAAAAACCGCTCGCCCACATACAATTTTACAAATAATGACCCAAGAAACAGAAGATCTACTTTGTGGGGCCTTATAGATAAAACAATAATTCAAGTGAGTTGTGGTAATTTGGAGTACACTAGAAAAAATTCCAAGGTACAATTTTATAAGTTAGATTATGAAAAGAAAGGATGTATCGAGACCAGTACTTGAGAACTCTGATAGTTTTTTAGAAAAGACTTAAAAAGTAGTGATCTTTTCAGACATGATGCTTGCTTATTCAGTTCACAGAGGATATGGAATGAGTGTTTTTCTCATATAATATTTATGAAACGAGTCTAAGAATTTTCTGTTTTGGCAAGCCTCTGGCAAGCGCAAACGGAAAATTCAGGCGAGTTTCATAAATATTATATGAGAAAAACACTCATTTCATATTCTGTTTATCATCTGACACACACACGCATATATTAGCCACTTAGTATGACTTTTTAACCGATCACCTAACTTGAATTGCAGACGGCACTTGGAAAAAACATCTTCGTATAACTAAAACTTTTCATTTTTTGCTTCCAAAACATTTTTTTTGTCGAGCTTGTTCCAATGAGGGGTCATAACCTATGTTTTGGAAGCAAAAAGTGAAAATATAAAAAATGAAAGTGTCAATGACACTGTAGCTCAACTTGTCAAGACGTGTACATGTATAGTATGTGACACAGCAATGACAAACATCTAGGTAATGACCTGATAACAAAGGTACATATAAAGTATTGTAACGGTCTGTACATAAATACTGACTGTAGCCTGTAACAAATGTATAGGTAAAGTATTGTAAAGGTGGGTGACAGTCAGATGCTAAACTAGAAAAGAAATCTTTGAGTCCCAGAGTGGGTCTGACTGAACCCCAAAATATTTTTTCTCATAGCACAGTGATAACAAAGGCACCCCAAAACACACTCATTCCTGTCCCAAGGTGAAAACAAAGGTACCCAAGAAGTTTCGTGAAGATCAGTTCATAAATACAAGCTGTATAGAAGTTGTGACAAAATGTGACAAAAAACTGATTGGACCTAATTTGGGTACAAAATGGCCACTGGCAGCCATCTTGAATTTTGGACCGCACTCAGAAACACTCGTTCTCGTCCCAAGGTGATAACAAAGGTACCCAAGAAGTTTTGTGAAGATCGGTTGATAAATACAGCCTCTAGCCAGAGCCATATTGACATGTACACTTACAGTGTATAAGTAGCACTAAATAAATCAAAATTCATCTAATTTGCATAATTTCTGCACGAGAAAAAAACCTGTACTGTATGTGATGTATTCCATTTTACTAAACATTCATACAAAAATTTATTCAAATCAGAACTTTCATACAAAGTTATGTACAAAAGACTGATTGCACTAATTTTGGTACAAAATGGCTGCTGGTGGCCATCTTGAATTTCGGACCACCCCCAAAAACACCCGTTCTCATCCCACGGTGATGACAAAGGTACCCAAGAAGTTTCGTAAAGATCGGTTCATAAATAAGGCCTCTAGCCTGAGCCGTATAGAAGTTGTGTACAAAAAACTGATTAAACCCTAATTTCGGTAAAAAATGGCCACTGGCAGCCATCTTGAATTTTGGACCGCACACAGAGACACTCGTTCTCGTCCCAAGGTGATAACAGAGGTACCCAAGAAGTTTCATGAAGATCGGTTGATAAATACAGCCTCTAGCCTGAGCCGTATTGACATGTGTTCTTACTGTGTGTAAGTAGCACTGAAAAAATCAAAGTTCATCTAATTTGCATAATTTCTGCACGAGAAAAAAACCTGTATTGTATGTGATGTATCCCATGGTACTAAACATTCACACACAAAATTTTTCAAATCAGTGCTTTAATATGGAAGTTCTGTGCAAAAATCTGATTGCACCTAATTTTGTACAAAATGGCTGCCATCGGCCATCTTGAATTTCGGACCGCATCCAAAAACACTCGTTCTCGTCCCGCGGTGATACCAAAAGTACCCAAGAAGTTTCGTAAAGATCGGTTTATAAATACGGTCTCTAGCCCGAGCCGTATTGGCATTTGCACAATTTGGAAGCAAAAAGTGAAAATAGCACTAAATACAGTGCTGAAAGTAACACTAAATACATCAAAGTTAGTCTAATTTGCATAATTTACGTACGAGAAAAAAACCTGTATTATATGTGATGTATCCCATGGTACTAAACATTCATACAAAAAATTATTCAAATCAGCGCTTTCATATAGAAGTTCTGCGCAAAAATCTGATTTCACCTAAGTCTGTACAAAATGGTCGCCAGTGGCCAACTTGAATTTCGGATCGGACCCCAAAACACTCATTCTCGTCTCACGGTCATAACAAAGGTACCCAAGAAGTTTTGCAAAGATCGGTTCATAAATACGGCCTCTAGCCCGAGCCGTATTGAATTGTTGACGGACAGGCGGACGACGGACGACTGGCCATGGCAAAAGCTCAAATTTGGCTTCGCCAAAGTTGAGCTAAAAATGAATGGCGTTTTTCTTGAAGGTAAAAGATTAATACAATATAACCCACCCTAAATAGGACAAATAATGTAAATTCTCCCTACTGAAATTATGCAAATGTCACCCAGCTGTGTTTTGTTTAGCCAATCAAATTGTCCAGTTTTGAAATTGACCAATGAAGGCTCCCAACTCTAATTATGCAAATTATGAAAATGTGGCCCAGTTTTATTTTGTTCAGCCAATCAAATTGTCTAGTTTTGAAATTGACCAATGAAATTGACGGAAGGATTTATTTATCACTGATTAATATGAAAACAAAATATCAAATGTTTTAAAGTGAACAAAACGGACGAGTCATATGATTTGTGTTTGGCCCCACTGTCACACATTGCGAGGTTTTGTATACACTCTGAGGACAGCCATATTATCTTAAAAAAGACATATTTTCTCCACTTGGGCATCTGGAATGTGCATTTCAGACCAAGCCAGAAATTAAGCAGACTGTCATTTGCAAAATGAGGTCCACAGAGGGTGAATTTAGTAATGCTACCATGCACAGCAGGGTAACATCACTAAATTTACCCTCTGTGAACCTCAATCTGAATCAGGGTCTCAAAACTAAACAGAAAGAGGTACGCAGAGGATAAATTGGCCCACTGTGTTGGATAGTATCACCAAATTCACCCTCTGGGGACCTCATTGTGCGAATGTCAGACTGCTTATTTTCAGGCCTGTTTCAGACAGATGAAATCTTGAAGCCGGTAAGGGGGAATTCGAGAATCCGACGTTGATGTTCGGATAGCTGAACTAGAAGAGGAAACTCTGAACTTTATAAAAAGAATAAAAAACAACTAGACTTTATGATTCTGGAGAATCATGGCTTTTCCCGATGAGATTACATGATTTTCATGACCCCACAGTGTCTGATGAATTGTTTTTTACTGTCTCACTGAAGTTCCTTCATTGTTATGAGAAAGGTGAGTATAGTAGTCTCAAATGACTCAGTTTGATAAAAAAATTGTTTAGGTAAAAACCATCATTAACGGTGGAATGGGTTAATGTCAATATCGTCGTCCAACAAGTTAATGACGACAAAAGGAGTTATGTTTGTTTGACACATACCCATGTAGAGCTGTGGCTATTTGAAAATGGTCCATTTTATCTCAAATGCATCCAAAATATTGATGTCTGGCAACTTGTAGAGGGTTAACAAGTGCTAACAGGAATATTCATTCATGCAACTTGTAATGTCACACCAAGAACTGCGAATGGCCATTTTTTCTTTAAAATCTACAAGATGTTTTCAGAGAAATCCAGGGAGAACATGAATTTTAAGCTTTTGATGGGTATCATAGTTAATGCGTTCCAAAACGGGTTAAGTGTTGTTTTTTGAATACTCTTATAACTTCCAAAAATAATTCTCAGTGAATTCTACTTCCACTTATTTTGATCTCTCGTCTCAACTTCGGGTGCTGTGGGTATGCAAACACAGCCCATTTTATCAACATTTTGATGTTTGAGAACCTGCATAGGGTTAACAAATGCTTCCAGGAATATTTTGTACATGCAATCTGTAATGTCACACTAAGATCTGAGAATCGCCATTTTTCTTGAAAATCTACGAGATGTTTTTAGACAAATCCTTGGATAACATGAATTTTTGACCTTTTGAGGGGTATCTTTCTGTAATCAGCCCTAAACGGGTTAATGCTTGGTTTTGTGAATACCTTCATTACATACAAAAATGATCATTGGTGAATTCCACTTCCAATGAAGGGGGTTATGTTTATCTCGCAGGTACATATTTGGTGTTATGGTTGCCCAAAGAACAGACCATTTTCTCCAAATGTTTATGCTTGGCAGCCTCTGGAGGGTTAACAAATGCTTACCGAAATATTTTGTCCATGCAACTTGAACTGTCACTCCAAGATCTGCAAAAGGTCAATTTTTCTTAAAATTTTGTTTTGAGAAATCCACAGAAAACTGAAATTTTAAGCTTTTAAGGGGTATATCTCTTTAACTAGTCAAAAATGGGTTAAAAATGTTTCCCTGTCAGTTTTGCGTCCGGTAAAAGAAGTTATGCATCTCTGTTGCATTCCCATTTGATGTTGTTGGTGTCCAAAAACAGACTATTTTTTCAAAAGTTTCACATTTAGCCGCCCATGGAGGGTTATTAAATGCTTCCCGGAATAATTTATCCTATCAACTGGTAATGTGGCACCAAGACCTATCAGTGGCCATTTTCTCTTGAAAACTCTACCAGATGTTTGTAAAGAAATCCAGGGAAAAGATAAATTTTTAAGCTTTTGATGGGTATCACTATTGACAACCACAAAAGGGGTTAACGCTTGGTTTTTTTAATACTCTTATTACTTACAAAAATGGCCCTAGATGAATTCCACTTCCAACAAAGGAGATTATGTTTATTTCTCAGGTACACATTGGGTGCTGTGCGTGTCCGAAAACAGCCCATTTCAACACAATTACCATGCTTGGCAGCCTCTAGAGGGCTAATAAACGCTCACCGGAATATTTTATCCATGCAACTTGTAATATCACACAAAGACATGCGAGTAGTCAATTTTTCTTGAAAACCTACAGGATGTTTTTAGAGAAATCCACAGAAAATGGGAATTTTAAGATTTTAAGGGGTCTCTGTCTTCAGCCTGTCCCAAATGGGTTAAGACTTCGACTTTTGAATACTCTTACTACTTACAAACATGTTTGCGTATAGATTGTGCGCTCGATAAAGGAAGGCACTTTTCTTTGTGGCGTACCCATTGGGTGCTGTTGGCATCCAAATACAGCCCTTTTTATCACAATTTTGACTTTTAGCACCCCGTGGAGGGTTAACAAATGTTCACCGCAGTATTTTGTCCATGTAACTTCTATTGTCACCCCAAGGCCTGGGAGTGACAAATTTTTCTTGAAAATCTACAAGACCCGTTTAGAGAAATCCACGAAAAACATGAATGTTTGAGCTTTATGCCGGTATTGCTGTTTAACCAGCCCAAAACGGGTTAACGCTTGGTTTTTTGAACACCCTTATTACTTACAAAAATGATCCTCGGTGAATTCCACTTCCAATAAAGGAAGTTATGTTTACATCTCGGGTATCGTTTGGGTGCTGTGGGTGTCTGAAACCGGCCCATTTCATCAAATCTTCGATGTTTGGCAGCCAGGTGGAGGGTTACCATATGCATTGCCTAATATTTCGTGTGTATCAAAGGTCGTGTCATGGGCAGGTCTAGCAATGATGAATGTTTAAAAAAAATCTATAAGACGTGTTTCGAGAAAGTGCTGATAAACCCCAATTTTGGCAGTTTTTGCCAATTCTGGCGAAATAAGGGTTAAATCGAAAATTCCGCTTCGGTACATTTTTAGATTTTTTGCCCGTCTATGCGTGTGCCAAGTTGTGTGAAAATAAATCGGATCGCAAATGGCTTCTGAATCGTACGGACAAAAATGTGTGGAAAAAAAAAAAAAAAAAAAAAAAACCCAAAAAATAATAATCCGTAGAAAAACAATAGTCTTTTCCAGAGGGAAAAGCCTAATAACATCGTCAGAAAACGTTAAAAGATCAGAGAACATTTTGTAATTATTTGTTTTGCTTTAATAAATAAAGATGTTATTATTTGGTCAGTTTTGCATCAACCGAGGACCTTCGGACTTGGGCTGACATGAAGTTACCTTGGGCCAATATCTGGGCTGATATGAAACTAAGAGTATGTTTCAGTGAACTATTCCGGTTTACTTAGTTTACTATTCCATGTAAACCTAAACTAGGTTTAGAAATCACAACAGAACGATATGTTTAATGCGAATACTATTCCACATAAACCCCTGTTTTATGTGACGCATGAAAGTATTGTCAGGAGGGGGGCATCCAAAGCGGGGGAAACATATCCCTGCTTTCATTTTTAAACAATCTTAGAAACCTATCGTTAAAAAAGGCCCACTTCAGAAACTTTCCAGTGATGGTGTCAAAAATTGCGTGACTGCTATCATGGAAATAAAATGGCCAAAAAGGATCTTCTGAAAGTTGTAACAATTTTTTCTGAGAGAAAAACACCCTTTCAGTTGAGAATCAAATATTTTTGAAATGCCGCTTTTATGGGCTAAATAAACGTTATTAACTCTTTTTTATAGTTTCTCTCTCTTGAGTTATAGCATTTTTCATGAACCTTGCACTGTTTATTTCTTTTTTGACACTCGAAATTAAATGTTTTTTTATTGTCGTTGTGAGAGGTGTAGAACTTTTATGTACGTTCCACTGCGCATGTCAAGAATAGAATGATAAACCAGATAACCCTGCTCTCCAGGAGATTTAGTTGGTTTAATCCAGAATGATAGACCAGAATATAAACTTCTAAAAAAAACGACCTGGTTTTTATTCCGTGTGTCTACGCATGCTCACAATAAACCAAGTAATCCGGAATAGCTCACTGAAACATACCCTAACTAAGCATCAAGCCTGCAAATTAGCAATCTGTCATTTGCAGAATGAGGTCCCCTGATGATGACTTTGCTAATGCTATCTCACAGTGGGCTAGAATCCCCCAATTTATCTTCTGGGTACCTCTTTCTGTTTAGACCTGAGACCCTGTGCTGTGCATGGTAGTATCACTGCATTCACCCTCTGTGGACCTCAATCTGGAGATGACAGTCTGCTTATTTCCAGGCCATGTGCAGAGATTTGTTGAAGTGAAAGAAGAGATAGTTCAGCTATCCAATCGTCTTGGCTTTCCCAGTAGAGAAGCGGAGATGTTCGAATAGCTGAAGTAGGAAACTTTTTGAATTTGTGAAAAGCAATAACACTGTCAGGAAACGTTAACAGATCTGAGAACATTTTGTAATTACTTGTTTTGCTTTAATAAATAAAGAGGTTATTATTTTGCAAGCCTGGCATTCTTAAAAATGCAGGAGGGCTAAAACTCACTTCCCCTTGCATGTCCTAGGCGGGTGATTAGCTCTCCTCAAGCTTACAAAAGCTAAAATTGCAAAATGAAGTTTTACTGTTAATGAATTCTGCCAAGTGGGCTTTGTACATTTTATTTTGTGCTGCTAACAAGGTAGTCACTGTGAGACGGCTACACTGCCCCTCCCACACCTCCAGGCCTTGGCAAGGCCTGGAGGTGTGGGAGGGGCAGTATGGCCATCTAACAGAGACCAGCAACATACATGTAGCAGAGATCTTAAAAGATGTGGGTTTTAGGCATATGCGGTTATGGTAATCATTATTTTCTGAGGCCAGGAAGGCTGGTTTTCGCCCTCCTTAATTTTTTAAGATGAACAGTAGGCGTGCGAATACATCGCTCACCTGAAAATGCCATGCCTGATTTGGTCAGTTTCATATCAGCCGACCTATCAGCCATCGGTAACTTCATATCTGCCAAGGACCTTCAGTCTCAGGCTGATAAAAAGTTACCTTGGGCTATCTTGGCTGATATGAACTAACCAACCATCAAGCCCGGAAATAAGCAATGTGTCATTTGCAGATGAGAATGAAGTCCCAGATGGAAAATTTGCTGATACAGTGGAACCCTGTTAATTGAATAGCCACTTTGCCAGTGAAAATTATTCAATTAACAGGGATAATGTCACTTTCCTGTATTACAGAGATAAACTTATCATTTATTCTATTATATCTTGTTTGACAGAGCTCCATGAGCTCTGTCAAACAAGATATAATAGATTAAATGCCTGTATTGGATGTACTGAGGCCAAATAGGTCTATAATCAAAGGAAAACTGGGGAGAGTCAGGGTAATTTCTCGACAGGTTACAGGATTTTTATTCAATTAACAAGAGTTTACTCTATAACCTATATTCAATTAACAGGTAAAATTTGTACTGGAGGTATGGTAAATGGTTTTGTGTTGGGAAATTATATTCAATTAACAGGGATATACAATTAAGAGATATCCAATTAAGTGGGCTCCACTGTACTATCCCACAATGGGCTAGAATCCCTCAATGTATCCTCTGGGTACTTCTTTCTGTTTAGGCCTGAGACCCTGATTCATATTGAGGTTCACAGACGGTAAATTTAGAAAATTCACCCTCTGGGGGCCTCATTCTGCAGATGACAAAGGGAGTGTCATAAGGTATGTTTTCAAGCAAAAAATGAAAATGTTTAGTTATTCGAGAGTCTTTTTTTTTAAGTGTAGTCTTCTAGTAGTATTAGGTATAGGATTAAACAAGTTATTCATGATTGAATTTTGGGATGGACAAAATCAAAGTCCATAAAATGCAATAACTCCTATAATATTGCACTACATAACATATGCCTTATACTGTGGGTAGACATCAATAGGATAGACTTGAACACCAAATATGAAGTCAGTCACTCCATTGAGTACTCTACAAGTTATTTATGAATTAATTTCAAGGCGGACAAATTCTAAGTCCATAAAGGTCAATGACTCTGGAAATAAAATCTCGAACAACACCTGCATTTCACTATGGCTATACATCAATAGGATACACTTGCATACCAAATATCAAGACACTCAACCAAGTACTTTACAAGTTATTCATGATTGAATTTTGGGACAGACGGACAGATGAATGGACAGATGGACATTCTTACATGTTCTTACTTGTGGGGTTTTTCCCATGTTAAACCCTAACCCCACAAGGTCAAAAAATTAATCCCACAGTGCAAAAAATAACCCCACAAGTGGCCACTATACTAACCCAACCCCAAAACTACCACTGACCCTAAATTGTAAACCCCACAATGTACCTCTGCTAAGCCTGGACTGACAGATCGATGGATAGATGGACAAGGTGAATCCTATATACCCCCCTTCGGGGTACAAAAAGCTATAGACTCACTTTCTGACCTATCACCATAATCTTTGAACCATTTTTTATTCCAAGTGATGAAAAATCTGTACTTGGATCTGACAGTGATTTACCTATAAAATAAGAAAAAATTGCGAATTTGAACCTTAGCTGCAATGGATTGTAAAAATGTAACAAATTCCAAATCTATAAACGGCAAAACTCTGATAAAAATACTCTTAATACACCTGTATTGAGTATGGAATTAGATATCAATAAGATACACTTGCATACCAAATATGATGTTATTTAACTAAGTATTTAAAATTTATATGAAATTTGGAACTGATTGGGTGAGAGATCTGGCCTGTAGGGTGTGCCAATCGAATTGTTGACAATTTATATGCCAAAGCTAAGATGGCCACTGGCGGCCATGTTTTTCAACAAAATTCAATGGCTCCCATCTGGACATTTCCCCAAACCCACATGTGAAATTTAGACCTGATCGGGTGAGAGATGTGGCCTGTAGGGTGTGCCAATGGAATTGTTGACAATTTATATGCCAAATCCAAGATGGCTGCTGGCGGCCATGTTTTTCAACAAAATTCAGAAAAATTTGATAGCTCCCATCCTGACATCACACTAAAGCTACATATGAAATTTGAAACGGATCAGGTAAGAGATACAGCCTGTAGGGTGTGCAAATCGAATTGTTGACAATTTATATGCCAAATCTAAGATGGCTACTGGTGGCCATGTTTTTCAGAAAAATTTGATAACATCTAGACCTTGCCCCAAAGCCACATATGAAATTTGGAACTGATCAGGGGAGAGCTGCAGTCTGTAGGGTGTGCTAAGAGAATTGTGGACAGACAGAGGAATGGATGGATGGACATATGGATGGATGGATCTGCATATACCAAATATATGACAGTATATACAGAAAAATACCGTGGACTGGTTGTAATCCACACATGGGCAGTGCTGTCCACGCATGCATTTACCAGGTAATAAAAATCATCATCAGCAAACTTTTAATTAATGAAACACTGTGTTGTACCTGGTGCTTCATTAATTAAATTTTTGATGATTATTCCTATAATCAGTGTTTGGAGTCTAATATTATTGCATCCGTGGAAATATTGCCCACCCATGGAAAGTGACCAGTCAACAGTGTCTGTACTGTAATACGAAAACCAGCTCTCAACAGTGATGGGTTATCATACTGAAGTGAATTGAAACAGCTGACATTCTGCTGACATCATATTTGAAATGATCGATTTTGATGATGTCATGGTGGGGAAAAAATCATCCTCGTGTAGTGGGTATTAGGATAGGTAGATGTATCAATTGAAATGAAGTGAGATGTCATGTCTGCTTACAAAAAGTAGATGATGGTGAAATAGTTCAGTGATCATTAAATAATGAGGATGGTCAAGAGGTTGGGGGGGGGGGGGGTAAGATAGATGTGTCTCACCCAGGTATCTAACCAGGACACACATATTAAATTGGCAGTGGCAGATGGGGGGAAAAAAGTAAAAGATAATAGGGCAATTATATTGTGGTAAACCTTAGGCAATCTTTAACAACTATGTTCCCATACAGTCACAAACTGCCACCTTTTTGGGTTTAAAAAAGTGCCCCCGAGGTGTATTCTTCTTAGAAAACTCAACCTGTTGGCAGCATTTATCTTGGCAAAGTTTTTACATCTTGCTGGCTGCCTGTACAGGCAGCCAACACTGATGTAGAAACACTGTAAAGTCATCTGCAGCTGTGCACATGTATATACGGTAATGGTAGTTATTATTGTCAACCTGTACATGCAGCCAACAATAATGTAGAAACACTGTTAAGTCATCCACAGCTGTGTACATGTATATACGATAGTTATTATTGTAAACCTGTACAGGCAGCCAACAATAATGTAGAAACACTGTTAAGTCATCTACAGCTGTGTACATGTATATACGGTAGTTATTGTAAACCTGTACAGACAGCCAACAATAATGTAAAAACACTTAAGTCATCTACAGCTGTGTACATGTATATACGGTAGTTATTATTGTAAACCTGTACAGACAGCCAACAATAATGTAGAAACACTGTTAAGTCATCTACAGCTGTGTACATGTATATACGGTAGTTATTATTGTAAACCTGCACAGGCAGCCAATGATGATGTAGAACTACTGTTAAGCCATCTACAACTGTGTACATGTATATACGGTAGTTATTATTGTAAACCTGCACAGGCAGCCAATGATGATGTAGAACTACTGTTAAGCCATCTACAACTGTGTACTTGCTGCCAACAATAATGTAGAAACACTGTTACAGTAGAGTCACCATGGAGTAGTCATAATCCATGTGTGGGCAGTGTTGTCCACATTATACTTTTACCTGGTAATAAAAATAATCATCGGCAAAAGTTTAATTAATGAAGCAGCAGGCAGTACCCAGTGCTTCAGTACTTAAATTTTTGATGATTATTCCAATAATTTGTGTTTGGAATCTTTATATTATTGCATCTGTGGAAATATTGCCCTCAGCGACTGTACTGTATTTATTGGTGTTTAAGGTCTCATACTAATGCACAATGGCTAATCATGACAGTGACAGTTTTACGGGCGGAGGAAGCCGGAGTACCTGGAGAGAACCACCGAGCATTGACAAGCAACTGTCAGCTCAACATTCTAACTCTGTTCAAGCCCTGCTCAAGCAGGGTTATAGCGGTTGAAGACATGTGCACCGTCGACGTGCAGGACGCCTCAGTACACGGTGTCATCGTGCCCCCATGTAGGCAACCAGAATAAAGTGACTTGCCCAAGGACACAATGCGGGTCGTCCCGGATGGGGATCAAACTTGGGACCTCTAGCATATAAGTCTAACAGTCTACCACAGAGCCACCATGCTCCTGACTGTACTGTAAGTCATCTACAGCTGGGTACATGTATTTATGGTAGTTATTATTGTGCAGGCAGCCAACATGATGTACTATTGTAGAAACAATGTTAAGACATCTGAAGGTGTGCACATTACTACATATATATACAGTAGTTATTATTGTAAAATTAATCTGAAGCTTTAAGGGTTAAGTAAAACTACCAAAATATACATTAAAAAAAATATATATATCACAGTGCTTATTTATTACACACCTGTTCAATGTAATCCACAAGTACAGGAACACTAAACCATGCGGAAAATGAAAATCTGCTTCATACATATGTGCGGAACGGAAATCGCTGTCGAACTATTTTTAAATAGAAGCAAAATTTCACTGGAATTTTCTACAATTAAACCGCAATTACAATTTCAATCCCTTGCGATAGCATAAAATTGTCCCCTGAGCTCCAATGTGTTCTATGTGCAAGTAGGCACATAGAACACATTGGAACTCAGGGGACGAAATAGTAACACAGGTTCCCCACACACATTTGGTTAGCGGCAAAATTTAAATTTTATAGTAAATTTCCTTTTTTATTATACCTACCACAATTGTTTACTACAGGCTTGCACTACAGCGGAAGCCCCTAACTCGGAAAATATACTCTCTATTTTGATCTTTCTGAAGCGATTTGGGAAAAAAAAGTGGTGCAAAGCACCAAGAAAAAATAAGCCAAAACTGGGTCGAGCGCCATTGGCACACAACAAGTAGAGGACGCTCTTCTCTTAGTACAACTCCATGACTTCTGGAACCAGTGCACAAGCAGTAACTAATGAATCATTCTTTGAGTCTGTCAACATTGGAGTTATGTGATCAGCGGGGAGGAAGGATTCTTACCTGAATAAGAAGACGGGAGGGCCTCCATGTAAACAATTGTGGTAGGTTTCATAAGAAAGAAAATTTACTATAAAATTTAAATTTCTTATCAACCTACCTTACACTGTTTACCACAGGCTGAATAGACAATAGGATGGAGCGAATCACATAATTAAATTGCACTGGAACCGTGGATAGACGAAGAGGTCCCCAGGCCTATCGAACCATAGCCTCACAAACAATAGTAAAAGACAATGAGAGATGAGGCATATGGTTCAGGGCAGTAACAGCACAGAGCTAGAACTGACCTTGTAGCTAGCCTAATGGCTAGGGCAAACAACAGCCTGAGTAGAAGAAAGAGGGACCAAAGCAAAAAGGTCCTCAGGCTGCTCCTGCAACTGATGCAGATAAAAGGTGGAGAAAGTAGAAGCATTTCTCCAGTAGGCTGCCTGCATAACATCCGACAACTTGACGGAGTTAGAATAAGCCCAAGAGGTAGACAATGCATGCACCTCGTGGGCAGAAATACGATTGGTAACACAATCGCCAGTCGCTAGACGAGCGTAAGCCATGTGAATAGCAAGACAAATCCATCGAGAAATGGATTGAGGACAGATCTTCTGTCGACCAGGAATAGAGACAGAAAAAAAATTGTTTCCTGCTTTTCCTAATGAACTGCGTCCGATTGAGATAAATGCGAACTGCACAAACCGGACAGAGCAAAGGGTGGTTACCCTTAACAGAAGGAAGAGCCCTGATACAGATAGGAGGTGGAGTAGTTTCTGGTATCTGATTCTTGGCAAGAAAGGAGCAATCAGTGGTAAATGTAACACTGTTGGGAGAGATCCGGAAAAAGGCCGGGTCAACTGAGAGGGCGTGAAGCTCACTAACCCATCTGTCTGAGGCAAAAGCCATCAGAAATACAGTCTTGTATGTGAGAAAACACATATCTACCTGGGATAAAAGTTCGAACCTCCACCCCCAAGCAAAGCAGCGACCAAGAAAGATTCCATCTTGGGGTAAGCTGCAAAGTCCTAGGCCTTTTCAAGGAAAAGTGCCGAACAAGCTTGGAGAGGTATGGATTAGTGCTGCTATGACGCTGTCCCACATACAAAAAAGGTCTCCGACAGCATGGACCTGTACCCTTTTATGGTAACAGACTGGAGACCCCGAGAATCAAACAGATATACCAGAAACTCCGCAATCTGTGTTATCGAAGGATTGGCATAATCGAATGATTGGCACACCATCGACAGAAGACCTTCCATTTAGCCGCATAGGCTAAACCAGTGGAGTGCCTCCTTGAAGAAGAAATGCACTCCACTGCTCGTCTCGAAAAACCTCTACGGAGGAGACAGGACCTGACAAAGGATATGCGTGAAGGCACAAAGAAGTTGGGTCGATGGGAAACCTCCTCAGGTGACCTTGGTAAAGAAGGTCGCGACGTAGAGGGAGACGTGCCAGAACCGCCGCCAACCGACAGCGGAGCTGATTGATCCACACCTGCTGAGGCGACAGAAGAGCGATCAGAATGATTCAACAACTGCAGGTTCATATCTTGGCTAGAACCTGAGGCAGAATCAGAACCGGTGGGAAGGCATAGCCGACCAGACCATTCCAATCGAGTGACAGAGCATCCACGGCTAAAGCCAGAGGATCTGGACACGGAGACACGAAAGTGTCCACCTGATGGTTCTAACGAGTTGCAAAGAGATCGATGTGGGGATGACCCGAGGGATCACAAAGCGACTGGAACACCACCCTGTGGAGCATCCACTCGATGTAAATGACCCAGCCCTGTCGGGACAGGAAGTCGGCTAGTACGTTCAGACGACCGGGAATGTGACGAACCACCACCCCGGTGTTGACATCCTGAGCGAGCAGTAGAAGATCCCAAGTCAATTAGTACATGGGAACAGAGTGCGTGCCGCCCTGGTTCCAAATGTAAGCAACCACTGTCAAATTTTCAGACAACAGAAGGACCTGGTGATTCGAAAGATGGGGATCCACTGCCGGAAACTCAGAAGAGCAAGAACATGGTTGATGTGAAGAGCTGCTTGATCCTCGTCCCATGCCCCGTAAAGGGAAAGACCTAGATGATCCAACGTCACACCCCAACCGAAATCGATGGCGTCTGCTGTCAGAATATGATTGGATGTGGGTAAGTCCAACGGAACCCCCTGCGTAATTCACAGAACATCCGTCCAGGGGAGAAGGTGAGGATGAAGAGATTCTGGTAACTGAAGCACCAGATCCAGAGGATTGACATTCGGCCTCCAACGACTGAGCAGAAAGTGTTGGAGAGGTCTGACATGCAGCCAACCTAGAGGAAGGAGATCCGTCACCGAACCCCAGAGACTGAGCAGCTGGAGTATACTCCGAGCTGTCGCAGACGTGGACTGGGACAGAGTGAGGGCAAAAGCTGAGAGAATCACAGCCTTTGCCCGGGAACTGCTACCGTATTGAACTGAGTACGGACGTCCCTCCCCAGATGACAAAACGACTGAGAAGGGACCAGGTCCGACTTCTCCTTGTTGACTCTGAACCCTAGCAACGGGAGCAGGCTCAACAGTGTGTCGACATCCAACCCTGGGAAGGCAGCATTGGAAAGCCTCTGGAGGATATCATCTAGATAAGCCAAAGTAGTCACTCTGGACTGTGTGCGATAGAAGGCTATTACATGCGACATCAGTCGGGTGAAGGCCCAAGGAGCCAGGCTGAGGCCGAAAGGCATGGCCTTGAACTGGTAAACTCGCCCCAGAAAAACGAACCTGAGATACTTTCGCGATGTCCGATGAATAGGGATGTGAAAGTAAGCGTCTTGCAGGTCGATGCTGGAAGTGAAATCTCCCTGGTGAATGGAACGGCGAACCGACCAGAAAGTCTCCATGCTGAACTTGGGAGCAATGATAGACTGGTTCAGGATACTCAAATCGATAATAGGTTGGAGTCGGTCGTCCTTCTTTGGCACCAAGAACAGGCGAGAATAAAATCCCACTGGCTGAATGCTCTTGACGACCTCGATCGCCCTCTTTGCCAGGAGATTGTCTATCTCCATGGTCAAAATCTCCCGACGTGAAACGTCTGAAGGAACTGCAGTTGGAAGAGGAACTCTTGACAGAGTGGGGTGCATCTGGAAGGATATTCGCAGCACGGACAGCACAACATCTAATACCCAAGGATTGGATGTGATGGTGGCCCAATGGTCTACGAATTTTGATATCCTTCCTCCAACCTGGGACGAATCGAGGTGAGGACCTTCATTTTGAGCCCCGGCAAGGTCCACGAGAGGAGAAACCACCTCCTCTGCTATATGAAGTCCTCCCTCTAGCCTGCCGATGCTTACCCTTACCCCATGATTAAGAAGTAGAAGCGGTGGCAGGAGGAGCAGCCCTTTGCTTTGCAGCGGAAGCAGAAGGGTGCTTGTTAGGCTTTGGATGGTCCCTGCCTCCAACAGAAGGCTGATGAAGCAGCAGCTGATCTTTGGAATGACGTAGGAACGCCATTCCGGACCATCGCCACAGAACCATGGAACAGTTGTGGACCTGCCAAAGAAGCAGATCGAAGAGCAGTGCGCTGCCCCTCAGCAAGGGAACGGCTTGTGTCCAGCACAACGTCCCTGTGAACTAATTCCAAGTTAGCCGTGTTACAGGCATGCATGTGAGTAAGAAGAATGAGTATCTTGGACAGCACATGCAAAGGAGCCTGTACGTCGTCAAACTTATCTGGGGGCAGATAAGCAGCTAAAACAGAGATGACGTGATCTGAGAGAGAAAGCATGCCCAGCATCTCTCTCGATTAGGCCAACACAGACTCCAGAGATGCCATAGGAATAACGGTCGACTTGGGCTTGGAAAGCCCGAGGGAGTTGGATTCCTGATCCAAGACCTGAAAGTCTGGCAGACTGATGGATTGGCAGAATCGTAGGAATGATAACGCGCCTTAGGCAAAAAAGTATCAACCCTGGTGAAGAACGACGTCTTCATAGCCTTGGAACTCAACTTAGAGTCCAAAGCTGTAAATGCTAAACGCTTAAACCACCTGTACCGACTGGCACGGTCAAAGGCACCCAGAAGCAGGTTGCTCCACAGGCTGTATGCACGACCTGAGGATCGCAGCCGGGCTGACACTGTTGGCTGGTGTGACGAGATCTGGAAGGAACCCAAACACAAAGTCAAGAGCTGCCCCCAAGTCAGAAGACTGTTGGCTCTCGACGTCAGGTATATCAGAAGACATATAGCCCATCATGGGCAAACCAGCCGACGCCTCTTATGGTGTAGGCACACCAGAGGGATCAGAAAGCAGCCTGTTTCCAATCCCGAGAGGCAGCGCCACTGGGGGCACCTGGAAACCACTCGTAGCCTCGCTGGAAGCAACAGGAAGGCTCTTGGACAGACCCTGAGTGAGCAAGGAGAGGGCCTCCCTAAGCTCACTGCCCGTGTCGGCTAGGTTTGACATGGGAACGAACCAGCAAAGTGGCTCCACTCCTGACCCTTTTAACCAGCGAAGGGCACAATCCTCAAATACACCTGAAGCGGGGCGACGGGTGGCAGCCAAAACATCTGAAGGCAGATGTGTACAGGGGTATGACATACCCCAAGGATCTACAGAGCAGAAACTCATAAGAGATGCCGAGGACCTCTGAAGGACAGAAGGTCCAGGCTGCACAAAAGGCGTTGGTCCCGCCAAACTGGCCATGTGACCAGAGTGCCTGGACGGAAATGCCACAGAGTTCATAGTGGCCCCACCATGAACATCCGAAACCAATGAAAAAACTGCAGTGCTCGGAGAGACCACAGTAGAGGGTTCGGCCGGCAGCCACTTCCGACTTTGCCGAGTTGAAGTCAGGAAAGGCTGAGGCCGATATCCCACGTCCACACTATCAGACATCTCTGCAGACCCATGCAGGGATAAAACTGCTGTGCTCAACAACTGAGCGGCCACAGCAGAGGGTTCGGTTTGCAGCCCCTTCTGAATTCGCTGAGTTGATGTCGGGGAAGGCTGAGACCGATACCCCACAACACACTACCAGACATCGCTGCAGACCACTGCAGGGACAAGCTGAGGCCGGCTGAAACGGTGACCCGAAGACATTGCAGATGGAACAGAAGTAGCAGCAGATATAACGGGAGCTGCTGAAACTGGTGGAAAAGGGGAGAGAGCAACTGAGCTCGGCCTCCAAAGGAGGCGTCACAACCATAGTGACAGCCTCAGATATCGACTGGAGAGGGACCATAGTCCCAGAATGGCTTAATTGATATGGTATGATTGCCAGCACGGAAGGATAGAACAAGAGGCCGCAGGCCTCTCATTTTATCCTTCCCTGATGGCACAAGTGCTATATCGATTAACCCATTCACACATGTGTTGTTCTGTGTTTATTACATGCCTTCACGTCTATAAAAAACAATTATTAGAAGGACACTCAGCAATTCATTTGACAACTATCAACAAAAACAATACATTTCTTTATCAACCTACCTTACAATTGTTTATTATAGGCTTGCACTACAGTGGAAGACATTAACTCGGAAAATATACTCTCTATTTTGATCTTTCCCAAGGAATTTGGGAAAGAAAAGTGGTGCAGAAGCACCAAGAAAAAATATGCCCAAACTGGGTCAAGCGCCATTGGCGAACACCCAGTAGGGGACGCTCTTCTCTTAGTACAACTCCACGACTTCCGGAACCAGTGCACAAGCAGTAAGTAATGAATCATTCTTTTTTTGTCCGCCCATGTGGTCGGACGTCCATTTGGTATTGAGAAACTGATAGTTCAAGTTGTTGATGATGGTTACCTGTGACAAGAGTTATGGATCTGAGGAACGTATAATAACAGGACTGTGTTTTATATATTCTCGTTATTATTTTCAACCACATTTTCATTGTATTTTATATATTTTCTGTGTCGCACGCGACTTTCGCGTACCGTGTGGTTCGGACATAAAGTTTTTCGGTTAAGAAATTTATTATTATTATTGGAGTTAGATATCAATAGGGGCTGTATGGACAGGATTTCTCCTCTCTGATGAGGGCAGAATTTCTGTTTTTTGGGTCCCTGTCGGCCGTCTGGGTTCAGTTGTGTTCCCACCGGTCCTTTTTCTGCCACCTTTCTCTCGTAGTTGGGGGTGTTCTACTTTCTTCTACTTTCTGCACCATAGTGACAGCCTCAGATATCGACTGGAGAGGGACCATAGTCCCAGAACCAGGCATCTCTTCACCAGACAATTCAACAGCTCCCGCAGTATCCACCATGGCTAAAGACTGCACATTCCCCACGGGGGGAAGGGGGGGGGGGGAACTCTCACCAGACGTGGTTGTGTCAGGAGGCCCCATACGACAGGAACGGCCACGAGAACGCACCACAAGCATGGGCAAAAGGCATTGCCCTCAAGGAACAGTACTGGACATAACAGAAGTGAGAGCAGTAGAAGAAAAAGGTGAACTCAACAGATGCAAAAAGTAGAACACCCCCAACTACGAGAGAAAGGTGGCAGAAAAAGGACCGGTGGGAACACAACTGAACCCAGACGGCCGACAGGGACCCAAAAAACAGAAATTCTGCCCTCATCAGAGAGGAGAAATCCTGTCCATACAGCCCCTATTGATATCTAACTCCAATAATAATAATAAATTTCTTAACCGAAAAACTTTATGTCCGAACCACACGGTACGCGAAAGTTGCATGCGACACAGAAAATATATAAAATACAATGAAAATGTGGTTGAAAATAATAACGAGAATATATAAAACACAGTCCTGTTATTATACGTTCCTCAGATCCATAACTCTGGTCACAGGTAACCATCATCAACAACTTGAACTATCAGTTTCTCAATACCAAATGGACGTCCGACCACATGGGCGGACAAAAAAAGAATGATTCATTACTTACTGCTTGTGCACTGGTTCCGGAAGTCGTGGAGTTGTACTAAGAGAAGAGCGTCCCCTACTGGGTGTTCGCCAATGGCGCTTGACCCAGTTTGGGCATATTTTTTCTTGGTGCTTCTGCACCACTTTTCTTTCCCAAATTCCTTGGGAAAGATCAAAATAGAGAGTATATTTTCCGAGTTAGTGTCTTCCACTGTAGTGCAAGCCTGTAATAAACAATTGTAAGGTAGGTTGATAAAGAAATGTATTGTTTTTGTTGATAGTTGTCAAATGAATTGCTGAGTGTCCTTCTAATAATTGTTTTTTATAGATGTGAAGGCATGTAATAAACACAGAACAACACGTGTGTGAATGGGTTAATCGATATAGCACTTGTGCCATCAGGGAAGGATAAAATGAGAGGCCTGCGGCCTCTTGTTCTATCCTTCCGTGCTGGCAATCATACCATGTCAATTAAGCCATTCACACATGTGTCATTCTGTTTAGGCCCCATAAAGTAGATCTTCTGTTTCTCAGGCCATTATTTGTAAAATTGCATGTGGGCGAGCGGTTTTTTATTTTATTTTTTATTTTTGTAATTATTTCTTTGCCATCAAAAGTTCATATCTTGGCTTATGTTTTAGACCTCATAATCTACAGAATAGCGTGGGAGGTGGTGTATTTTGTCCCTTGAGAGCAAGAAGGCTTTGCAATGCTTTAGAATTGCAAAGCCATCTTGCACTCAGGGGACACATTAATCAATTTTTTTAACTTTGGTAAAATATCAGACATAAACCATTTAATTTTAATTTTTTTAAAGTTTCCATTGGTTATAAAAAGAGAGCATGCGGCAGCCAAAAGGACCATGTGGGAGGGCCTGAGAAACAGATTTTAATTTTTTTTAGGCCTTATGTACAATCTACAGAGTTAGAATACAAACAGAATAGTATGCTCTGCTCTAAGTGTGTCATCCCAACAGGATGAATGGGTAAAATATCTCAACAAGATGATCCCAACAGGACAAATGCCTGTGAGGGCCAATGTCAGATAGTAACAACTAAAAGGAGTAGTATGTTTAAGAATGCATAGAATAGGATTAATTTTTTACAGTACAGTCAGACTGATTGGTTTGGTGACCTCAAGAGTATGTTGGTGTGTATTAAAACAAGAGGCCCAAGGGGGCCAGAGGGCGCTCACCTGACATGTTAGTCTAAATATCAAACCAGGGACTTGACTTGAATAAGCTGCATACGCCCCTCCTAAGAAAAGAATATACCAACTAGAAGCTGTTGTGCCCACACAATACACAGGATTTTCTTTCTATTTTCAGTTCCTGCACTTTTACATCCCAAAACTGAGATAAACGCATAAAAAACAGATTTTTTTTTATTTTTGTTCGAAAATTTTTTTTTTTGTCTTAAAATTGACCGAAAAGCATAAAAAATAAAAAAATTTTTTTCGGATTTGGTCCAAAAGTCCGGAACGGGGCTCCAAATTTTCAGCCTAAATATAAATCCAAGGACTTGGCATGAACAAACTTGAATCCCCTCCCCCCCCCCCTCCCCCCCAAGGATGCTGTATACCAAATATCAAAAGATTCTTATTGGTAGATCTGAAGTAGAAGATTTTAAAGAATATTCCTCATACTGCATCATGTGAAACATGTGAAACAATCTTCCAAAGATGTTATATTTGAAATCTGAAAGCTTTCAGAGCAGTGGTTTGGGAGGAAAGTAGTGTTAAATGTTTTTCCCCATTACCCACAGTGTTAAAAAATGCTGACTCAGCACTTTTTCGAAGTCCCCAAAAAGTACCCCATGAAAAAACCGACAGCAATTTTTTTTGACCATTCCATTCTCTTGGTCTTAAGGAAGCTATTTATTTATTATTTATTGGTGTTTAAGGTCACATACTTATGCACAATGGCTAATCGTGACCGTGACAGTTTTACGGGTGGAGGAAGCCGGAGTACCCGGAGAGAACCACCGAGCAACGACGAGCAGCTGTCAGCTCTCCAACATCGTAACTCTGAACTCTGCACCGCAGCACAGGCAGGGTTAGATTGGTTGAAGACATGCGCACCATCGACGTGCAGTACGCCTCAGTACACAGCATCATCGTGCCCCCATGTAGGCAATCGGGGTGAAGTGACTTGCCCAAGGACACAACGCGGTTGCCGCAGGTGGGATTCGAACCGAGGACCTCTCGGCTTGCAGTCTGCACCTCTACCAACTGAGCCACCGCGCCCCCCTAAGGAAGCTTCAAGCGCAAATAAGAATTCTCAATGCCGTGTAGTTTTGGAGATATGGGCATTTTAATTTTTTTCTATTTTTAGCTCCTGCGGTTCCCATGGGGCGATGGGGAAAAAAATTTTGTCAAAAATTAAGTACGGGGTGGTGGTGCATTTCGTCCCTTGAGAACAAGAAGGCTTTGCAATGCTAAAGCATTGCAAAGCCTTCTTGCACCCAAGGGACAAATTTATCATTTTTTAACTTGGGTAAAATATCAGACATAAACCATTTAAATATTATTTTTTTAAAGTTACACATTGGTTATAAAAAGAGAGCATGCAGCAGCCAAAAGGACCATGTGGGAGGGCCTGAGAAACAGATTTTTAATTTTTTTAGGCCTTATAGATAAATTTTAATAAAAAATAGAGAAAAAACAAAAGTGTATATTTATGCTATTTGCAGTATGTAGGGGTGATTTTTTTTAACTTTTTGGAGCAGTTATTTTTCTTTTTCATCTCCTGATGGCCCACAATCACAGTTTAACCCTTTACCCAAAGCAGATGATATCAAAATTTATTATTTTAAATATTATTTTTTTTAAATTTAAAAAATAATTTCAACAAAACCATATCATGTGACCCCTCTTTGGAGCTTGTTCCAATGAGGGAAGGGGGGGGGGGGGGGGGGGGGTCACATGATATGGTTTTGTTGAAATTTTTTGAAAACTAGTATTTTTTCTGCTGCTGAATTTGCATATTATACGGGTGGATGGGATGTTTCCAATTCATTGGGTAAAGGGTTAACTTGAACATGAGTGTTTTTCCGGAGTAATTTCAACAGTTCTATCTTTAGGGGGAGGGGGTTGTCTTTTCATTTTTATGTGCTTTTCATAAAGTTTGATTGATAAAAAAAGGTACAAACACTTTTGCAAACAGCATCTCAAAACAATGCATGGTACCTTTGAAACTGAAATCTCTTTGTCCAATAGTAAGCCATGTTAGCAGTTCATGGTGTAGAACATACAACATTTTTCTTTCTGTCTCTCGTCTCGGTAACAATACTTTGTGTTCACTAAATGCAGTGCAAACTGTCAGTCAGATATCTAAATGAAGACTGACTTGTGACACTAAAGGCATATTTTTAAAAAAAATGATATTACGACATTGCTGACAAAGTTGAAAAAAACATGAAGGAAAAAAGAGCTTTAAATATAAATTCTGTTACAGACCTCAAAATGTTTTTTTTATTTGGGTTAAACGACACATTAACAGCCAGGGTCATACGTTGGTGACAGTTTTATGGGTGGAGAAAGCTGGAGTACCCGGAGAGAACCACTGAGCAAGGACAAGCAGCTGTCAGCTCTCCAACATTGTAACTCAGAACTCAGCACCGTGGCACAGGCAGGGTTAGATTGGTTGAAGACATGCACACCTTCGACGTGCAGTACGCCTTAGTATCATGCCCCCATACAGGCAATTGGGGTTAAAAGCCTTGCCCAAGGACACAACATGGAAATGCGAATCAGTTGCTGAAATGGTCACCCATCCAACTACTAACCGTGCTCGGTGTTGCTTACCTTCAGTGATCTGGCAAGAACAGATTACCATCTCAAATGTTAAAACCATTTCTGGTAAATTAAGACTTCTTGTATATTCCTTGTCATAATTTCAGCATGCAATTTATGCTTTATAAAATTGAGAGGATAATTCGCAGTTCCATACCAAACCTTCACGTGCACTATCGTTTATGAACTGAAAATTTCCCTCGCAGTATTTTATAAAGCGTAAATAACGTGCAAAGGGAAAAAAATTTAATGATTACATTATATGGTACAAGATGTAAACGCCTTTATTTTTTGTTACTCGGGTGTGTTTTTATTGAGTTTTTCAAGCAAGTTTATTAATAAATTACCTCAAATACATAGAAGATATCTACTAGGGCTGTCACGATCAATCGATTAATCGATTGTTGATCAGTCACGGCGAAATCGATTAGTATTTTTCGTTGTCGAATAATCGGTAAATTGTATCTTGTTTTAGATGTTTAATAATTAAAAGAAAATTTGATGAAAAAACTATTGTTTCTAAAGGTATTGAGTTAATAACGTCGATGTTAAACCCCAAGAAGCCATTGGAAGCATTTGTCTTCCAGGTACATTCATCAAAGCTTTGATGTTCTGAATCTTTGAACCGTCAGTGTAATAATCAAGACCGGTCGGCAGTTGCGAAGATCGCAACTGCCGACCGGTCTTGATTATTACACTGACGGTTCAAAAGTTCAGAACATCAAAGCTTTGAATGTACCTAAAAGTTGATAGTCTTCGTTGTTTACTTGAGGTAGGTCAGCTGACTTGAACTTCATTTTTATCGACTTCAAAGAGAGGGAGAGGGGTGGAAGGTCATCTAGGTACGATTAATCGATTATTTGCGACGATTAATCGATTCCTAAATTGAAAAATCGTGACAGCCCTAATATCTACAGTATTTTAGTAAATACCGAGAATTATCTCATGAATGAGTGTGGACCTGAAGGCTTTATTTTTTATGACTGCTTGTGCAAGGTAGAAATGGATCAATGCTGGTTTTTTCCTGTCGTTGTCGATACTCAATGTTTTAGAAACCAAAATTGCGATGTCGATCACGATTCAATGTTAAAATACCATTTACTTCCAATTTCGGTAGATATGAACGAAAGAAGTCTAAAACTTCTGAATAAGCTCCGTTCAACAGGTAAGTAATTGTAAAGATTTTTGCTTCAACTTGTTTGTGAAATAAAAAGATAAAAACTTGTTACTCTGTGTCTCTTTTGTCATATTATGGGCTCAAAATTCTATTGCTGTACAATTTACCACCATATTTAGCTGGGATACTTGTCTTGAATTTGCGACTTACATACGTGAAAATAGCTGACATCAATTCAGCACAAGGCAAGGTCAACATTTGGAGTTATTCATCTTGCTTTGAGGAGTCAACTCAGTCAAGGGATGGGGGATACTCAAATACCAGTGACCTCGTCCCAAAGTGACTTTGTCCCACTTTTGGCGATCTCGTCCCAATTGAGACAACATTTTAACCACAATACATCCAACATAGTCATTTAATCTATTACATTTTATTTTGAGCTCTGTCAGACATGATATAACACAACAAAAGCTTAGCTTATGACTGGACTGGTCACTTTCCAGGTGTGGGGAATATTTCCTCGAATGCAATAACAATAGATTCCAAACACTAATTATGGGAATAATGATTAAAAATTTAATTAACCCTTTACCTAACATAACGGCCAAAACCGGCCAGCGCTATTCTCAAAAATCGCCAATTAATTTTCATTATTTTTTCATTTTTTGTCTCTAAAACATAGGTTATGACCCCTCATTGGAACGAGCTCATCGAGCTCGTTCCAATGAGGGGTCATAAACTATGTTTTTGAGGCAAAAAATGAAAATAATAGTTATTCAAGAATTTTTTTTGAAAGTGTCGTCTGCTTTTCATGTTAGGTAAAGGGTTAATGAAGCACCGGGTACAACTTGGTGCTTCAATAATTAAAATTTTGTTGATGATGATTTTCATCAACCGATAAATGCAAGCATGGCCATTACTGCCCACATGTGGAGATTACGTCCAGTCCACAGTGGCTGTACTGTAGGAAAATGACCCATGTCCTGTTAATTGTATACTCCTGTTAATTAAATATCTTTTTATGGCAAAGTGGCTATTCATTTAACAGTATTCCACCATATTTATTGATATTTATGGGTAAAACCTTGAATTTCATCATTATTGTTCATGCCACAATGAAAAGATTAAAAAAGGTGTCAATGACACTGCAGCTCAGCTTCACCAAGAAGGAACTGAACTAAATAACTAACCTAGGATGTGCTATAGGAATTGTAAACAATTTAATAGCAAAATGTGAGTTGGCTGCTGGAGGCCATGTGATTTCACAAAAATAAAAACAAAATATTATAGCACCCATGTAGACAACACCCTAAAGCCACATAAGAGAGCTGAAAAAGATTTAGCGAGAGGCGCACCCCATAGGGTCTGTGTACCAAAGGAATTGTTGACAATTTAAATGCCACATGCAATATGGATGATGGCAGCCACATTTTTCAAAAACATGTTTTTTTAAAAAAATCCATACATGTAGCTCTCATCTAGACATCACGCCGTACTTAACCCCCAATTGTCCACATGGGGGTATGATGACCCTGTGTTCTAAGGCATACTGCAATCTAACCCTGCCTGTGCTGCATTGCCGAGATACAATGTTGGGAAGCTGGCAGCTCCTCGTCGTTGCTCGGTAGTTCTCTTTGGGTACTCTGGCTTCCTCCACACGTAAAACTGTCACTGACATGATGTTACCCTAAATAAAAGTCACAGGATCCACTTTTATTCCTTCTTTTGAAATTATGTGGCCCAAATATTTAACTTTTGGAGAGGCAAATTGACACGTCAAGGGTCTTAACCATAAATTAGCATGGCAAAGGCGGTTAAAAGCTTCCTGGGTATCATTCAAGTGCTCCATTTATGATTTCCCCAGGTACTAAGGCTTCCTCCAATTGTAAAACTGACCTTGGCTATTGGTGTGTTGTTAAACCTTAATAAATAATAAACAAGACATCATACCAAAGCTACATATAAAATTGGAAAAAGATCAGGTGAAAAGTGAAGTCTGTAGGTGTGTTAACCCTTTACCTAACATGAAAAGAAGATGACACTTGCAAAAAAAATTCTTGAATAACTAATTTTTTTCATTTTTTGTCTCAAAAATATAGGATATGACCGCTCGTTAGAACGACCACGGCGAGCTCATTCCAATGAGGGGTCATAACCTATGTTTTTGAGACAAAAAATAAAAAAAATAATGAAAATTAATTGGCGATTTCTTAGAATAGCACTGGCCGGTTTTGGCCATTATGTTGGGTAAAGGGCTAATGGAATTGTTGACAATTTATATGCCAAAACGAAGATGGTCACAGGCGTTTTTCAAAGAAATTCAGAAAAATTTGAAATCCCCGTCTAGACATTGCACCAAAGCTACAAATGAAATGTAAAAAAGATCAGGTGAGAGATGCAACCTGTAGGGCATGTTTTTTCAATGAAATTCAAAAAGATTCAATAACTCGGGCAATTTATATGCTAAATCCAAGATGGCCACTGACAGTCATGTTTTTCAACAAAATTCGGAAAATTTGATCGCTCCCATCTAGATATTATTCCAAAGCCCCGAATAAATTTTGAAACTGAATGGGTGAGAGCTGCAGTCTGTAGGGTGTGCTAAAGGAATTGTGGACAACAGAGGTACTGATGTACTCAAGGACGACGGATTGCAACCCTTCCCAATAGCTCATGCTTGACATTGTCAAGTTATTCTAAAAATCAATGACTTTCCAGACATAAAAAAAATAATAAAAAACTTCTGTAAATTTCTATGTTTACATAATTATAGAGCTGTGAAAACCATACAAATGTATTTATATAAATCAAACCTTTAAATATCAGCTTCTGACATGTACATGGAAGTTCAAAAAGTTCTTCAACAATTTCTGATAGTCTACCAACCTTCAGTTCATTTTCATCTTTCAAACGAATTTTCTCTTTTCGAGCACCTTGAAAATAAAAAAAAAAACTATTATTTTTACATGCTATCCAATACAGTTTGAAACAGACTTTTTCCTCCCATAATGTTCCATTGTGTACCGTATTTACTCTATATATTGGAACACTCTATGATTTGGGACACACATTTTTTCCAGAAAACTATATTTTTTTATGCTCCAAAGTTTGGGACATTCAGGGGATTTGTTTCCAGTTGGGCCGTCGCTAGTAGCAGACGACACTCATAAAAAGAATTCTGGAGTAATTAAAAATTTTCATTTTTTGCTTCCAAAACATAGCTTATGATCCCTCATTGGAATGTGCGCAATGCAAGTGTTCCAATGAGGGATTATAAGCTATGTTTTGGAAGCAAAAATTGAAAATATAAAAAAAAATTGGTCGGCGATTTTCGTATATAGTGATGGAAAATGAATCACACACAACTTTATTCAGCATCAAATCAAGACCAGGCTGTGTTCTTTCACCATTTTCTAAGAATTGGGACACCTGTGAAAATAATTATTTTTAGCTGTCCCAATATATAGAGTAAATACGGTACTTCAAACAAACCATAATGTTTGACTGGCAAGAAAACAGACTTCACTGAGCTTGTGACAGAAATATTTGACTGCCAACAAAAATTGAAAAAACCCAAATTTTAAATGCACAAGAGCATTTTTTGCTTTTAACAAAATCAAACTCATTTCAAATGTTAACCCTTTACCTAACATGAAAAGCAGACGACACTTGCAAATAAAATTCTTGAAGTCTTGAGTCTTATTCTACTGGGCAGATGATTGTGGAAAACTAAAAGAAAATATTCCAGGGTCTGTTTTGTCTAAGCCACACTCATTCAGCAACCCCCCCCCCCCCCCTTCTTCCCCCTCACAAAAATCGCGACATCGACGCCGTAGCTGAGACAGGTGGTGCAATCTCACAAAATTTTAATTTCATCAAGGGCCGTAACTCCAAGAAATAAATTTGGAACAACACATGCATTGAACAGTGGCTAGACATCAATAAGATACACTTACATACCAAATATAAAGTCATTCCATCAAGTATTTCAAACGTTATTGAGTTTTGAAACTCGTTGGTCACAGACAGACCGACATGAAACTTGTTGGTCACAGACAGGCCGACACAACACATGCATTGAACAGTGGCTAGACATCAATAAGATACACTTACATGCCAAATAAAAAGTCATTCCATCAAGTATTTCAAAAGTCATTGAGTTTTGAAACTCGTTGGTCACAGACAGACCGACATGAAACTCGTTGGTCACAGACAGACCGACATTGCCACTTATAGAGCTGCTAGTCACAGCTAAAAAAAGAAGAGATCCATCTAGGTACTCCTAAAAGCTGACCCTTCTTTTTGATATAATCTGTCCACTGAGATTTTGGCATTTACTGCAGCTCACAACTTTCTGGTTTTTTGTCCTCCAGTTTCACACCACAAGTCATGGTGCTGTCACTTGTGTCTCGACTGTTATCTTGGGATTCAGTGCATCTCCTTCCTATTTCTTACCTTATTCTCAATGCCAGTCTACACTCATCTCCAGAAATTCCTGTCTCAATGCCAGTCTACACTCATCTACGAAAATTCCTGTACAGTGGAACCCTGTTAATTGATTTTCTAGATTGCCAGGCCTGATGTACAGTTGAAACTAGAAGTCCTGTAACTGTATTGTGCACTAGTTTGACGTAATAGCGTGCTGAGTAAGTGCACTTTTGTCTCTTTCAGACTACACCATTAGCGTTACTCAATTCCTGTAGAAAAATGGCATGCCCAACTTTGTAAAATTCTATACAGTGGAACCCTGTTAATTGAATAGCCACTTTGCCAATGAAAATTATTCAATTAACAGGAGTATTCAATTAACAGGGATCGTGTCACTTTCCGGTATTCTGGAGATAAACTTAGCATTTATTCTATTATATCTTGTTTGACAGAGCTCCATGAGCTCTGTCAAACAAGATATAATAGACTAAATGCCACTACTGGATGTAATGAGGCCAAATAGATCTATAAACAAAGGAAAACTGGGAGAGTCAGGGTAATTTCTCGACAAGTTACAAGAATTTTTATTCAATTAACAGGAGTTTACTCTATAACCTATATTCAATTAAAAGGTCAAATTTTTACTGGAGGTATGGTAAATGGTTTTGTGTTGGGAAATTATATTCAATTAACAGGGTTATTCAGTTAAGAGAGATCTAGTTCAGTGGGATCCACTGTATTACATTTCTGGTGCTCCCAATGGTGACTATCACATACAGAGCTTGTTGTCAAGGTCGTACAATATCCCTACATGCAAACAACTGTGCAAGGCCAAACAGCCCATCTTCAGGCTGACTCATTATAGATGGGTGGGGGTGTTGCTGAGGTTGCAGAGATGAGGCAGTCATGACTATCAATTATGGCTGTCACGATTTTTTAATTTAGGAATCGATTAATCGTCGCAAATAATCGATGATAATCGATTGATCGTACCTAGATGACCCCCATCTCCTTCTCTTTGAAGTCGATAAAAATGAAGTTGAAGTCAGTTGATCTACCTCAAGTAAACAACAAAGACGATCCTCTTTTAGTTACATTCAAAGCTTTGATGTTCTGAACTTCGCAACTGCCGACCGGTCTTGATTATTACACCGACGGTTCAAAAGTTCAGAACATCAAAGCTTTGATGAATGTACCTGAAAGACAAATGCTTCCAATAGCTTCTTGGGTTTAACATCGATGTTCTTAACTCTTTACCTTTAGAAACAATAGTTTTTTCAACATATTTTCTTTTAATTAATAAACGTCTAAAACGGGATATAATTTACCGATTATTCGACATCGAAAAATACTAATTGATTTCGCCGTGACCGATCAACAATCGATTAATCGATTAATCGTGACAGCCCTACTATCAATTTACATAGACAACTAATCACCAGCATTAGTCAATGGTTAATCGATTAATAATTGTTTCTCATAAATTCAACCAGCAATCTCCAATATACTTACAAATTTAAAACTAACGATATGTACGAATGTGTACACATCTGTGGTGAGATAAAATGAAAACACAAAATATCTCCAATTAATCTGAAGAATTTAACCCTTTGAACTCCAGCGGCCGCTTTTCCAGCCAGGAACATGATACGGCATAACGTGATTAAATAAGATGGTTTTTCAATAAATGTGTGAGTAGACCAATCAGTTGAGGCTGCATGTTGAAAAGACTGATTGGTCTACCAGGCCTGACATTTTCAGGAGAGCGATTTATTCGCTCGCCTACTGCTCGCCTTAAAAAAACTGAGGAGGCCGAAAAATTGCCCTCCTAGACTTAGAAAATAATGATTACCACAACAGCCTATTCCTAAAACCCACAGATTTTCAGATCTCTGCTATGTTAGTTGTCTCTGCAATATGGCACACTGCCCCTCCCACACCTCCGGGCCTTACCAAGGCCCGGAGGTGTGGGAGGGGCAGTGTAGCTGTCTCACAGAGACTACCTGGTTAGCAGCACCAAATAAAATGTACAAAGCCCACTAGACAGAATTCAGTAATAGTACAACTTCATTTTGCCACTTTTAGCTTTTGCAAGCTCGAGACAAGCTAATCGATCCTCAAGGTCATGCGAGGAGAGCGATTTTTAGCTCTTCTGTATTTTTAAGAATGCCAGGCCTGGTATGCAACATTGTGGGGTGGATCTGATTCAAGTTTGTTCATATCGGCCTCCTGGGTGCATATTTGGGCTCAGTATAGGAGCCCGAATTTGAACTTAGTGCATTTCATGCAAATTTCTTTAAAAATCTTCTCAAGATCCAACAGGCAGAATACTTTCTAGAACCCAGACCTGGTGTCATGTGTTGTATCTCAACTGGTTGAGTGCTAGATTATTTTTGGAAGTCAGAATTTGTTCATATAGATTTGCATTATTAAAAATTATTGGAGAGTGCCTTAAGGCACTCTCCAATAATTTTTAATAATGCAAATCTATATGGACACAATTGTATTTGCTTATGACTGAATATGAAACTTGTGTAAAGAATATGCAGACTTTAGTGTGGTACCCTCATGTTTCTTGAAAGCCATGATAGTGGCTTCCAGCACTCAACCAGTTAATACTTCTTTCCCATATCAATTATAATGTATTTTAGATTTAACAGCCTTTGACACCACTTCTTATGATCACAATGCAGAGGAGAGTAATAATTAATAATACATCAGTAAAGGCAGGGTTCCTGCACCTGACCTGACATAAAATTCCAGGCTTTTTCCAGGCTATATACACCCCAATTTCAAGGAGTTTCAAGGCTAATAGAAAGTTAAATTCAAGGTTTTTCTAGGCTTATCGTCGTTGAACCACTCAAATCGTCTCGGACGTATTTCATTCATCTCAACTCGGGGTGCAATGCTTCATTTTTCAAGGCTTTTCCAGGCCCAGGGAGCCAAATCAAGGCTTTTCAAGGCCTTGAATTTCATTTTTGAAATTCTAGGCTTTTCCAGGCTTTTCAAGGCCCGCGGGAACCCTGAAAGGAGTGATGAAAACCCATAATTGTCGACTTTGAAATTGTAGTCAATTATGGGTGTTTCCGACGATTAGGCAACTTCTTAATTACTCATGACAGGCCTACATAAATGAAAGTTGGTAAATCAAATATACATATCTTTGTTTCCTCCAAATTGAAGGGCTGAGTAACTTACATACCAATGAAAAATGTTTGTTTAGACAGTTTTCTGAGTCTAACAAGGGACATAACTCTGGTAGGATAGTGTGGACAAAACCTGCATTAAGTGGATCTCCTTTCTCTCATGCTGGTCTCTCAGCATACCAACGTACATCAAAATGTGACAACTGATGCATGAGTTATAATGCAAAATGTTAATATGGACAGTTTTCTGAGTCTAACAAGACCCATCCCTTTTTTTTTTTGATAAAAGTGCGTGCTAAAAATTTGCATCATGTGGACATCCTTTTCCCTCTACTGGTCTATAGGTACGATCACACCAAAGTACATTAAAATCTGAAAAATGATACTTGAGTTCTAAAACAAAATGTCTGTATGGAAGTATGAACATAAAGACATATGTATGGGGGAGCTGGACTATATGCCCACTGAAACCTCCTCTGGAGATTGGGAGCATATAGTACATGGAGAGTGTAATATTATCCCTAAAGCTCACACAGAGAAGAGATTTCACCCAAGCAATAATTGTAAATTTGTTGCAAAGCATAACAACCACAAGCAAAGTTCCAGCCAATGGACCTCCGGGTTAAACCCGGAGGCCCATTGGCTGAAACATTGCTTGTGTTTTTTGTCCATATGTTATTTATTTATTAAGGTTTAACGACACTTTAATAGCCAAGGTCATATCATGTCGGTGACAGTTTTAAAGGTGGAGGAAGCCAGAGTACCTGGAGAGAACCACCAAGCAACAACAAGCTGCTGCCAGCTCCCCAACATCGTAACTCCACACTGCTGCACAGGCAGGGTTAGATTTGTTGAAGACGTGCGCACCATCGACATGCAGTATGCCTTAGTACACTGCATCATCGGGCCCCCATGTGGCCACACTCACTCAGTACTCCCCCCTCCACCACCCCTCCTTCCTTCTCACAAAAAAGAAGAGATCCATCTAGGTACTCCTCAAAGCTGACCATTTTTTTTGATATAATCTGTCCACTGAGATTTTGGCATTGACTGCTGCTCACCACTTTCTGTTTTTTGTCCTCCAGATTCACACTACTAGTCATGGTGCTATCACTTGTGTCTTGACTGTTATCTCGGCATTCAGTGCATCTCCTTCCTATTTCTTACCTTGTTCTCAATGCCAGTCTACACTCATCTCTGGAAAATCCTGTACAGTGGAACCCTGTTAATTGAAATGCCATTTTGCCAATGAAAATTATTCAATTAACAGGAGAGTGTTCAATTAACAGGGATTGTGTCACTTTCCGGTATTCTGGAGATAAACTTAGCATTTATTCTATTGTATCTTGTTTGACAGAGCTCCATGAGCTCTGTCAAACAAGATATAATAGACTAAATGCCACTACTGAATGTAATGAGGCCAAATAGATCTATAAACAAAGGAAAACTGGGAGAGTCAGGGTAATTTTTCGACAGGTTACAATAATTTTTATTCAATTAACAGGAGTTTACTCTATAACCTATATTCAATTAAAAGGTCAAATTTTTACTGGAGGTATGGTAAATGGTTTTGTGCTGGGAAATTATATTCAATTACCAGGGTTATTCCGTTAAGAGAGATCCAGTTAAGTGGGCTCCACTGTATTACATTTCTGGTGCTCCCGATGGTGACTATCACATACAGAGCTTGTTGTCAAGGTCATACAATATCCCTACATGCAAACAACTGTGCAAGGCCAAACAGCCCAACTTCAGGCTGGCTCATTATAGATGGGTGGGGGTGTTGCTGAGGTTGCAGAGATGAGGCAGTCATGACTATCAATTATGGCTGTCACGATTTTTTAATTTAGGAATCGATTAATCGTCACAAATAATCGATGATAATCGATTGATCGTACCTAGATGACCCCATCTCCTTCTCTTTGAAGTCGATAAAAATGAAGTTGAAGTCAGTTAATCTACCTCAAGTAAACAACGAAGACGATCCTCTTTTAGTTACATTCAAAGCTTTGATGTTCTGAACTTTTGAACCGTCAGTGTAATAATCAAGACTGGTCGGCAGTTACGAACTTCGCAACTGCCGACCGGTCTTGATTATTACACTGACGGTTCAAAAGTTCAGAACATCAAAGCTTTGATGAATGTACCTGAAAGACAAATACTTCCAATAGCTTCTTGGGGTTTAACATCGATGTTCTTAACTCTTTACCTTTAGAAACAATAGTTTTTTCAACATATTTTCTTTTAATTATTAAACGTCTAAAACGGGATATAATTTACCGATTATTCGACAACGAAAAATACTAATCGATTTCGCCGTGACCGATCAACAATCGATTAATCGATTAATCGTGACAGCCCTACTATCAATTTACATAGTCAACTAATCACCAGCATTAGTCAATGGTTAATCGATTAATAGTTGTTTCCCATAAATTCTCCAATATACTTACAAATTTAAAACTAACGATATGTACGAATGTGTACACATCTGTGGTGAGATAAAATGAAAACACAAAATATCTCCAATTAATCTGAAGAATTTAACCCTTTCAACTCCAGCGGCCGCTTTTCCAGCCAGGAACATGATACGGCATAACGTCATTAAATAAGATGGTTTTTCAATAAATGTGTGGGTAGACCAATCAGTTGAGGCTGCACGTTGAAAAGACTGATTGGTCTACCCGGTCTGACATTTTCAGGAGAGCGATTTATTCGCTCGCCTACTGCTAGCCTTAAAAAAAACTGAGGAGGGCAAAAAATTGCCCTCCTAGACTTAGAAAATAATGATTACCACAACTGCTTATTCCTAAAAACCCACAGATTTTCAGATCTCTGCTATGTTAGTTGTCTCTGCAATATGGCACACTGCCCCTCCCACACCTCTGGGCCTTACCAAGGCCCGGAGGTGTGGGAGGGGCAGTGTAGCCATCTCACAGAGACTACCTGGTTAGCAGCACCAAATAAAATGTACAAAGCCCACTAGACAGAATTCAGTAATAGTACAACTTCATTTTGCCACTTTTAGCTTTTGTAAGCTCGAGACGAGCTAATCGATTCCCAAGGTCATGTGAGGAGAGCGATTTTTAGTCCTCCTGCATTTTTAAGAATGCCAGGCCTGGTCTACCCAAAATAATGAATATGGACTCTTCTAATTGCTGGCATTGAACAGGCATGGAAGATACCGCTAGAGTTCAAAGGGTTAAACAGAAGAATGTTTGTACATACATGTATGATTATTTCTATAACTAATTTCCAGAAATTTAGAACAAACCTCCCTCTATACAGTACAGCCTATAACAAAGTATACTGTTAGGCGATATTTTGTTAATGACATCATATTAACACCTTATTATGGCGATATTCCTATAGCATTAATGAGATATTTCAACATGTTGTAGCAAATACATGTACAGCATTAAAAAAAAGAATTGCTTCTACAATCGCACAAATCCCTGATAATTTTGATACTTTAAATCGTTTTTTTTATGAGTTGGTAACTGAATATAATTTCCCAACAAAAAAACATTTTCCACACCTCCAGTACAAATTTGACCTGTTAATTGAATATAGGTTATAGAGTAAACTCCTGTTAACTGAACATGAGGCCCCAGGGTGCTCACCTGACAAGGTAGACTAAATATCAACACAGGGAACTGATTTCAACAAGTTGCATCTGCCCCTCCTAAGAAAAGCTTATACCAAATGTCCAAAAATTCTGACCAGTGGATCTATAAAAAAGAAGATTTTTAAAGAATATTCCTCATATTGAACTAAGTTTCAATTCGAGCCCAAATATGAACCCTGGGACTTGGCTTTTACAAACTTGAATCCCCCCCCCCCCCCCCCCCCCCCCCCCCCCCTCTAAGGATGCTGCACACCAAATATCAAAACATTCCGACTGCTGGATCTGAAGATTTTTTAAGAAAATTCCTCATTTTGAACTAAGTTATCATTCAGGCTTCCACAGTGAGCCCAATATGAACCCAGGGACTTAGCTTGAACAAACTTGAATCTCACCCCCCTAAGGATGCTGCATGCCAAATATCAAAACATTCTGACTGCTGTAACGGAAGAAGAAAATTTTTAAAGAAAAATTCCTCATATTGAACTAAGCTATAATTCGGGCTCCCACAGGGAGCCCAAATATGAACCCAGGGACTTGGCTTTAACAAACTTGAATCTCAGCTCCCTAAGGATGTTGCACACCAAATATCAAAACATTCCGACTGCTGGATCTGAATAAGCAGATTTTTTAAGAAAATTCCTCATTTTGAACTAAGTTACAATTCAAGCTTCCACAGTGAGCCCAAATATGGACCTAGGGACATGGCTTGAACAAACTTGAATCTCCCCCCCACCCCCCTAAGGATATGCTGCATACCAAATATCAAAACATTCCGACTGCTGGATCTGAAGAAGATTTTTTAAGAAAATTCCTCATTTTGAACTAAGTTACAATTTGAGCTCCCACAGTGCGCCCAAATATGGACCTGGGGGACATAGCTTGAACAAACTTGAATCTCATCCCCCTAAGGATGCTACATACCAAATATCAAAACAATCCGACAGCTGGATCTGAAGAAGATTTTTAAAGAAAATTCCTCATTTTGAACTAAGTTATAATTCAGGCTCCCACAGTGAGCCCAAATATGAACCCGGGGACTTGGCTTGAGCAAACTTGAATCTCACCCCCCTAAGCATGCTGCATACCCAATATCAAAAGATTCTGCCTGCTGGATCTTGAGAAGATTTTTAAAGAAATTTGCATGAAATGCACTAAGTTCAAATTCGGGCTCCTATACTGAGCCCAAGTATGCACCCAGGAGGCCGATTTGAACAAACTTGAATCAGATCCACCCCACAATGTTGCATACCAAATATCAAAAGATTCTGCCTGCTGGATCTGAAGAAGAAGAGTTTTTAAGAAATTTGCCTGAAATGCACAAAGTTCGAACTCGGCCTTCTATAGTGAGCCCAAATATGAATCCAGGGGACCGATTTGAACAACCTTTAATTTTTTTATTTTTGTAATTATTTCTTTGCCATCAAAAGTTCATGTTCTTGGTTTGTTTTATGTTTTAGGCATTATAATCTACAGAAGAGCATGAGCGGTGGAGTATTTCATCCCTTGAGTGCAACAAGGCTTTACAATGCTGAAGCATTGCAAAGCTTTGTTGCATTCAAGGGACAAATTTATCAATTTTATTAACTTGAGTAAAATTTTTTTATTTTTTAGTTTGCATTGGTTACAAAAAGAGAGCATGCGGCAGCCAAAATGACAATGTGGGACGGCCCCGAGACACAGATTTTAAACTTTTTTAGGACTTAAGAAAAATAATTAACAGAACCATGATTAGTTTTTATAAGAAAAACACCCTGCTAAATGAAAGTTATTGCTAACCTGAACACAGGATCAAAGCTATCAAGAAAACCCTTCATTATGAAAACATACACAAACATTATTAACTGAAATAATTTTTCCAATATATTATTGCTAAAATTGAAGATCTAACCACCGACTCCCATAATACCCCATATATTATGAAATAATAAGTAAATTTATTTAGCAGTATACATACAGATTATCATGATTATGTGCATGTCCTGTTATCTGTATCAGATTCAAGGTGGTGTTCAGAATGGGATCTCAACGAGCCGGCTTTGCTGGCGAGTTGTGATCCCATTTTTGGACACCACCGAGAATCTGATACAAATCACAGGACATGCATATTATCATGATAATTCATTTATCTAACAATTCTGTAACATAAACAGATTAAATCTCAAAAATCGCCAATTAATTTTCATTATTTTTTCTTTTTTTTTGTCTCAAAAACATAGGTTATGACTACTCGTTGGAATGAGCTGATCGAGCTCGTTCCAATGACTGGTCATAACCTATGTTTTTGAGACAAAAAATGAAAAAAATTAGTTATTCAAGAATTTTTTTTGCAGGTGTCGTCTGCTTTTCATGTTAGGTAAAGGGTTAAATTGGGAGCGCGGTGGCTCAGTAGGTAGAGGTGCAGGCTGCAAGCCGAGAGGTCCTCGGTTCGAATCCCACCTGCGGCAACCGCGTTGTGTCCTTGGGTAAGACACTTCATCTCCATTGCCCGCATGGGGGCACGATGACGCTGTGTACTAAGGCGTACTGCACGTCGATGGTACGCAAGTCTTCAACCAATCTAACCCTGTCTATGCTGCAGTGCGGAGTTACGACGTTGGGGAGCTGGCAGCTGCTCGTCGTTGCTCGGTGGTTCTCTCCGGGTACTCCGGCTTCCTCCACCCGTAAAGCTGTCACGGTCATGATTAGCCATTGTGCATAAATATGTGACCTTAAACATCAGTAAATAATAAAATAATAAAGGGTTAAATTATTTTTAAACATTTTTGGGACATAATGTTCGGTCGATCACTGAAACGCACATAGAATGTATCCATGCGCCTGTTATGATAGTCTGTAGCGCTACCGGAAACGAGTCGTCTATGTGATATGGAATCAGAATGAGTCGTCTATATGATACAGAATCGGAACACATTATGTGATACGTACCGTTTCTCGTGGCTTCCAGGCAAAAATCTACATGATTGTTAGATAAAAACTCATACTAATTCATGATATAAAAAACCTTTGCCGTAACGCAATATTTTCTTTGGGTTAAGAAATGTCAAAGTTATGAAATGTCAAGGTTAGTTACAAAGTGACCAGTGACAAGGTTTCAAAATGACCTGATACCTGTACACACATTGTAGAGAGTTGAAGGTTGTCCAAACATGGACATAAAGGCCATTAAAAGAAATGTTTTATCTCAGAGTGCTTGCATGAGAAGATGGATAAAAGTAGAGCTGGGAGGATTTCATTTTTCAGATTCGGTATCGGGGCAGTGTCTGAAAAAAACCTCGGTTTCGGTTTGGTTTTTCTATGCGTTGACAACAAATAGTAAAAAAAAAACCTTCTGGCAGGTTAACTTGGACAAAATCTGCGATACATGTAGTTACTTTGGCATTACACTCCACAAACACCCTGTCTATATTGGGTTAACCCTTTACCCAAAGTTAACAGCTGAAACCGTCTAGCCTAATTCACAAAACATTGGCAATTAATTTTCATTATTTATTCATTTTTTGTCTCAAAAACATAGGTTATGACCCTTCTTTGGAACAAGCTCATTGAGCTCGTTCCAATGAGGGGTCATAACCTATGTTTTTGAGACAAAAAATGAAAAGAAATTAGTTAGTCAAGAATTTTGTTTGCAAGTGATGTCGGCTTTTCATGTTAGTATAGGCATTGAACCAAGTAAAGTGGTAGTATCTGGAAACAAATTGGGACAAGCTGATCTTCGTGTCATTTTAAAGAGGAATGTCTCCCAAAGAACATATCCAAAATCCGTGAAAATCCACTTTGGGGAAATTTTTTTATTGCATTTATACTGATGGTGGTGTAAGAGTGTATTTCGATCAATTTTCCAAAACAAGCATTCCAACGTTTGCAAACGTGAGGACATGGATTTGTGTGAATCCAGTTTTTTTCTACTCACTAACACATAGGGTATACAGAGTGTATCATGTAGAACTGCAAGTGAAGAGAAATCTATCAACAGGGAAGATTTAGATAGTGTCAACGAGTAAGGCTGTCACGATTTTTCAATTTAGGAATCGATTCATCATCGCAAATAATCGATTAATCGTACCTAGATGACCCCCACCCCTCTCCCTCTCTTTGAAGTTGATAAAAATGAAGTTCAAGTCAGCTGACCTACCTCAAGTAAACAACGAAGACGATCAACTTTCAGGTACATTCAAAGCTTTGATGTTCTGAACTTTTGAACCGTCAGTGTAATAATCAAGACCGGTCGGCAGTTGCGATCTTCGCAACTGCCGGCCGGTCTTGATTATTACACTGACAGTTCAAAGATTCAGAACATCAAAGCTTTGATGAATGTACCTGGAAGACAAATGCTTCCAACAGCTTCTTGGGGTTTAACATCGATGTTCTTAACTCAATACCTTTAGAAACAATAGTTTTTTCATCAAATTTTCTTTTAATTATTAAACATCTAAAACGGGATACAATTTACCGATTATTCGACAACGAAAAATATTAATCGATTTCGCTGTGACCGATCAACAATCGATTAATCGATTGATCATGACAGCCCTATCAAGGAGTTGTATGATAATGTGCTGGGCAGCTCGATAGCTCTTTCTGATGTTGCAAACTCAGCAGCTCTTGTAAAGGTAAACACTTGTCTCGATGAGTACAAAGCCAAACTGGCTGAACAATCACGCACTGCTAAACTATGGATACAATATCTAGTCTAAGAATATGTCCAGACACTGAATATGTTCATCAGAGGTGAATGCCTTGGCGATTGGGATCTCCACCTTTTTGCTGTCAGTAATATGTTGAACCTGTTCGCTGCCACGGGACATGTACACTATGCTAAGCATTGCATGTTGTATCTGCAAATGATGCTTGAGCTCCCTGAGAAACATCCGTGGTTGTATGACAGGTTCTTCTTTGATGGCTTCCATGCTATATGCCGGAGTTCCAGGGTTTGGGCAGGACTTTCAAGTGACCTTGTAATTGAACAAGTCCTCATGTGCGCAATTAAAAGTTGAGGTGGACTAACGCGAGGTCGTGGGGTGACCGAATCAGTGCGTGAAACTCAGTACCAGTGAACAACATGTAGACATGGGCACTTCTCGTCGTAAACGAGACAACACCGACATGATGAAAATACCAGTGTGGTTTGACTTTTTATGATCCTTTCGATGAGAATGAAAGATTGCGTACCCTGTCCTTCAGATTGTCAGCTTCCTTGGGTGATGGTATTAACTGCAACAATACCGAGTTGGTAGGGGCAGATGTACATTCTAAACTAGACAATGTTGTTGTTTCTGATGCCTCCATCAAAAGGAGTGATCAAATTCACACTTTAGACCATTTGAACTCTGGGGTGAAGTTAGATAACCAGAGGGTATCAATAGACCCATCAGCTCTGTTCACTCGATTGACAGATATTGCACAGAGTGAGTGCGACGTGGCACAGTTCTTCAAGTACGAACTGATTGTGATGCCAACAGCCCTCTTCAAAGACTTCTCTTCTCAGAAAAGCAAACAAGGCAAATCTAGCAGCTGCAATAACAGATCGAGTAGCACTTTTCGAAGCCACCATCTGATTCTGCGTACGTGCTTGATACATGTAGCCCCTCTATCAAGCACGTACGCAGAATCAGATGGTGTCATCCAGGCTTTTTTGTTGTTTTGATACACTACACCTAAGCGTTTCATGTCCGTTCCTTTGAAACAACAAGGATGCTTCGCCTTGCCTATCACCATTGGAGCCAACTTCTCACGCGTTGCACTGCATGCCAGTAGAATTGTTACGCGTTCCTTCGCAAATTTCACCCTTTTTCTGGAATCTTCATTATTCACCAACGATTTTTGAGGAAGTCCACGAAAAAATAAACCTGTTTCATCAGCATTGAAAATGTCTTTCAGATCATATCCTTCTGTCACTGAGGGAAGGCGTTTGATCCAGTCATCAACGGTCACGTTATCAACATCAGCTGACTCTCCGCTTAACACACTCGCCTTAATGTTGTACTTGGACCTAAAGCTCTCCAGCCACCCATTCGATGCGGTGAAATCGTCGTGACCGAGTTCCATGGAGCACACAATGGCTTTCTGTTGAATAAGTGTGCCAGTTATTGGGATATTCTTCTTTCTTGCCATGCAAAACCATTGCCAAATTACTTCGTTTAGATCACCATATAATATTCTCCTGGCTACGCTGTATTTTCTTCTTGAGCAGGCTCCATTTTCCCACTCCTGTCGTATCTTCTCTTTTTCTCTGATTATGTTTTGGACTTGTGTCTTCCCAACTGATAATTCTGACGCAATCTTTCTAGCACTGTCGCCATGCTCAAACTTATCAATGACTCCAACTCTTTCCTCCAAAGTCAAAACCTTTCTTTTTTTGGAAGGGGTGTCCAAATATACCATTTTTCTTTTCTTTGTTGCCGTATCCATCGTACAATTTGTTTCTCAATTTTCTAGAACTGGAAATGCTTGATCGAATTGATTGAGGGTCAGGGCCAACCATTTCATTTATATACATTTTCCAGAGTTTTAATAAATTATACAACAAGCTAATGGCTTTTCATTTCAAGTTTGTTTCGAATTGAAAGAGTCGCTTGTGATATCAGAGGGATGCCGACAGTTTAGCGTACTTGGACAGATGGCAGTGTTTTTACAGACAAGTTATACTTGATTGAACATCCCATGTTTTTACTAACAAAAGTGTCCGGTGTCTGTGTACTGGTGTTGTGTTAAAGTGTATTGTGAAAAAAAATCACTGCTTGTTGTTTAAACACTTTCATTTACAAAAATATCTGTCAAAGTTGGACAATTATACAAACTTTTCATTCATTCAACTTTCTGGATTATGCAAGGATTTGTGATGTAGAACTTCACTGCCCTGCATGAATCTCGTGCATAGCAGGAATAAAATTAAGAATAAACATACGTAAAGACATTTCTAATATTTTTTATTCAACTTTAATTTCAACACACAATTGTTTGGCATTCATATTATTCATAAATCACGATCGCTCTCGATCATTCTCCCAATCCCTGGTCGCTCATAGCAGGTGAAAACACACTTCGGGACATGAAAAGGGCAGTCGCTGGTCGTTCAAGACAGGTGGTCGTTCATAGCAGTGGTATTATAGAAGAAATCTCGTCGGTGACTCGGAAAACCGGTCGCTCAAGACAGGTGGTCGCTCAAAACAGTGGTCATTCAAAACAGGTTTCACTGTAACCTATATTTTTGGAAACATGAATAATTATTAGCTTTTATTTTTCTTCATAGTGTTTTCATTTTTAATAGAACTAAAATGCACTCAGCTGCTAGTCTGTAGTACTTCATGATGCAAGCATCACAATACAATAAGAAATTAAAATTGGAGAAAAACTAAAAAACACTCTTTTTTCGATGGTAGATTATTGTTACGCAACATGTAAGTCGCATGATTGTCACAAACACGTTTTCAGTTTGTCAAGCTCATTTTTAAAGTCAGTTACCTCCCTTGATGTTTCTCTCCATCTGAACATTAAATAATATATTCTGACGTTGTTTAGGTGTCTGTATACAATGTGCCATACAACTTCACAAGACACATTAACATCAACGTTTATTATTCAATTAAGACACAAAGTATGTGTGCCCAGTATCTTCCTGGTTAATACAGCCAAGTGTATTATTACACAAAACCGTATTAACACTATTTACCAGAATAACACACAATCATCACAAGCGAACAATGTTGTGTGATTGTATCGTTTATAACGATCTTCCCCCACCACAAATCCCAAAAATGCAAATATTATTTTGGCTAATATTGCCCAGCACTAAACATGCATACTCTGAGAACTTATGTGGTATTAAGCTTTTGTAATTGGTGATTTATCAACAAAATTCTGTAGTATAACAGGCATTAACAGATTTTCTTCTGTCCTATTTCAACCATTGGAATCGGCATAATCGGCAGAGAAATAATCGGTAATAGTTTCATAGCAAGTTTTGATAATTGGTTCATCACTATTTGTTAGAGCTGTAGGTTAACCGAAACCGAACTAAGGTTTTTAGTTTTTTTAAAAAACCGAAACCAAAACCATCGACATCCCGTAATCTAAGGTTTTTCGTTTTTTATTAAATACTCTCTTGCTGCAGAAATTCACAGAATGTAGCCATTGCAGAGTAGTGGGAGTGGCAGTGTATGGGTACTCCCACTACTCTGGGAAGGCTACATTCTGTGGATTTCCGACATTTCAGCTTAGTTGTGTTTGCAGCTTTCCTCAAGTTGCGTGTAGGTGTCAGACCTCGACAATTGGCCAAGCACAATAAAAGTTCTGTATATTTAGGTAATTATTATATTGGCCTTCCTGATTCTTCATGTACATATATTATAGCTTATTTCGGGCATTCATTGAGTTTCATTCAATTTTACTACCATTCAGTTTCGCTACCATTCAGTTATGACTCCGGACATAAGAATGAGTTTTATTGAATTTTACTTGGCCTCATGAACAAACCGAACCGAACCGAGATTTTACTCCACCTGAAAAACCGAAACCGAACAAGAAATTTAAAAACCTACAGCTCTACTATTTGTGTTACCAGACAAAATCATTTACTGGACAAACGACTGTACAAGAGTCTAAGTAACTTGACCTTGATAATGAAATTTTGAAAATTAGACTCCATGGAAACTGGAATTACCAATCAGATAATACTCATCATTTCTTAACCCTTTACAAACGAATTGCCCGCATCCACCCGTGTAATTTGCAAACTGAGCAGTTGAAAAAAATATTTTTGTCAAAATATTTCAACAAAACCATATCATGTGACCCCTCATTGGAACGAGCTCATCGAACTTGTTCCAATGAGGGGTTGCATGATATGGTTTTGTTGAAATGTTTTTGAAAAATAGGATTAAAATAAGAGATTTTGATATTCTCTGTGTTGGGTAAAGGGTTAAGGTGCTATATGAGTAAATTCTTATTCAAAATTCTTCAAACCACAGTGGCAGAGCTGTGTGGGGGCAAATTAAAAAAAAACTCTTGGCTTTGTTTTCATTGTTTGTTGGTTTTATATTTTCGGTCAAGGTCATCTGGCCAAAAATGCTGCGATATACGATACTGTCTAAAAGCAAAGAATGAGAAAGACTGTCCTAAAACTACATAATATTATTACATGGAGTCTGCACTGTTGCCATACTACTTCGAAAGTATCATAACACCTGAACAAATTTCTTAAAATTAGGCGATTGTTTTTCGATGAAAATTTGTGGTATCGCATGAAGTGTGCAAGCCCATTGGCCATGGAACCCATCACAGGGTTCATAGACTTTTCAGAGAGAATCAAATTCCATGACTTTTCCAAAACTTTTCAAAAACATTCCATGACTGGGTTAGTTCACACTTCGCATCCAAACAAAATAGCTTTGTTTTTTGCATAATTTTTGTGCAAATTACGCGTAATATTTACACAAAACCAATCCCTTTTAAACCTGGTTACGAATTCCATGACTTTTCCAAAACTTTAACCCTTCCAGCCCATTTTCCAAAACTTTTCAAGGCCCTTGAATTTTTTTCTCAAAATTCCAGGACTTTTGCAGGATTCCATGACAATACAGACAGTGTTGTTCTGTCCCCAAATACAGTCCTGTCGCTGCATCGTAAAGTGTTTTGAATGCCCAATAGAGCTGGGTCAGTGTCGGTATTTTCGGTGTGGTTTCAGTTTTGGACCACTACTGAAAAAAACGCATCGCATTAATTTGAAAACACCCAACATTTTCGATGGCAGGTAAAATCTGTTCTCCATTCCGCATTTTTATAATTTTGATATTTAACAATGGCAGAACAAGCTAAAAGTCTGTGGTTTACAGAATCTAAACAAATCGACAAGGAGAAATGCAAATGTAAACTATTGCTGACAAGGCAAACAATTCATTGTCTTCGGAATCAGGCATAACTGACTCTTTTCAAATTCACTTTGAATAATATTAAATTTTCCAGTGTTTTAACTCTTCCATTTTCCCGGAGCCGAAAGACACTCAAAGGAAAGTCCGCATTTTCACTGACCAGTAAGTTAAAGCCCAACCAGAACTCAACAAATTTTTGTGTAATTTGAACTTTACAGTATACATCAATAAACCAAACATTCTTTTCAGTTCTATTAATTTATCTTTGTCAAGGACTGATGTTTCGACGTTGTTCACACACTGCACTGGGTAAGCAAGTTTGCAAAATCAACCCAAATTCAATGAACTTGGCCTGTTCCATCACCAATAACCACACCACAACCACAGTTTTACTTCTTAAAAAACACTGACACGACTTGAAAATTCACCACCGCCCCCCTCTAATGCCTAGCTTTGTTCTAGAATATCTGAAGCACTTTTGGACACGAGTTGTTCTTCAGAAATATTATTTTATTATCAGTTCGGGCATGAACACGGCAGCAGACTTCCAGGAACCATTGGTGCCTGCTGTTAACTCTGTCAGTTGATTGCATATATTTTTAGTGTTCTATACATCACAACCTCCAAAAAGGAGGATTTGCACATGCGCCACGGTAAGACGTATCTTTCAAAATGGTCCTAAAAATATCTGATATTTTTCACTTAAACACATTATTTTCAATATTCCTTCTAATAATACACCATATGTAGACACACCTGAACATCTGTCGATTGCAAAATATTAACTTTATTTCAAAATAACCACCAAATTCCCACATAACTTCATCACAATGCAAAGCGCCATTCTGCTGAGCAACACAACCGATGCCATTTGCAATTCTTGTTTACATTAGCAACATCGAACTTAGTGAAGACATATACTTGGACACACTATATACAAACTAGGTGAGGCACCCTCATCAGTTTTATCGCTATTTTATCGCTATCACTGTCAACAACGAACTAGGTGAGGCACCCTCATCAGTTCAGCCAGGCATCCCTTATCAAAACTACCGATATCATTGTCAAGTTGCCAACAACAAACTAGGTGAGGCACCCTCATCAGTTCCGACTTGTAACTTCTATCAAAACACTATTCACACAAATGAGCCACAACACCCCCTTCCAAAAATTCCTGAATGCTTCAGAAACATTAGATCTTCCCGACGAAGATAAACTCAGAACTGCTGTCCTCCTGTCTGACAGCAAAGGTTTCACAATCAGAAACAACTGAAATACTCAAGTTTCCCCCTAGAACACTGGTGCATCCCTGGAGCCACAACCAAGACTCTAGTGGATCTACTCCTGGAGTGAATCGCCAGAGCTATCAAAAGGCACAAATCAATTTTGATATACACATGGATGGGCACATGTGACATCACAGAAAAAAGAAACAACCAAATAGCCATCCGATCAAGGCATCTCAACCAAACAGTGAACTCAGTCCTGAGAGAATACAATAGGGCCATAGCAAATGTCAAAAAGACACAGTGAGCAGACATTAAATTCATTGAACTGCCCACTATCTCTTCATACAGCTGGAATACAAAGAAAACCACAGTACAAACACAAAACACACCATTACCAAGGTCTTTTGAATCCTTTAAGTGGGATGAGAAACTCATAACACAGCAAATTAATATATTAATAAACACTGAAATTTCAAATATCAACACCACACTAGGCCACACAACACTAAAATTCAGCCAGTTTATGGTCAGGCAGAGACAAGCAGCAGGCAAGAAAGGACCCTACTCTCTCAAGCTACACCTACTGAAAGACGGAATACACCCAGGAGAAGCGCTGAGACAATGTGGTGTAGATATCTCGGACGTGACATCGCCCAATAGTGCTACAAAAACCAACCCACAAGGAGCAGCTCACAGGAACCAGACTTCTTATATATCACTGTCACTGAGGAGGAACTGAAATCGATTGAATAATTAGAGCGAATACAAGGTATCATCTTCCATCTCTCATTTCAAGAACACCTATCAACACCCTTTCACCAGACATCACTCACTTGCACCACCAACAGGTTAAACATGTTCACGAACTGTAGCAACCCACCCCATATCACACTCTTCTTGCACCACTTATCCACTAAAAAGGACACTACACACCAATCATTACCTCATGAGTACAAGACTAGGTATAGAACCTTCACCAGTCATTGTCAACCCCCCAGCTGTAAAAACAACAGCACTACATCAGCCACTCTTACAACTAGGTGAGGCACCCTCATCAGTCGCAGGGCAGAGTTTCATTCATATTTATCATTCATGGTGGAGAACTGTCACCAGTCATTGTCAATTCCCAGCTGTAAAAACAACAGCACTACATCAGCCACTCTTACGACTAGGTGAGGCACCCTCATCAGTCGCAGGGCAGAGTTTAATTCATATTTATCATTCATCACCTACCAACTTACAAGCACACGACTAGGTGGAGCACCTCCATCAGTCATCACCAACCGTAGTCATATAAAGTACATACTAAAATTCATAATCCTCCTCCTGGCCATTTGCCCTGACCGGAAAATAACACAGGCCACCAACCACCAAAACATACCAGAAACCATTGTGGTAAAGCATACAAAGGACCTCAACAACAGCCACCCACTAGCAGCTCTATGTACAAGGATTAGATGCCCTCGGGGTCTGCAGAAAATGGGAGTAAGATCTCATCCCAACAAAGCTGAACAACTAGCTGTACTACTGGAGACGCTCCTGTGGATTGCGGGAGACATCGAAAGTAACCCAGGGCCAAAAAATGCCTCCATCTTCCCATGTGGATACTGCAAGAGACCAGTTAACTGGTCGCAAAAAGCCATCTGCTGTGACGACTGCCATGTATGGTATCACAACTCCTGCTTAGAATACTGCTCGTCCCATTTCCAAAGCCAAGAAAAAAGCGACATATCATGGATATGCCCCAAATGCGTTGCACCAAATCTTGCGTCATTCACGTTCTACACATATGAAATCATTCTAGAAAGTTAAAAAATTTATAGTAATTTATATATTTTTTATACTTACCAATGACCCAGACTTAGCTAGTGCTAACTCTTAAAAATCTAGGGCCAAACACAAATTTTGCCCCCCAATCCCCAAAATTTGCATCTAAAACCAAAGAAATCATGTCCTAAAGGACCTCTATACTTTGCCCCCACTGCACATGCGCAGTGTCAAGGACGTTCCGAAATTGGCGCCAATCACCATTCTTACTGGCAGTGCCTGGTCAGTGCTATGTACTCAGCGGGGAGGTAAGAGTTCCCAACTCCTGGGAGGGCCATCCCCATCTGGGTCATTGGTAAGTATAAAAAATATATAAATTACTATAAATTTTTTAACATTTTTATACTGTACCAATGACCCAGACTTAGCTGAATAGTAAAAAGGCTGGAGGGCCTAGGATATAGAGGAAAATCCAATAAGCTCAACTATATAATATAGAGTGAACCCCTCAAGGAGTATTAGGCTTTACATGTATCTTTCTTATTTTATTATAAATTAGAAAGATACAATACCCTTCATAACTGAGCACAATAACATTCATGTTCTCTATTAACATCCAGTATAACCCATTATACTAATTATTTTTAAAGTAAGCCAATAAATAAAGTTAGTCCAGAGAATTGAGACTCTTTATATTCATTAAAAGTGTCCGAGGATTGTATATTAACGCCCGTTTGACACTTGACATATACAAATGCTTCACACCGAGCTACACTTTAAAAATATGACATGAATGAATTTTAAACATTAATATTACACTTTAAAACCATCCCAGAAACGACTCAGAATTACTGACTCCGGAGGAGGAATTCCCTTGCTTTTCACTATAAAGCAGGTGACCTAAGGGAACACCCTCCCCCCCCCCCCCCTCTTCCCCTTGCCCTGGGTCAAATAGCCCAGAGCGAAGAGGGCAGCAGGACGGAGTCACTGCCGGAACAGAAAGCCTGCATAAGTATAGTTGCAACTGTTTAGTGGACGACATTCTGAGCAACAGATAACGGACCTAAACAATGCAGGTCTCCAGAAATGGACTCAATATTTCTGAGATAAAAATTCGTGAATGTGGATGGCTGAGACCAATAAGCAGCCTTCATTAAATCTGTAATAGCCACACTATTAGCATAAGCCCAAGATGTAGAAAGAGCTCTTACTTCATAGCCGAAATCTTAAGCACAGACTGCTGGGAAGAAGATAAACTTTCATAAGCAGTACGGATAGTTAATTGAATCCATCCAGCAATAGAATGGACCGAAATGTCCTTTCTATTAGGCATCAGAGACAGAAAGAAACGTTTTCGTCCCTTTCTGATAAACTGAGATCTCTGTTTATAAATGCGTAAAGCTCTAACAGGACAGAGTAAAGGCCTATGCCTGTCTGAAGACGGAAGAGCCTTAATAACAATAGGTTCCGGATATTTATTAGGAGCCTGATTCTTAGCTAAAAATCCCACATTAGTAGTGAAGGTGATAGTGTTCCCGACACTACGATAGTGAGAATCGTCCACCGATAGTGCATGAAGCTCACTGACTCTTCTAGCAGAAGAGAAAGCTAAGAGAAAAGCTGTCTTATAAGACAAGAATTTGAAATCTACTGTCCCAAGAGGCTCAAATGGCTTTTCCTTAAGTTTAAGAAGAACCCAAGCTAAATTCCACTTAGGAATTAACCTAAGAGTTCTGGGTCTATTTATCGGGAAGTTTCTAACTAACTTAGATAAAGAGACATTAGATCCAATTTGTAAACTATCGTGATGTGCATAGGTATCAGATAACATAGACCTATAACCCTTAATAGTAACAGGCTGCAATTTGATTTCGTCAAACAAGTATACTAGAAAGTTTGCAATGTCTGGTATGGAGGGATCAAAAATATCAACAGAATGATCCCTACACCAATGACGAAAAATCTTCCACTTAGACGCATAATTTAGCGAAGAGGAGGTCCTCCTACAGTTAGAAATCGCATCCACTGCTCGTCCTGTAAAGTGCTTGCCATGCAAGAAGGACCGCACAACGGAAAAACGTGAAGGTTGAGACCTTGCGGGTTGTGATGAAGTCAACGCGGTTTCCCCTGCGAAAGAAGATCCTCCCGTGGAGGAAGCTTTCGCGGTAGGTCCCACAACAGACACCTGAGTAGATTTATCCACGGTCTCTGTGGAGACAGAGATGCTACCAACAGAATCTTGCACTGAGATTGTTTTATCTTTAGCAATATTTGCTGAATCAACGGCGCTGGAGGATATGCATATCCTATCATTCTGTCCCATGAGATCGATAGAGCGTCTACTGCAAATGCTCTTGGATCCGGGCACGGTGACACATACTTCTGCAACTGATTGTTGAGATGTGTCGCAAATAAGTCTATCATTGGCCGTTCCCACTGGTAGCAAATCTGATTGCATACTTGTTTGTTGAGAGTCCACTCCGACGGCAACAAGCGACCCTTCCGTGAAACATTCAGTAGTACATTCAGACGACCCGGTATATAACGGACCAAAAGTAGAACGTGATATTCTAGAGCAAACAGAAGGATTCTCTCTGTTAGATTGAATAATGGAACGGAATGAGTGCCTCCCTGGTTCCGTATATACGCCACTACTGTCGTATTGTCGGACAGAATTTGGACATAAGCTTTGTAAATAATGTCCATCCAATGACGTAACGCAAGCCAAATTGACATCATTTCCTTGATGTTTATGTGCTTGGTTAGGAACTGTGGATCCCAAAGACCCTGGCATCTCGAATCCGTTGGGATCAATGTTGCACCCCAACCTGTTTGACTGGCATCCGTCATAATGGTAAAACTCGGATCTGGCAACTGCAGCGGAACTCCCTGAGTTAACCACTGAATGTTTGCCCAAGTCTGAATCTCTTGTTTCACTTGATCTGACAAGAGAACATCTATGTCGAGCGAATGAATCTTCACACTCCAATTCTGAGTTAAGAAAATTTGGAGAGGACGAGTGCGCAACCGCCCCATCGGAATGAGATCCGCGGCGGCTCCGCACAAACCTATCAGTCTCATAAACTCCCTCGCTGTGACTTTGTCTGCATGGAGACAATAGCAAGCATAACAACTGACTAATTTCGCTCTGGTTAACGGCAGACGAACGAGATTGTTGTGCATCTCGAAGCTCATTCCCAGATGAGTGAATGACTTGGACGGCACCAGATTCGACTTCTGCTCGTTTATAACAAAACCGAGACGTCGGAGCAATAGAAGCAGATTCTGCACATCGTTCTGAAGCGTTAACTCATTGCCGTACCTCTGAAGAATGTCGTCCAGGTAGGCCGACGTTACCGCAGACGAATGAACTCGGAAATACATCATTACCGAGTTCATTTCCCGAGTGAAAGCCCAGGGTGCTAGGTTCAATCCGAAGCACATCACCCGGAATTGATACACAACTCCTAGGACTGCGAAGCGTAGATACTTTCTGAATGTGGGATGTACCATGACATGAAAGTACGCATCCTTGAGATCTATGCTTGTAGCATAATCGTTCACCCGAATACTCGCTCTGACCGACCGAATCGTCTCCATATAAAATTTCGGAGCGACGATCAGCTTGTTTATCCAGCTCAAATCTATGACTGGACAGAACGAGCCGTCTGGTTTCAGAACCAGAAACAGATGGCTGTAGAATCCCGGAGTTTCCTGGTCTTCTACGACCTCTACCGCGTTCTTCATTAAAAGAGACTGCACCTCCGATAAGAGAGCGTCTCTTTTCTGCGGATTTGATGGAAGATGAGTCCATTTTGGACTTCGAGTTAACGGAGGCTTTCGTTTGAAGGATATTCTTAGACCTTCCGAAATCACCCCTCTCACCCAAGGGTCGTCCATAATCGACGCCCACTCTTCTGAAAAACTCGACAACCTTCCGCCAACCAGAACGTGAAGCCATCACCTCCTGGCCCTGCGAGGCCTGCGGGAGGAGAAACCACGTCCTCCAAGACCCGCACCTCGTCCCGTCGACTTCGGGGCGTCCGACCGATTGTCCCGGCCCGAAGGACGTCCCGCACGAGAGTCGCTGCCTTGATGGTCTCTTGAATAAGACCAAGAGGACGCACCGGAACCTCTATAGGAACCTTTCTTGGGCGCATTAGACCCAGAAGTGCCTGTCTTATTCTTCTCTGTCATATCCGACTTTTTGGAAGCGGATTTAAACAACAGAGAATCTGAAGCTTTCTTCGTAATTTTATCGTAGATTGCAGAAAGCTTGCCGTCGAATAGAAGTTCTCCGGAGACCGAAGCGACTCTGAGAGAGTTCTTCACCTTACTATCCATGCGTGTGGATGTAGCTAAGGCTGCGTCACGTCTAACCAACTCCAGGTTTGCCACTGAAAGGACGGAGTTATACGTGGAATAAGCCACTGCCCTTGAAAGAAGTCTTAATGAGGATTGTATATCCTGGAATTCTTTCCCGTGAAGACACAGTGATAACGCCTTTGTAAGGTGGTCTGCGTAAGAAAAAGCGTCTAAACTGGCCCTGTTAGACGTGATTGTCATATCCAACACCGCGGTTGGAACAGACATAGACGACGGTAACGAAAATTCTAAGTCTTCCGCCTCGTCGTCAAGACGCAGAGGAACTCTCAGAATACCCTGTCCTGCCGTATCGAATTTATTCCTTGCATTAATGAAAGGCAGGTTAAGAGCATTGGAGGACAAGAAACCAGCTTTGCCTGTTTTGGAAGCAAGCTTGAATATAGCGTCGTTCAATAATTCAAATGTTCTTGTGACATTATTGGACTGAGACGGAAACTCAGGGACAATGTCTCTGAACCGCTCAAAGAATTCAGTGTCCAATGACGCTATTATTCTCTTGTCCGGAACCGCAGCAGTCTGGCCCGACGGAACAACGTGAGGAAGGAAGTGCCGGATAAAATCCACGGCAGCTTTATGTTGTTCCGAAAGGGATAGCTCCAAGTCATCCGTATCCCTTTCACCATCCGGTCGAACCTCACGATGCTCCCGGTCGTCTGCACCCGATGCTTCGGCAGAGAGTACCGACCCAGCGCCGTCGGATAATTCCCGATCCGACACCGATTCTGTCGGCTGCTGGGATGCTGCGATTATTTGTGCTATCTGAGCAAGCACGTCCGTCATCGAGGCCTGCGGAGTGGTGGTCTTTCGCTGCTTCGCCGCGGGAAGCTCCGCATCAACCGACTCCCGCATACTCATCCTATGCGAACGTCCGGAGTCTACCGGCTTCGTGTCCCTGGCTACCAGATGGCGTGACCTGGTCGGCGAAGAATCCCTTATCGGCGAAGCTGGTAGAATCTCCGCGGTCACGTAGCCAAGGTGCGGTCGTGTGCGCTGGTGAGAGGATGAGGAAGCCTGCGCAGTCTCCGCGGACTGCCTAAACAACGGAGCATCCCGAGCGACGGACGTGTGCTCTGCTTGCGACACATTTTGTACCACAACATCAGGTCCCTGATGTTGTTGTACGAGAGAGGGGCCTCTCTCGCTCGTGGCCTGGCTGGACCTGGACGAGCTAGGAACCGGACTAGAAGGCTTCCTCCGATCTGTCCTAACATCCGCCGTCACTGGGTGTGCACCTAGTATATTTATAGTGCTCGCATCACCCAACATTTCCTCCTGGACCGCAACGGACGAACCCGGCTGCTGAACCATTCGGTGAATGGACGCTACACCGGGCGAGCTAGCGGACAACAGTGCCCTCGATCCTACTAGGGACCTCTTAGGCAACTGTCGTATCTCCATGAGCACTTTTGCCGCTAACTCTTCATTCAATTGTGACGATGGAAGCGCACTCTTGGAAGATAACATGGAAACATCACCATGTTCTTGTTCCTCTGAAATAGAAACTGATAGACTAGAGTGACCCTGCGGAGAAAGGACTGGCATAGCCCTTTCTCCACTAACAACATACCGTGACACACGTTTCCAATGTTTGTCATCCCAATATTGACATATTGAACAGGAGTTAGAGCGAGTACACTGACTACAATTAATACAATGATCATGAAAGTCAGAGGAAGATTTCTTCCTATTACAATTTGAACAATGTCCTTTCATTGTGAAAAGACAACAACAAGTCCTAGTACTCGCACAAACCCCTAAACACAAAGATACATAATAACATGATCCATTAATATTGAAAAAAGGAAATGAAATTCAAAATAATTTTTGAAAAATATTTTTTCAGCGAAGCCCAAGTTTCTGAAAAGTAACGTTGAGCCCCAATGGATCCCAAGGGTAAGTGTGGTCAAAAAATTTTAAAATTATTTTAAATAATTATTGCAATACTTACGGATAATAATAATGTATCTTGTAGTGAGATAAACTACTCCAAAGGCAAACAGCCCCCCTCAAAAGAGACTGTTGCCAATGTAAACAAGAAGTGTATAAACACCAGAAAACATGACTCCAGGCACTGACAATACTGGCCCGAAATCAGTTATCAAAATTACACACTATCTGATGCAAAACAGAGACTTCCAGAGAAGAATCTGCAGAACATCAGATGGTAGATGCAGAACACAACGTCTAAACACCCATGGGTGAAAACGTAAACATGGGGAAAATAACAGAATTCATTCTGTAACCAAGCTAATTCTCCCAAGAAATTTTAGGAGTAATCTTACTCAAAAATATGCCAAAAGCATGGGAGAATACAGTTAAAACTAGAAGTCCTGTCACGAATAGTGCGCTTATCTAGGCCTAATTGCACGTTGGAATTGCGCGCAATTGCCATATCGAGTGACATCCAAAGCACGGCAGGTTCTCCTGGTTACTCATAGCAAACACATGCAATGTTTGTGCCAATGGACTTCCGGGTTACCCGGAGGTCCATTGGCTGAAACATTGCTTGTGCACAGGCCATATGTACAGAATTTGATAGCTTTACTTGGGCCATAACGCGTACATTAACGCGCATATCAACGTGCTATTTGTGCGCATTTCATGACAGGACTTTTAGTTTTAACTGTAGCAAGGGGGAACTTACAGGATAAGGAGAGAGGAAACACTGAATAAGCAGTGCAACTTCAAAGTAAGAATGACAACAACAGGCCCATGCCTTGAAAATAGGCAACTTAACATAATTTTATAACAAAATTTTAAGTTACACCCCTGATTATTTTCTGTCACTCCTTTTTCCTCTCCTCCTTCTCTATCCTCCTTAGAATCACCATTTCTCCAATATTTATGTGACTGGCATCATTTAAACTGAGATTTACAAGCACAAAGATCAGTGAGATGTTAACTGATGAAGGGCCAAACAAAGAATGGTGATTGGCGCCAATTTCGGAACGTCCTTGACACTGCGCATGCGCAGTGGGGGCAAAGTATGGAGGTCCTTTAGGACATGATTTCTTTTGGTTTTAGATGCAAATTTTGGGGATTGGGGGGCAAAATTTGTGTTTGGCCCTAGATTTTTAAGAGTTAGCACCAGCTAAGTCTGGGTCATTGGTACAGTATAAAAATATAAATACAGCATTCTTGGGACTCCCACAAAAGCGAACACTTCCATTGCTTCGATTGACTCAAGCTTCCACCCGGCGACATCCAGCTCACCCCGGTCAATGCAACAACATCAGAACACCTGACATGAAACTGCATCGGAAAACACATCAGTTGACTCATCTAAAGACCCCTCCATTCAATGCATGACCGTTAAGGCAAGCAACAACTGGAGAACCATGATTGTAAACTGTGAAGGCATGAAGAGTAAAAAAGCCCAGTTTGCAGCTGCAGTTGACTACATTAAACCAGATGCCATACTAGGGTGTGAATCCAAACTAGACAACACCATTCATACTGCAGAGACATTTCCACCAGAATATAAAGTTTATAGGAAAGACAGAACCCTACATGGTGGAGGTGTATTCATAATAATAAAATCATGCTATATCAGTGAAGAACTTGTGGAAGCAAACACCGATGCTGAAGTCATTTGGGCAAAGGTAAACCTCCAGGGAGCCAAATCACTTGTACTTGGCCGCTTCTATAGACCCCCCCCCCCCCTCCCCCCCTCCCCCCCCAGATGAAAATGCAGAGAAACTCGAGTTTCTGAACCAGTCCCTGAGCAAACTCCCTGACAGATGCCTGGGCAAAATGATACATCTGGGTGGTGACTTCAATGCTATAGACATAAACTGGAATGCCAACACAGTAAAACCAGGAGCTCGCAAAGCTGGGGTACAACTTTAGTAAAAAAGTAACAAACCACATCATGGGTCGGAGATCATCACATGGTAATTGCCGACTGTGACTTAAAGCCAACCCAAGTCACTACCAAAAGATTATCAGTGCCACAATTTAAAAAGGCTAACTGGCCAAAAATCAAAGAAGAAGTTACAACATTTACAGAATAAGATGCTGAAACCAGGCTTGTTCTACAAAAGATCGGTCAATGAAAACTGGACCACCTTCAAAGACGGCCTGTTGGATATAACACGTAAATGCATCCCACACAAACAGACCAGATTTGCAAACAACCTCCCATGGGTGAATGGATACGTCAAAAAAGCGATTAAAAAAAAACAACGGCTTTTCTATAAAATGAACAAAAATAACTGTGACAACACCAGAACCAAGTACATAGAGCAGAAAAAACTTGTCCGCAAAATCATAAACAAATCACACCGTCATTATCTCAACCAGATCCTTACATCTAGCTTGGAGGAAAACAACCCCAAAACTTTCTGGCAGTACATCAAATTAGACATCCACAATCAACACACTCTAACACAGATGCAATTCGAACCAACAAGAAAAAACAGCAACCTTGACCTCTTTTTTACAAACAATCCAACTTTAGTAAAAAAGTAACAAACCGCACCATGGGTCGGAGATCATCACATGGTAATTGCTGACTGTGACTTAAAGCCAACCCAAGTCACTACCAAAAGATTATCAATGCCACAATTTAAAAAGGCTGACTGGCCAAAAATCAAAGAAGAAGTTACAACATTTACAGAATAAGATGCTGAAACCAAGCTTGTTCTACAAAAGATCGGTCAATGAAAACTGGACCACCTTCAAAGACGGCCTGTTGGATATAACACGTAAATGTATCCCACACAAACAGACCAGATTTGCAAACAACCTCCCATGGGTGAATGGATACGTCAAAAAAGCGATTAAAAAAAAACAACGGCTTTTCTATAGAATGTAAAAAAATAACTGTGACAACACCAGAACCAAGTACATAGAGCAGAAAAAACTTGTCTGCAAAATCATAAACAAATCACACCGTTATTATCTCAACCAGATTCTTACATCTAGCTTGGAGGAAAACAACCCCAAAACTTTCTGGCAGTACATCAAATCAAGGAAAGCTGATACATGTAATACTAGAATCTCACCCTACGACAAAATGGCCAACTTCATGCCGATGCAAAAACAAAAGCACAGCTCATGAATGGACAGTTTAGATCTGTTTTCACTCAAGAAAACAATGACAACATACCAGTACCATCCAGTGTCCCAAAACACCAATAAATGGACTTAGCATAGATATCAATGGGGTGAGAGCATTTCTTAGGAAATTAAACCCAAACAAGGCATGTGGACCTGATTCCATCTCAAACCAAAGAGACGGCCCAGGAGTCAGCCCCAATTCTGGCAAATATATTCTAGCAATCGCTGGACACAGGGCAGCTACCAGATTTACTGGACAAAAGCATACATCACCCCAGTCTTCAAAAAAGGGGACTGACATGCAAGTGAAAACTACAGACCTGTTTCCCTGACCTGTGTCTGCTGCAAACTCCTGGAACACATCATCTACTGTCATATACTAAACATTTCTGGAATCCCACAAGATCCTAACAAACGCCAAACACGGATTCCATAGAGGACACTCCTGTGAATCCCAACTCCTGATAACAACTCATGACCTCCTACAACTACACGACAAAAACTTGCAGATAGACATGGCAATCCTTGACTTCAGTAAGGCCTTTGATACTGTACTGCATCAAAGATTGCTGAAAAAACTAAACATTATGGCATCAGAGGTAACATCCTCGTTTGGATCCAAGAATTTCTCAGCCACAGAACCCAAGAAGTAGTTGTGGAAGAAGAGCACTCTGACTGTGTCCCTGTTGATTCAGGCATTCCACAAGGAACTGTACTGGGCCCTCTATTGTTCCTCCTACACATTAATGATCTACCAGACAACGTGACATCACAGGTATGACTGTTTGCTGATGATTGCCTCCTCTATCGAGCAATCAATTCCATCAAAGATCAAGAGCTGTTACAACAAGACCTGACCAACCTCTAATCTTGGGCAAACATGTGGGGTATGAGGTTTAACGCCAAGAAATGTTACATCTTGCAGTCATCGCAGAAAAAAAACCCACTCACCCACTTCTATGACATCCAAGGTCACATCCTCCAAGAAGTAGACTCAACCCCTACCTCGGCTTGACCTTCTCAAACAGCTTAAAATGGGACACCCACATAAACAAGACAAATGTAAAAGCAAATAGCACACTCGGCTTCATCAAAAGAAATCTGAAACACGCCCCAAAACCCCTAAAAGAAACAGCATGCAAGTCACTGGTTCACTTGAAATTGGAATACGGATGCACAGTGTGGGACCCCTATCAACAAAAAGACATCCAGAAATTAGAGAAGACTCAACGACGAGCTGCACGTTTTGTCTGCAATGACTATCGCAGAGACAGCAGCATAAGTGAAATGCTCCACTTGTTTGGCCATTGCTTCAAGAGTGTCGGAAAATTAAATGCATCCAGACACTCGGCAACGTCATCTCTGGAAGTGATGCCATTCCAAAAGATCCATATATTAAGAAAGGACCATCTTGTACAAGGAGTACAGTCAAGGTGCCAATAGCAGATCAACCCCATTAGCAGATCGGTCGGTAATGAATGATCACGTTGAATTAAAAGTGATTGTTTGATTTATGAACCGAGTCCACAGTCATGTAGGTATGGGTAATGTTTAGCAACCGGAAGAATATCACCTGTGAAGTCTGTCGTTTAATACTGAAAATGAAAGTAGGAAGTACAAACCCCTGCCGATTTGGGTAAGTTTTTCCAAGAACTGAAACGGAAACAAAGACCAAACACGAAGTTCACCAGCTGAACAAAAGTTAAAGTTTATGGTGTTTGGTGTCATTTTGAAGGTTAGAATATAGGCAATCTAATTATAAAAAAAAGTCCAGACCAATCAGACATGAAAAGATGAAATAAACTTCGTTCCACGTGCCCCGGTCAACTACCCATTAGTGGATCACGCACTGCAAAAACGAGGAAACGCGGCAAACTCAATTTTGTTTACTGTCATGACATATGAAATGAATTATTTGCATGTGTTGTTTCGGATAGTGCAAATATGCCAACCACATGATCATTTCCACATTCTCATCGAAATTTGCTAATAATTGTTTTTTTCAAATGTAGTGTTCCCAGCTATAAGAAAGTTAAGAAAAAAATCCAAATAAAATACATGTAACTGATCGAATTCACTCGGCGACCATACAAATTCTTGAGCAACTTGCAGTGAAAGTCTAGGCCTACCACTTGGTATTTTGTGTTTTAAAAGTAGTTAGCATTCCAAATGCTAGCTGACAAACTTCGAGTGCTGTGTTCCGATTTCAGTTTGTGCAGAAAAACTAAAATATATCCCCCACGACTCACTAGCAGTTACAATAATATAAGGGCTTGCCGCCGATTCCCTGCGATTATCGGAAGAGAATGCACATTGATCCTTTATCCAACAAAGCGGCAGAAAACGCCCAGAAAGTTCACACAAATTGGGCTCCTAAAATCTGAAATGTATTGAATGTTGCATATTACAACCATGGAAATATGGATACCATTGGAGCTCACCGAGCCAATCCAATGATATCCACATTTGCATTATTTCATTGAGAGATACCCATCAAATCTCCAAAGATCAGAGGGGAATTAGAGAGATGGGGGAAGGGGGGGGGGGGGGGGTGTTCTCATCGCAATAGAATCTGAAAATCTTGGTCTCAAATGGTGCATTCTGGTAGGTTTTGGAGTGAAAATTGTCTTTTTTACACTAGCAAAACTTGATATTTTTAACCAGGATGTTGCGACTTTCAAGTTTCAAGACCAATGGCGGCTCACCCGTTGGGAGTAACCTGCACAAAACCCAGGGGGGGGGGGGGGGGTGCAAAATGTGAGAAGCTACATGAAGCCAACCGACTCCCGGAGCCCGCTGCCTTTTAATTTAGGGGCCTACCTGGTCACTGATTAGGCTAGCCAGAGCAGATCTTGCCAGGAATCCTGGCAAGATCCACTCCGGTTAGCCTAATCAGTGACCAGGTATATGGCAGCCCCACTGAAAATGCAACATCGCTTCGGCAGCGTGGTCTCTCTTTGCATTTTCTATACTTCTAGTATCACATTTCATCTCTCTCCCCTCCTGCCCTCTCCCTCTTTCTCTCTCAATCCCTCTCTCTCTTTTAGGGGGGCACAGCTCAATTTGGGGAGGGGGGCTTATGCCCCCCAACCCCCCCTGTGGCTACATGCCTGGAACCCACAGTGTAAAAATTTATTAGCTTCAGAACTTCAAAAATGGTCGTCAGAGAAGGTGAAGGAGTTTGCAGATTGTAGAACTTTTAATTACGAAAATGCTGGTGTCACTTAATTTTTATCTATCTGGAAATTAGTCAACCTGCTCCTGTGTCCCTGGGCAATGCAATTTACCCCAATATTGCCCATGTATGTGTGTGTGTTGGGGGGGGAGGGGCACGCTGGGGTGCATGTGTCTCCAACCTATCTAACCCAGCCTGTGCTCCGCAGTGCATGGTACTGTCGTGCAGTGCTTAGTAGAGTCTGGAGTGATGACGTTGTAGAGCTTGCATGCATTTGTTGTTGCTTAGTTGTTTCCTCTGGCTGTCTTGGCTTCTGTCGTATATAAGCCTGTTACCGACACAATGTGCCCTAGCTGTTAAAGTGTTGTTAAACACCAATCAAAATAAATAAATAAATCCGACATATGGATCTTGCTTCTTATAAACCAGATAGACAATCCATTGTCTGCTCGACAAGTTTGTCAAACCTGAATTTGCTGAAAACTGGAACTTGCGACACATTGTTGGGTAGCCCCAAGGCTGTTGCGATGACCAGCTATTGAACTCACTAATTGACCTAAACACACAAAGAACCTCACCTCCATCACCATCAGCATGAGGAAAACGATTTGACAAAGAAAGTGAGTGCTCAGACTGGAGGCTTGCTGTAAATGATGTTCCATGTGTGATCGGGAGGATGGGGCTACAACCCCCTAATAATAAATGCCTCATTGAAAGGCTCTGACCCTGTAGGAAAACACGAGCATATCTAACTGGCTAGGTCCGACCAATGAGGTGGTGTAGCCCCTCCTCAGAAGTGTCCAACAGCATTTAAAAATATGACCAGTTTCGTCCGATGACATCTCTGATGGACAACGCCGGTATTTGTCGATAGATTGATGATATGTCACAGATCGCCATCCTGTTGCAATCAAAAGTTTTGGATATGACATTCATTAAGTTCTGGCATTTTCGGTTAATACTCGCAGAACAGGGGTGGTGCCGAAACATTTTTAACACAGGGACTCATGACACGAAAGGGAATCTGCATTAGCACCAGGGGTGAGAGCACCCCTGTACACCCCCGTTGTTGGTGCCACCAGCCTCCATTTAGGCTTTTCAGGCTCTCGCGACTAGTGAGTTGTATGCCTCGAACTGTTGAATTGCACAGGATACATATCTGATCAAACATGACGACGCACAACACTTAGCGCCATCGTCTCCCCCCCCCCCCCCCCCCCATTTGTTAGCGCCACCAGTCTATACTGTCATTTTTTTTTGCTACCAGTCTGTCTGAAAACAATCTGAAATATGTTTTGCGATTCAAAACCAGTAAATAATAGGGAGAAAGTGTCCATCCTAACAGGTAGAATCAAATTGAATCACGTGATCCGCTATTGGCAGAAGTGATCCACTATTGGCACCCGACGGTAGTACACAAGCCTAATCAATTAAGTCTTCCATCCATTACAGTTTTAAAAAAGGTTGGTGCCAGTCATGTAGAGGAAGAATTGTTCTTACCACAGAACACGCTTGAAATTAAAAAAAAAATAACAGAAGCAACATAACACGAAAAAGGAAAAAGTGGTCTGCTATTGGCACCTTGACTGTAATAACAACATGAAAATGGCGGTATACAGAACACACACTCAGGAATTCAAGAACTCTTTCTTCCCACGCACGACCGTGGATTGGAACGCCAGTACCCAGACTGCCATTGACACACTTTGTGTCAAGGTCACAGAGCACAACTAACTACCACCATCCTTCCAACCTGTGTTACAATATGCGACTACGCGGTCTACACAGTAAACATATTCGGATTCAGGTGAGTAATTTGTGCATATTTAATTTGAATTTATGGAATATCTGCTAGGTGGGAATTTCAAACTCAAAGTAAACAAATTTCCCTTACTTATAAATTATATAGCACCTTTGCAGGTATCACGAGCCACATTTTCAAGAGGTCGTGACACTGGCCTATAGACGACAAAGTCTTGGGTAATTTTGCAATGAAATGTTTTAGTCGGCTTTGGGCGCATTTCATAATTCTTTGGGTAATTCGTCGAATTGGCCCCTCCGAAAAGTGGAAAATTTGGGGCGAGAAGACTACATGTTGCTCTCGACTCCAAGCTGAGAAAAGAACGTAACTTCCACGTTCAAGTCTATTGATTAGCCTGGTTGTAATTCGCGGATTACGTAAAAAAAAAAAAAAAACAATAACCGTAAGAAAGTTGAATTTCCATAATTCGTGGGTTCTTTCAGGGAGTCCGTTTTGTTCGGCACAGATTTCCGTTCGATTACATAGTAGCCATACGGAAGAAATTGGAGAGTAGCCCCTGGACAAGGTAAACGTCAGATAATTTGATCCACGGTTGTTTCAGAAGACTTCTCACAAAGAGGTGAAGGACAAAAATTTTCTGTCCTAACAGGTGCCCTTACAGAATAATAAGAAAAGCTTACACACAACGACACAAACTTATACATTAGTAAATCTATAAGCAGAGTACATGATTATTTGGGGACACACTGAGAAGTGTACCCCAGTGCCGGGAAACATCCAAACCGTCCTCTGACCGAACCGTCCTCCAGCAATTTGACCCAAACCGGCCGCTAATTTAGGCCGAATCGTTCCCCACAGCGGCCGAATCATCCTCTATGCAATTTTGCCCAAACTGTCCTCTAGAAATTGTGGTGACCATTAGGTCTATGTGGGAAACAAAAAAAGGAAAAATATCTTCACAATATTTGATTTTATCTTTAACACTTCCTTTGAAAACTATACAAACATATGATATATTATCAATAAAACTTCTCTGAAAAATATACAAACATGCAAATACATTTGGTAACAAAATGATATTTATGAACTGTCACTAGGCTAGATCTGAATAATCTAACAACGTTTAATTTGAAGTAAATACTTGTCTGATTGACGTTTATAAATATTATTTTACAACCAGATGTTAAAAAATGTCGTTGGCATTTTCAACATTAGGTAACAAAATGATATTTATGAACTGTCGGTAGGTACGATATGGATAATTTGACAACGTTTAATTTTAAATAAATACTTGTCTGATTTATAAATCCACGAAAAGATTCTGCAGTTGGGGATGCGACGTGCATCCCATAAGTGGATGGATATAGGTCTTATGTTGCTCGTACTCTGCTCGCGGTGGACTGGTGGCTTCTCGGTTGGTCTTCCTGACCAATGAGTGATCCCGAGACAGGGCGTCGTTTCGCGAAAGGTCGTGGAACTCCTCATTGGCCTTCTCTATCCTCTTCTGAAGATGTTTTGGTATTTGGGTCTGGACTGGTTGCATTGTTGCCGGGTTTCAAACAAACGAGCCTTTTCAGGGCCACCAAACCTACCACCAGTTTCCGAATGAGATTTCGCTAGTGTGCGTTTTTGTGGTATGATTTTCCATAGCAGTTAAAGTCCGAAGACCGAAGTCGTCCTCGCTACCCGTTGTCACTGTTTTGCCAGAACATGGCTGGTGGTTTAGATGGAAACACCACAACAGGGGCGCGTCCTTAGAGCGCGCCCCTATTATTGTTTCCCACAAACCCATACACGCTTTCTCACACCAGAGAAAAAATCAGTGGTTTCTGTAGGTACCTGCTTAAGTAGAAAATAGGGGGATTAGTATGTAGTTATGTTATATTTATAGATGAGTATACTTATTTTTTTATTGGAAAGTTGGAGGGGGAAGGGCTTTACCAAAGTACCACGCCCGGGTGTATTTCCTGCTCCTACCTCCTTCTGATTTATCCCATTCGTTGATAACTACAGATGGAGAGGTGTAGATGTGTCGTGTATGCTCGGACTGCTAGCACCAGTGACACTGGTAACGGCTACCATCGCATATAAAACCCTCCTCCTGATTTATCCTAGTCATTGAAAACTACATATGGAGAGATGTGAAGGTGTCGTATATGCTCGGACTGCTAGAACCAGTGAGACTGGTAAAGGCTACCAGCGCACATAAAACCCTTGCTCGGACTGTAGTACCAGTGGGATTGGTAACGGCTACCATCGCATATAAAACTCTTGCACGGTCTGCTGGCACCAGTTAGACTGGTAAAGGCTACCAGTCTCACTGGTTCTAGCAGTCCGAGCAAGGGTTTTTGTTTATTTTTAGACATTGAGAGTTTAGTGGTTTTAGATGGCCAATTATTGGTTTGTGCATGGGCATGACAGAGTCTGTCCGGCAGCTGAGTGAAGTTTAAGGTACTGGGTGAGGTGTGTGTTTATTTGTAGTTAGTCGCCATTTTGTTTTATCTGACAGGATCGATATTCTTTCACTCATTAATTTGATGTTGCCTTGCTCGTGAAGGCTAGCTGTGCTGGTGCCCCACGGGGCTCCGAGAGCCGTGCGTAAAGCATACCCTTGGACTCTCTGGAGCTTGGTCATATTAGTTTCGGAAATGTTTTCGGTTATAATGGCCCCGTAGCCCTTAAGCAGCTGTATCAGTAGAGTCTTGCAGTTGGCGCCCCAGTTGGCGCTAGAGTTTCCTCATTAAGTGGATTCGTTTGGTGGCTTTGCCTAATGTTTCCGCTAGATGAGTTTTAAATTTTAGATTTTTGTCTGTTGTTATGCCTAAAAATTTTGCTTCATTCTGGTTTTTTATTTCAGTTCCGTCTATTTTTAGTTTGATAGTCGGATAGGAGACCCGACTTGAGAAAGTGATCATTTGTGTTTTAGTGGTGTTTAATTTAACTCTCCATCTGACACACCATGATTCCAGGTCGTCGATGGCTTCTTGCATTTTTTTTCCTGGCAGTTGCTCGATTGCCATAGGTCCACATACCCATGTCGTCAGCAAATTGGGACATGTCAATTAATTGGTTATGTCGAATTTCTATGTCGTTCACGTAAATGATATAGAAGAGGGGGCTAAGTACTGATCCTTGGGGGGTACCCGCCTCGAGTTTGACTACAGGAGAGATTTAATTTTTGACTTTCACTTTAATAGTTCGATCCGAGAGGAAAGATGGCAGAAGTCTGACAAGTTTAATTGGAAGTTTTAGGTCGTTGTGGAGTTTATATCTTAGTCCATTGTGCCAAACAGAATCGAACGCTTTCTCCACATCGAGGAAGACAGCTACACCTGTATATTTGGTTTTCAGGCAGCTTCGCATGCGCTGACATAGGTTGAACACATGTTGAATGTCATCCTTGTTTTTGGTGGTATCCTTTCTGCCTATCCGTGAAAAAATGTTCTGATTCCAGACGATCCCTAAGTTTCGAGGTTAGCGATGTTTAAAAGAGTTTTCCTATATAGTTTAATAAGCTGATGGGGCGATAGCTTGACGGCAGGCTACTGTCCTTGCCTTGTTTGGGGATCATGATACCAACGGCCGACTTCCAACAAGTGGGGGAGTACCCTATTCTTAAGCAGCTGTTATAAATGAAAGTGAGTTTGGTGATAATTATATCTGGACAGTTTTTGAGGATTTTGTACGATATGTCATTCTAACCAGGTTATGAGGTTGATTTACATTTGTGAAGAAGGTGTTTTATTTCTGAATACGTGAAGGGTGAGACTAGATCGTGATCGTCGCCCTGTTCGCTTTCGCTGTCAAGAGCAGGTTTGGCAAATATGCCGTCATGTTTGTTGATAAATTCATCCACCTGCTCTTTTCAGTCTTTATCGAATTTAGGGCCCTCTTGGGTGCGGTGAGCTTTACTTAGAGTTTCCGCAAATAGGTTTGCATTATCGATGTCGTTTTTGGTCATGGTCCTATCCGGTTTTTGAAGATTTTTGTGTCTGTCTCTGGTGGAATTTTGACCGGTTAGTCTTTTAAATGTTTTCCAGAATTTACGGGCATCCCTTTGAGCGTTAAGGTTGTCAGTCGCAGATTCCCACGCCATTTACCTTTCTATTTTAAGAGCTTTCTTGACATCAGTGTGGGCTATATTAAATTGGTGTTTGAGCTTGGTTTTTCGGTCTGGGTCTTCCTCTTTTTTCCAATACCTGAAGAGTTTGCGTTTGTCCCTAATTAGGTCTCTTGTTTCTTGTGAGAGCTTTAGTTTGAAGGTTGCCTGCTCTTTGAGTGGACACACTTCATCTAGAGCTTTCGTTATGGTTTCTTTGATATTTTTGCATTCCTCGTTAATTTATTGAGGCGTCTTATGTGCTGTGACCTCTGTGGTCACGTCTACGATATCCCCGAAGAGTGACCAGTTGGCTCTACTGAGATCGTGTTTGAGCTGCGTTGGGAGTTTTAGAGGGCCTTTGTTGCTAGAGACGGTGAGGTGTATGGGAAAATGGTCACTTTGAATGTGGTGTCCCACTCTGAAGTTTTCAATTTTACTTGCGAGATTTTTGGAGGTCCGTGAAGTTAGAACGAAATTGGAAATTCAATGGAAATTCAACTTGTCATTTTTTCACGTTAACGGTGTTCTTTAGACGTGATTCGTGCTCTCCCATTTCAATTTGGATCAAATTCCGACTTTTCCCTCATTTTTCAGACACTGTTCGGACTTGAAAGTTTTCACGCAAATTTCCTGAGGGTCAGCTTTCAAACAAACTACCCTTGTTTATGGACCGATTGGGCGATAATTTGACACGCATGCTCACTCGGTCCTACTATTTAACGAACACAAACGAACGTTAAAAAATTTATAGTAATTTATATATTTTTTATACTTACCAATGACCCAGACATAGCTGGTGCTAACTCTTAAAATATAGGGCCAAACACAAATTTTGCCCCCCAATCCCCAAAATTTGCATCTAAAACTAAAGAAAACATGTCCTGAAAGGCCCTCCACACTTCGCCCCCACTGCGCATGCGCAGTGTCAAGGACGTTCCGAAATTGGCGCCATTAATCATTCTAATAACCAGTGCCTGGTAAGCGCTATGTACTCAGCGGGGAGGCAAGAGTTCCCAACTCCTGGGAGGGCCATCCCCGTCTGGGTCATTGGTAAGTATAAAACATATATAAATTACTATAAATTTTTTAACATTTTTATACTGTACCAATGACCCAGACATAGCTGAATAGTAAAAAGGCTGGAGGGCCAAGGACATAGAGCAAAATGGAATACGCTCAATAAAATAAAATAGAGTCATCCCCTGTAGGGAAAAAGAAGTAACAGGCCTTACATGTATCTTTCTTATTTATGATAAATTAGAAAGATACAACACCTTCCAAAATTGAGCTTCATACATCCATGTACTCTATTAATATCCAATATAATCCTTATACTAATAATTTTTAAAGTAAGCCAATAAATAAAGTAAGTCTAGAGAATAGAGACTCTTATACTCCTAAAAGTGTCTGAGGATTGCATAATCATGTCCGTTGACATATGCAATATTCAAAAGCTATACTTTAAAAACTAAGACTTGAATGAATTTTAAAAACCTAAACTTCTCACTAAACAACCATCCCAATAACAGCTCAGAATTACTAACTCCGGAGGAGGTATCCCCTTGTTTTCATAGTAAAACAGGTGACCCAAGGGAACACCCCCCCCCCCTTTTTTCTTGCCCTGGGTCAAATAGCCCAGAGCGAAGAGGGCAGCCGAACGGAGACACTGCCGAAACAGACAGCCTACCTAGCTATAGTAGCAACTGTTAAGTGAATGACATTATGAGCAGTAGATAATAGACCTAACAATAGAGGCCTCCAGAAATGGACTCGATATTTCTGAGATAAAATTCATGAATGTGGATGGCTGAACGCAACGAGCGGCCTTCAAAAATCTATAATAGCGACACTATTAATGTAAGCCCAAGAAGTAGAAGAACTCTTACTTCATGAGCCGAAATCTTAAGCACAACTGCTAAGTCAATGATATACCATAAGCAGTACCGATAGTTAATAGAATCCATAAACAATAAAATGGAGCGTAACGTCCTTCTACTAGACATCAAAGACAGAAGAAGCTTACGCCCTTTGTAATAAACAGATATCTGTTTATAAATACATAAACTGTACCCGGAAAGAGTAAAGGCCTATGCCCATACGAAGACGGAAGGACCTTAAAATAATAGGTTCCGGATAATAGGAGCCTAACTCTTATGCAACAATCCAACCTAAATAGTAACGGAAGTATTGATTCCGAAACTATGAAAGTGAAAATCATCCATCGATAGTGCATGAAACTCACTGACTCTACAGTAAAAGAGAAACCAACAGAATTACTGTCGAAAAGGTCAGAATTTGAAAACTACTGTTTCCAGAGGCTCAAATGATTACTTAGCTAAATAAGAACCGAAGTTAAAATCCGTATAGGAATTTAATCTAAAGATTCTAAGTCTATTTATCAAAAAGTTACTAACTGACTTAGATAAAGAGACAAAAGACTCAATTGTAAACTATCGTAGAGTGCATAGGTATGAGGTAACATAAACCTATAACCTAAATAATACAGGCTGCAGTAGATCTTGTAAAACAAGTATACTAAAAAATAGCAATGAGTAGTATGGAGGGATCAACAATATGAACATAATGATCCCTACACCACGACGGAAGAGCCTCCACTTTAGCCGCATAGAATAGCGAAGAAGAGGATCTCCTATAGTAAGAAATCGCGTCCAAAGCTCGTCCAGTACAGTGCTTACAATGCAATACGGACCACACAACGGAATACATGAAGGTTGCGACCTTGCTGGTTGTGATAAAGATGACACGATTTACCCAGTGAAAAAGATCCTCACATAGAGGAAGATTTCACGTTAAGACCCACAGTAGACAAGAGAGTAAATTACTCATGATCTCTGTGAAGATAGAGATGCTATCAACAGAAATGTATTGTGGTTGTTTATCTTAGCAATACCTGCTAAAACAACAGCGCCGGAGGATACGCGTATCCTATCATTCCGTCCTATAGATCAATAGAGCGTTAACAATATTAGCTCAGAGATCTGGACAAGCCAACACACACGTCTGCAATTGATTAGCAAGCTGTGTCATAAATAAATCATCATTGGGCGCTCCCATAGATAGCAAATCTGATTGAATACTTGTTTGTTGAGAGTCCATTCTGACAGCAACAAGCGACCCGTAAGAGAAACGGGAGTCCGATAAAACAATCAGACGACCCGGAATATGACGGACCAAAACTGAACTTGGTGTACTATAACCAACAGACAGATTCTTTCCATTAAATTGAATAACGGAAACGAAAGAGTGCCTCCCTGGTTCCGGAGATACGCCACTACTGTCGAATTGAAGGACAGGAATTTGGGCATGCGTTTCTGAATAATGTTCATGCAATGACATAAAGCAAGCCTAAAAAACATTATTCCGCGGAAGAAAACTGATTGCTAAAAGACTGCGGAACCCAAAGACCCTGGCACTTCGAATCCGTAGGGATCAGTATTATATCCCAATCTGTTTGACTGGCAACCGTCATAACAGCCACACTCGGGTCCGGCAACTGCGGTGGCACTCTCTGAGTCAACCACCGAATGTTTGCCCCAGTCTGAATCTCTTGTAACACTAGATAGACAAGAGAACGTGTAAATCGAGCAATTCATGGATTGCCGAAAAGTTGCCGTCGAAGAGAAGCTCCTCCGAGAACGAAGCGACTCTGAGAGAGTTCTTAACCTTACTATCCACGCGTGTGGATGTAGCTAGGGCTGCGTCACGTCTAACTAACTCCAATCAGCCACTGAAGGGCGGAGTTATACGTGAACAAACTACTGCCCTCAAAAGAAATTACATTGAGAATAATATCCCGTAAATCTTTTCTTGAAGACGTAATGATAACGCCTCAGTAAGGCGGATTACGTATAATAAAGCGTCTAAGTTAAGTCTACTATACATAATGTCGTTCCCAACATAGAAATTGGAAAAGACATAAACGGCGAAAAAGAATATATGCAGTCTTTAATCACACCGTCTAGACGCATATGAACTCTCGGTATGCCCTGCTCTGCCAACATAAACTATTTGTATAAATGATAAAATGGCAGAAATGAGCAACGCGGACAAGAAACTAAACTATCATGCTTAGTAGCAGGCTTGTATATATATATATATAGCGTCGAAAAATAAAACACATGTTGTAATGACAATATTGGACTGCGTCGGTAAGTCAGGGACAATGTCCCTGAACCGATCGAAAAATCCGAGTCCAATGACGCTATAAGTCTCTTATCCAAGATCGCAGCAATGAAGTCCGAAATAATAATCACTGGAAGATAATGTCAGAAGATATGAAAGGCATCTTCCGATACTACTAAAGGGAAAACTCGAAATCTTTCGAATCCCTTTCGCCATCCTGTCGGACCCTATAAAGCGTTCGGTCGTCCGTACCTGATGCAACCGCGGACCGCACCGACCCAGCGCCGTCGGATAATTCCTGATTCGACCGAGAAACTGTCAATTGCTGGGATGCTGCGAAACAACTGTGCTAACTCGGATAGCACGTCCGTCACTGAGGCCCGAGGAGAAGCGGTCTTACGATGCACTGCCGCTGGAAGCTCCGTGATCGTTACCCCGTGCATACTACCAATATGCGAGCGAACGGAGTGTATAGGCCTCGTGTCCCTTGGCTACCGGATGGCGCGACCTATTCGCCGTGGAATCACTGAATGCCGAAACTGATCGGATACTCGAGGTCACGTAGCCAATGTGCGGTCGTGTGCCCTGCTGTGAGGATGAGGAAGCATTAAAGACAGTCTCTCGGACTGTCAATATAACGGAGCGTCCCGACCAACGGACATATGCTCCGAATGTAAAATATCTGAACCACAACATGCGGTCCCCTATGTTGTTGGGCGAGAGAGGGACCTCTCTCGCTCACAGCCCGGACGGACCTGGACAAGCCAGGAACCGGACTAACAGGCTTCCTCCGATCTGTCCTCAATCTGCCGTCACTGGGTGAGTACTAAAGTAATTAAAGTGCTCGCATCACCCAAATCTCCTTCCTAGACCGCAACGGACGAACCCGGCAGCCGAACCATTCGATGAATGTACGCTACACCGGGTGAGCTAGCGAATGTCACTCCGTAGGCGATAGACATATTCCATGAGCACTTATTGCCGCTAACTCTTCATTAACTATGACGACAGAGGCACACTTTTGAAAGACATCTCCATAACTCTTCGAACAAGAAACCAGAAATGCTTGGTTAGCAAGCATAAAATAATAATATATATAGCGTCGTTCAATAATTCGAAAGTTTGTGTGACATTATTGGACTATGTCGGAACTGAGGGACGATGTCCCTGAACCGAACCAAAAATTTCTAAGTCCACCGACGCTATCAGTTTCTTATCCGGCATCGCAGCATTCTGGTCCGACGAAAGAAGCTGTAGAAGACCAAGTCAGATGACATACACAACGGCATATGTTGTTCCGAAAGGGAAAGCTCGAAATCCTCCGAATCCCTTTCGGTATCCCGTCGGACCGGATGAAACTTTCGGACGTCCGTACCCGCTTCCGCGGAGCGTCCCGACCCAGCATCGTCGGATAAAATATATGCGACAGATTCAGTTGATGCTGGGATGCTGCGATAAACTGTGCTATTAAGGAAAGCACGTCCGTTCCCGAGGCCTGTGCAGTAGCGGTCTTACGATGCATTGCCGCCGAAAGCTCCGTGTACGTTGACTCCCGCACACTTCCTATGCGAACGTCCGGAGTCTGCAGGCCTCGTGTCCCTGGCTACCGGATGGTGTGACCTGGTCGCCGAAGAATCCTTGATCGGCGAAGCTGGTAATATATCGGCGGTCACGCAGCCAAGGTGCGGTCGTGTGCGCTGACGAGAAGAGGAAGCCTTAGCAGTCTCAGCGGACTGCCTATACAACGGAGCGTCCCGAGCGACGGACGTATGCTCCGCTTGCGACACATTTTGTACCACAACATCTGGGGCCAGATGTTGTTGAACGAGAGAGGGGCCTCTCTCGCTTGCCGTCCGGATGGACCGGAACAAGCTATGAACCGGACTAAAAGGCTTCCTGCGTTCTCCCTCCGATCCGCCGTCACTGGGTGTGCATTAGGTTAATTTATAGTGCTCGCATCACCCCAAAATTCCTTCTAGACCGCAACGGACGAACCCGGCTGCCGAACCATTCGGTGAATGGACGCTACACCGGGCGAGCTAGCGGACGTCAAAGGCCGTCGAACCTACTAGGGTCCTCTTAGGCAATTGGCGTATTTACATGAGCACTTTTCCGCTAGCCCTTCATTAATTGTGACGACGGAGGCACACTGTTGGAAGACATCACAGATACATCACCCTAATCTTGATCGTCTGAAATAGAAATTGATAAAGTAGAGTGACCCTGCGGGGAAAGGACCGGAGTGTCCAAATCCCCAACAACATACCGTGACATACGCTTCCCATATTGTCATCGAAATCATACGATACAGAACAGGAGTTAATGCGAGTACACTGACCACATATAGAATGATAATAAAGTCAGAGGAAGACTTCCTCTTAAAACAATTGATCCATATCCTTTCAATGTGAAAAGAAAACAAGTCCTGGTACTCGCACTAACCCCTGGCAATCAAAATACATAATAATAATATGATCCATTAATATAGAAAAAATAATTGAAATCAAAATATTTTGAAAAAATATTTTTTCAGAACAGCCCAAGTTTCTGAAAAGTAACGTTGAGCCCCAATGGATCCCAAGCCTAAGTGTGGACAAAAATTTTAAAAATATTTTAAACAATTTATTCAACACTTACGAACAATAATAATGTATCTAGTTATGATAAAAATAACATCAAGATATTATTTTTTAGAAATCCCCCCCTCACACAGAGGGCTGTTGTAAATGTAAACAATGAGTGTAAAAACACTAAAATAAGACTCCAGGCACCCAGGCCCGAAATCAGTTACCAAAATACACTATCTGATGCAAAACAGAGACTTCCAGGGAAGAAACTGCAGAACATCAGATGGTAGATGCAGAACACAGCGCCTAACCACCCGTAGGTGAAGACGTAAACATGGGGAAAGAACAGAATTCATTCTGTTATTCAGCTAAAACTCCCAAGAAAATTTAGTAATAATAATTACAAAAACTATGCCAAAAGCATGGGAGAATAGCAAGGGGAACTTAAAGGACAGGGAGAGAGGAAAACACTTAAAAAACAGTGTAACTAAATAATCAGAATGACAACAAAATGGCTGCTGCCTTGAAAATAGGTAACTTAACATAATTTCATTAAAAAATTTTAAGTTACAGCCCTGATAATATTCTGTCACACATTCTTTTCCTCTCCTCCTTCTCTATCCTCCTTAGAATCACCATTTCACTAATATTTATGTGTCTGGCATCATTTAAACTGAGATTTATAAGCACAAAGATCAGTCAGATGTTAACTGATGAAGGGCCAAACTTAGAATGATTAATGGCGCCAATTTCGGAACGTCCTTGACACTGCGCATGCGCAGTGGGGGCGAAGTGTGGAGGGCCTTTCAGGACATGTTTTCTTTAGTTTTAGATGCAAATTTTGGGGATTGGGGGGCAAAATTTGTGTTTGGCCCTATATTTTAAGAGTTAGCACCAGCTATGTCTGGGTCATTGGTACAGTATAAAAATATAAACGAACATAAACGAACAGAAGAGAAAGTAACAGGAAATACAAGTTAAAAATGATTGAGGGTGCATATGCAGGTATATGTGGGTATATATTATTCGTTTGTAAAATTTTATTCACTTCTGATGAGTATTTTGGTGATTAATAAGGTTTATAAAATGTACGACGGCGCGAAATTCTTGTGTTCGTCAAGTAGTAGCCTGCTTGAAGCTGTCGACAAGATGCGACAAAGGTGTGAAATCAATTAGCTGTCTATCTGAGGAAGAATGTCGCTGAGGAAAACAGCGAAATTTAGGTTTAAGAGGATGGCAAGCGCCTATTTTAATCGTGTGTAAAATTGTATCCACGTCTGATGAGTATTTTAGTGATAAATAAAGATTATAGCCATTATTTGGATTGACAAACATGCATCAAACTCTCGCTTTGGATTCCGAGGACGCATCAAGGCGAGTCGGGGACAAACCGTGATCTACCCTTAGAAAGCGGAGCAAGACTCGCATACATGTAGCATATTGTACACCCACATAATGATAATAATCTAAAGATCTTACAATATCTTGGGGATAAGTCATTAAAGTCCAGTTTAAGCTTTCCTGAACACTTTCCCCGAACAAGCTCACCCTCCACTAACGCGGGCTCCCACTAACGAGAGAGGACAACCAGGCGCGTAGCCAGGAAAAAGTTTCCTGGGGGGGGGGGGGGGGGGGAGGGGGGGGGTTAGTAATAAATCCCCCCCCCCCCCCCCCACCGGCAGACTTAACAGAGTCAAGTTAGTCGGATCCAGAGTTGTTGTTTTTTTCCAAAATGTTTTTTTAGCAATAAATTTTAAACTCCCCTCATCCTTTGTCCGGGGCTTGGGACAGGCAGACTTAAGACAATCAAGTCAGGCGGATTTAGAGTTTTTGTTGTGCTTTTGCAAAAAAAAAATTTAGCAATAAATTTTAAACTCCCCTCATCCTTTGCCCGGGCTTGGGATCGGCATACTTAACAGAGTCAAGTGAGGCGGATTTAGATTTTTTTTTTTTTTCAAAAAGTTATTCTATTACTTCTTTGGCAGATATATTCTGATTTTCTTTTCAATTCACTGCCTTACTATAATTATATTTAAGGTGAAAAAATGAGTTATCCAAAATAAATTTAAGAATTCTTTTTTTCTTTTTGACAAACAGTACAAGCCGCGGAATAAGTTGTTTGATACCCACTAAAACGAAAGTGACCATTTTAGTGGGTAACATAAAACTTATTTTCGCTAGTACTGTAGCAGTGCCTTTTGGGTTACTGTAAGCAGTGCATCTCCTGTTGTGCGGTGCATATTTCTGCTACCGCAGCCGTACAACATTCGGCTTTTTTGGTCATTTTTGACATAGCAGTGCCTTTGGCTACTGACAGTACAAGCCGCGGAAAATAAGTTGTATGAAACCCACTAAAATGAAAGTGACCATTTTAGTGGGTAACATACAACTTATTTTCGCTAGTACTGCAGCAGTGCCTTTTGGCTACTGTAAGCAGTGTGTTTCGAACATCTCCTGCTATGCGGTGCATATTTCTGCTACCGCAGCCGTACAACATTCGGCTTTTTTTTTGTCATTTTTGACATAGCAGTGCCTTTTGGCTACTGTAAGCAGTGTGTTTCGAACATCTCCTGCTATGCGGTGCATATTTCTGCTACTGCAGCCGTACAACGTTCGGCTTTTTTGTCATTTTTGACATAGCAGTGCCTTTTGGCCACTGACAAACAGTACAAGCGGCGGAAAATAAGTTGTATGATATCCACTAAAATGAACCCCCCCCCCCCCCGAAAAAAAAATCCTGGAGAAGGACCCCCAGCACCCCCGACTTTCGCGCATCTGATGGCTATACCCCCCCCCCCCACCCCCTGGAAACTTTTTCCTGGCTACGCGCCTGGTTGTCCTCTCTCGTTAGTGGGAGCCCGCGTTGGTGGAGGGTGAGCGTGTTCGGGGAAAGTGTTCAGGAAAGCTTAAACTGGACTTTAATGACTTATCCCCAAGATATTTTAAGATCTTTAGATTATTATCATTATGTGGGTGTACAATATGCTACATGTATCCGAGTCTTGCTCCGCTTTCTAAGGGTAGATCACGGTTTGTCCCCGACTCGCCGTGATGCGTCCTCGGAATCCAAAGTGAGAGTTTGATGCATGTTTGTCAATCCAAATAATGGCTATAATCTTTATTTATCACTAAAATACTCATCAGACGTGGATACAATTTTACACACGATTAAAATAGGCGCTTGCCATCCTCTTAAACCTAAATTTCGCCGTTTTCCTCAGCGACATTCTTCCTCAGATAGACAGCTAATTGATTTCACACCTTTGTCGCATCTTGTCGACAGCTTCAAGCAGGCTACTACTTAACGAACACAAGAATTTCGCGCCGTCGTACATTTTATAAACCTTATTAATCATCAAAATACTCATCAGAAGTGAATAAAATTTTACAAACGAATAATATATACCCACATATACCTGCATATGCACCCTCAATCATTTTTAACTTGTATTTCCTGTTACTTTCTCTTCTGTTCGTTTATGTTCGTTTATGTTCGTTTGTGTTCGTTAAATAGTAGGACCCTGCTCACTATCCCCAATAAACCCCACTTATAAAATTTCATTTCCGCAAACCGTTGGGATCACGTGATTTGAATAGCCAATTGATATTCAAACTTGGTCATTGGAAATTCATTGGAAATTCGATGGAAATTCAACTTTTCATTTTTTCACGTTAACAGTGTTCTTTATATGCGCTCTCCAATTTCAACTTGGATCAAATTCCCACCTTTTTTTACATTTTTCAGACACTATTCCGGCTGAAAAATGGTAACCAATTTTTTAGGGCCCCATGTCATACAAACTGCCCTTGTTTGAGGGGCCAAGCAAACATTTGGAAAACCCATGCATTTTGATACACGAAATTTATCAGAATTTATTTTCTTAATTTAATTGTTTTCAAAATTTTGCAAAAATTTCAACCAAAGCACATTATGTGACCCTCATTGGAACGAGCTCGTCGAGCGCGTGCCAACGAGGGATCACATGATGGGAAATGCACAAGTTTTCCAAAATGTCAACGAAACCACATCATGTGATCCCTCGTTGGCACGCGCTCGGCGAGCTCGTTCCAATGAGGGTCACATAATGTGCTTTGGGAATTATCCTTGCTGATGCTGCAAATTCGTTGGACATTGGGGTGAAACCGCAGCGTTTACACGCGTCTACGATACAAGAGCCCACTAATTAATTCGGGCATAATATAAAACATAATGTTTTTTTTCGGGGAAATTTGTACACTCCCTACATTTTTTTGTCCCGTACGCCGTACGTGGGCTATAATTTGGCATATAAGCTCGCATATTCCAGAAAACCCCCATTTGGAAGGACAGTTTCACAAACAGTTGGGATCATGCACCAACCTTTTTTAAAACTATAATGGATGGAAGACTTAATTGATTAGGCTTGTGTACCACCGTCGGGTGCCAATAGTGGATCACTTCTGCCAATAGCGGATCACGTGATTCAATTTGATTCTACCTGTTAGGATGGACACGTTCTCCCTATTATTTACTGGTTTTGAATCGCAAAACATATTTCAGGGGGGGGGGGGGGGGGGGGGGCAAAGCGGGCACGCCCCGCCCACTTTTTTCACTAAATATGAGTATCCTAACAGGACGTATTCTGCCAAACCGTACACAGCCCCTATGGCCGCATTGACTGTGGGAGATAGTAACAGTTGTAACAAAATAAGCAACATAATACTGTCAACGTCGTCGCCCACTTTATATATTGAGATACTGCACGTCGCAAGTTCGCAACTAGGCAGGCTAGTAATTTAGTAAAACTAGTCCAAACTTGGACCCAAATTCCGGAATATAATTTGTGGTACGTCCTTTGAACGTACCAACCCCAAAAATTATATTGCGGAATTTGGGTCCAAGTTTGGACTATGGTAAAATGTGCGCATGTGTTCCCTTTCCGGAGTTGCATATAATTTTATGCCGTATTCTTGACATAAGCGATGACAAAGTACCCCTCCATTCCACTCCCACATTGACCCCCAATCATTTATTTTCCGTTCTACAAACCTGCAGTTACCCAGAAAAAAAGATTTGTCGCCCCGCCCTTTTTTGGAGCTTCCGCCGCCCCTGTCCTAAATACGTCACTAAACATGCTGAGACTAAAAAAAATCGTTTCCAGCGGAATAAACAGCAATTCTCTTGTTATTGTTTTTTTTTTCGAAATTGGACCCATAGGGCCCTAAACATACCAATTATAAACAAATGGTATATTGAAATTATTAGTCTTATCAATCCGACCAAAAGGGATCGCGGTGGCTCAGTTGGTAGAGGTGCAGGCTGCAAACCGAGAGGTCCTCGGTTCGAATCCCACCTGCGGCAACTGCGTTGTTTCCTTGGGCAAGACACTTCATCCCCATTGCCTTCTTGGGAGCACGGTGGCGCCGTGTACTAAGGCGTAGTGCACGTCGATGGTGCACACGCCTTCAACCAATGCTAACCCTTCTCGGGTTAGTACGTTGGAGAGTCTAGCAGATTCTCGCCGCTTCTCGGTGGTTCTCTCCGGGTATTCCGGCTTCCGCCACCCGTAAATCTGCTCGATACGATATGACCCTGGCTGTTGAACGTGTCGTAAAACCCCAATAAATAAATAAATAAATCCGACCAAAATGACATGTATGTGTTTGCTTTGCGACCGTGTGAGTAACGTGGGATTTGTCTGGAGGACGCGAGTCATCACGTTTTATCAGTGAATATATGACTGAAGGAAACTGTCTTTAATTGCTTGAAAAACTTCAACCAGGGTCTATAGATTAAATGAATTAATGCGAACTGTCACGCCATGTCTTTGACTCTCGTGTCTAGGTAATTGGAAACAGTGCTGCTATCTGATAACAATAGATTTATACCCCTGCAAATCTCAGCAAAAGTGAGCAAACAGGTGCTAAATCTGAAATGCGAAAACACACTGTCTGAAACAAAGTTATAAGAGTTTATTTCCGTGCACATTTTCTATATGATGCTTGAAAACTTTGAAGAAAGAAGACAATGAAAGACATTTCAACATTTAATGCATTTTTAGACTTCAATGAAATTTCAAATATTAGGTAAGTGAATTAACCCATTGTCTATCTCACATTTGCGCCCCCTATCAATGTGTCTGTCTGTCTACGTGTCTGTCTGTTCATCTGGCTGTCTGTCTGTCCCAGTCTCTCTCAAATGTACCGCTGACATGTAAAAATGTGGGGACATGTTTGTCATTGTTTGTCACCCAGAACAAAAGAAAAACAAACACGTCCGCCTAACGACGGGTAAACAAGCTTGTGTGTCACAGTGTGTATGTGTGTGAGGTTGTGGACTTGTTCAGTCGAGGTTATGAGGACCAAAACAAAAGATGTTTGTGCTCATAATGTTTTCCCGATGTTCTAACAGTGTCCTCATAATGTAAACAAAAGAAAAAGGTTGGTTTAACCGATTTTATGCGGACATGTTTGCCAATGAGAACAAAAGAAAAGGAAACATGTCCACGTAACGTTGGCAATACAAGTGTGTGTGTGTGTGTGTGTGTGGGTTTGTGTGTGTGTGTGTGTGTGTGTGTGTGTGTGAGGGTGTGTGTGTGTGTGTGTGTGTGTGTGTAAAAAATCGCACTGGCACAGGCATTTCCAACTGAAACGTTTATTTCTTTTAATATGCCGCCGAAAAATTGTTTTCATTTACTGAACCCTGATGGGTTTCAAACATGACAAAAAAGTACATAAAGTTGATTTAAACTAAGTGATGGGCTTAGGAACTGGTTAAACTGACTGGCAAAAATTGATGTTATTCATTGATGAGCTCTATCTAGTTTAGTCCCTACAAGGATGTTACGCAAGCTTTTGTTTTTCTTATAGGCGATGACAGGTCGAAGATTCAAAAGTTCATTTAATTTAGCATTGGTAAAATTGAATTCATCTTTTAACATTTTTGCTATTTCGATATTCATTCTGTTGTACGTTAAAGTGAAAGGAATGATGGACCTCCTGTCACATTCGCCACCTGATATGTTCATACCAAATGGCCAGAGGGTTTGAAGCGTATTGATCCAAAACGCTTCACGGTTTTTTTCTAAATTCATTCGTTTCTTCTAATATGTCTTTAATTGGTGGTTGTTCAATAGGATGGATTTCGAAATCGTCCAAAAATGGCCAGGAAGGTTAAAATGTTGTGCTACTGGGGCATCAGCATTATTTTTTATATCCTGTTTGTGTCTAGTAGCACGTTCTCGGAAGGATTTTGACTTTGACCAACATACTGTTTCCGACAGCGCTTACATGTGATAAGGTAAATAATGTTTGGTGAATCACAATGGAGGGGGTTACGGATAATAATAATAATAACTCTTTGGCCAGCCGCTGATTTGTCGCGGTCCTCATAAGAGAAGGCCATCATTCCCCCTGCACCCCACCCCCTCTTCCCCTCCTCTCCTCCCAGCATTCAGATATAAACTGCTTAATAGTGTCCCTCACTTCCTCTTTTTCAATTTCTTCAATTTCTTCAATTTCTTCTGATAATGATTTTTCGTTTGTTCGGAGGAAAATTCCTCTTTCTGATCAGGCATAAAAGTATGCAATCTACATCGAGACTTTTTGCAATTAAATACTGCGCCACTACCATTCTGCAACGGTCTGTTGTGTTCAATCTTCAGTGGTTCGAAATCGGTAGTTTCAGCTGGACTTTCGAGCTTTTTCAGGGTAAGGGATTTCAAGCTACGCAAAGGCGCAGCGAGTACCCTCTCGATCTGAGGGCGCCAAATAGAGTAGAACAAGCCTCATTGAAATTTACCTTATCACTTGAATTGCGGTGGAAACGAATCATTTGTGATTTGATGATCCCTTTAAATGTATGTTGAGGATGAAATGATTTTGTGTGCAACAATTGATGTGAATCAGTTGGTTTAAAATACACTTTATAATCTAAATGACCGGACGCCTGAAATTGCATGCCTTTATACACGGTCACATCGAGGAAATCAACAGAATTTTCACTGATAGTAGCTTTCAATTTAATATTTGGATCGTGATTGTTCAAAATTTCTAAAAATTCATCAAAATCTTCTTTTGAATGTTCCCAAATAATACAAATGTCATCTGAATACCTGAGATATACGAGAGGATGCTTTGCACATTTGCTTAAGGCATTTTCCTCCCATTCCGCTACATAAATGCTTGCAAAATTAGGACTGAATCTTTTACCCATAGGACAACCCATTATTTGTAGAAAATATTCTCCATTGAATTGAAAGTCATTACCTTTTAAACTCAGCTCTAAAAGATCCAAAATTTGTTCATCCGGGCGTTTCGCATCCGGATATTTTTCAATGCATTTTTAACTGATTTAACACCTTTATCAATATCAATGTTCGTATACATACTGTCGATATCCAAAGTAGCCAGAATTGCATTTTTCGATATTTTCAATTTCGAAATTTTTGACAGGAAATCCTGTGTATTTTTTAGATAGCTCGGATGTCTATTTGCTATAGGTTTCAGATGATAATCAATTAATTCCGAGATCGCATAAGATTCCGAATTACAATCTGATACAATTGGCCTCCCGGGTGGAGTTAAGTCATCCGTCCATGAAGAACGGTCCTTGTGGATCTTTGGTAGGATATAAAATTGTCTTGTTTGAGCACTGAGCTTAGCTGTAAAATATTTCAATTGTTTTTTGGTAATATGACCTTCGTCGAGGAGAAATTTTAAGATCTTATTGAATTTTTCGATATTACTAGGCCAAATAAGTGAATCTATTTTCTTATAATGTTTAGTATTGCCGAGTTGTCTCATGGCTTCCTTTATATAATTATCCCGAGATAGAACAACTACCGACCCACCTTTGTCGGCTGGTTTAATTACTAGTTTCTTATTTTTTCGAAGTTTCGTGAGGGCTCTCCGTTCACCAGCTGTTAAATTGTCTTTATCGGAGAGTATGTTCATGCTGAACACCTTTTTGATGATTCGTTTGCTAGCCTCAATAATTTCGGGATCTACTTCACTATCTGGAGGTAACCAACCAGATGATTCTGTAAAAGGAAGTTTCCGACCGCTGGAGTTTCTAAAGCGGTCGGCTAATTTCATTTGCCTAAGAAAATTACAGTTGTATGATGGTAGATTTGTTTGGTTATCAGTTTTAGGCTTTGGTGCTGGTACAAAAGTTAAACCGCGATCTAAAAGAGATTTCTCTTGAGTGTTAGGTGATTGGTGCCAGACAGGTTAACCACATTAGTTCCTAATCCCACATCTGCTAGGCGGCTGTTACCTTTGCCTGTACTTAGTTTAAATTTAGGTGGTTCAACCAGTGATCGTACATAATATTGGCGGTTCTCGTGGTCCAATGGATTAAATCCTGAGCAACATCAAACTTCGCGTCATCAATTTTAAGTATAACGTTAACGTCCTTCACTTTCCGAATGGTTTCGTTGATGATGCTCAGGGTTCTCCTCTCAGCCTTAGGGAGTTTTTGCGAAAAGTTTAGTTCAGCGAAATAAATTTTTGCTGATCTAAACTTGACCCTGATATCGCTAAGCATATTCCGCAACTGCTTAACTACGAGATCAGAATTATCGTTTCGAGAATTCACGCCAATATTTAATAATATTTTTTGGGGACTGGACTGGCCCCTGTGCCCTTTAAACATAGAGCGCATATGATTGAATTTGGCGCCGGGGTAACACTCCACCTGGATGACCGGATGGGGATTTCGATCAATGCGTCCTAAATTTAAACTTCCAATCATAAGGATGTTTTTACAAACATCGGGGAGGCGCCAATTTCTTTTGTCAAAATTAACTCCGCTTTTATGCCGAAACTGGGAGAATTTAGAATCAAATGAGCGGCCCGAGTTGCGGCTCGGTGATTTGACTTTCTCTGAGTACGATATACCTGGCTGAACCACACTAGAGGTAGGAGAAGGGGGAGAAGTAACAGCAGGAGAAGCAGGAGAGGAAACAGAAGCAGGAGAGGACACAGAAGCAGGAGAAGAAACAGAAGAGGAGAAGGAGTTCTAGTGAGAGCACTAGGCGAACTAGAGAAGAAAGGCTGAGGAGGAGTAGGAGGTAGAGGAGCCAGACGAGGCGAGACAGCGTTACTCAATTTGCGAGCATCTTCAGTCACAATATGGACCGGAGATGTTTGCAAATTGAGGCGCTTACTCTGAGAGAAAGAAGTAGTAGAAGGAAAAGAAGAGGGAGAAGTGCTTTGCCTTGATCTTTTCTTATTTTGCTTTGCGCGTTGGGGTAGAGGGACAACACGGGCCGGAGTTTGCTTGCTCTCTCCCGTATTGTTCCTTACTCCAGACGCTGGGCGAAGTTCCGAAATGTAAGACTCATAGGCCGAAATCGTCTTGTCTGTCAACTTATTTTTAAAGTTTTTTTGAGCCCAGATCAAGGCACGCGCCGAAGCGTTGTTGAAGTCTATTTTTTGGAGTCCAGGAGGTGGTCGCATAGCCAAAGTTATCTTAGACTTCAACTGGTTTAAATTTATCTTATAATGCTCAATTAAAGCATTTAACGTTTGGTTGGCCCATCCCATACTAATCTGTCGAAAAACAGAAAAAATGTGTGGGGTGGGAAGAGCCGGCTTTAGAAAGCCACCTAACTCATTTACTTTCTTCTCCAACTGTTTCGGGAAATCCCGGTTGGCCAAATGTTGCTCTAGGAGCCCAATATGGTGCATACACTGAATCACCTTAAAAAGGGCCTTGACCAATCTAGAATAGGCCTGGAACGATTGTTCCTGGCCTCTTCCAGACTGGGCAACTCTCTTTCCCTGATGCTTCTGTCTTTTTTGAGCCATTTGAAGAATAGGTAGATGAATTTAAAATGAAGAAATGAAATAAATTAAAATGAAATCTAGATATTACCTATTAGAGAAGATACCTGGATTGGTTGTAGTCTTCAACAAAGGTGGAAAATAATCCGTCTGTCTCGACGCGTTTCGCTTGTTTTGGCTTCTTCAAGGAGACTTTGAGGAAAATGATTCCAACTTGGGGAGGACATGCCTGGTATATATCCATATGTGGGCTGGGGGTGTTTTTCACAGCTCAGTACATAATTCAACTCGGTGACAAGCTGACAAATGTCACTCATCAAGATAATTCTTTTCAACCTGAGTGTCCCAAGTTTGTTTTCACAACTCAGTTTGCGTCGTCCAAACAAATTAGATGAAGCCCTATTGACTGGCTTTCACTGATTTTTAATCAGTCAATGAGTGGTTTGCTTTACTGACCCCATGAAGCCCTATTGGTTGGCTTTGATTTAAGTATAACCAATCGGAGCGGTTTGCTTTACTGGCTTCAGAAGTGTGTGAAAATAATATGAAAAATGGTTTTATAAAATATATTGAGACTGGAGAAATAAATACAAAATAACGCCAAAGATTATGATGCCTCACAAATGTTCTCAGTTGGAATGAATATCCCCCGACGGAGGTTTATGACGGAAAATATTTTACATAACGTAGAAATTGTGTGTTTTAGCTTCTGAACCTCTACATTGTGTGAAAGGTATGAAAAATTAAAGATAAAATACAGTGAAAATAAATAATGAAAAATTAAAAATAAAATACAGTGTAAATAAATAAATAAATTAAATAAATAAATAAATAAATAAATAAATAAATAAATAAATAAATAAATAAATAAATAAATAAATAAATAATTTTATTTAGGAAATAAATAAACATGGTTGAAATTGGAACCTATTTTGATTTTGGGCATATATGAACTCTGGCACTCGCATGTGTGTGTTTGAGGTTAAAAAATCGCACTGGCACAGACATTTCCTACTGAAACGTTTTTTTCTTTTAATATGCCGCCGAAAAATTGTTTTCATCTACTGAACCCTGATGGGTTTCAAACATGACAAAAAATTACATAAAATTGATTTAAACTAAGTGATGAGCTTAGGAACTGGTTAAACTGACTGGCAAAAATTGATGTTATTCATTGATGGGCTCTAATTTAGTCCTTACAAGGATGTTACGCAAGCTTTTGTTTGGCTCTAATTTAGTCCTTACAAGGATGTTACGCAAGCTTTTGTTTTTCTTATAGGCGATGACAGGTCGAAGATTCAAAGGTTCATTTAATTTAGCATTGGTAAAATTGAATTCATCTTTTAACATTTTTGCTATTTCGATATTCATTCTGTTGTACGTTAAAGTGAAAGGAATGATGGACCTCCTTTCGCATTCGCCCTCTGATATGTTCATACCAAATGGCCAGAGGGTTTGAAGCGTATTGATCCAAAAAGCTTCACGTTTTTTTCTAAATTCATCCGTTTCTTCTAATGTGTCTTTAATTGGTGGTTGTTCAATAGGATGGATTTCGAAATCGTCCAAAGAATGGCCAGGAAGGTTAAAATGTTGTGCTACTGGGGCATCAGCATTATGTTTTATATCCTGTTTGTGTCTAGTAGCACGCTCTCGAAAAGGATTTTGACTTTGACCAACATACTGTTTCCGACATCGCTTACAAGTGATAAGGTAAATAATGTTTGGTGAATCACAATGGAGGGGGTTACGGATCTGATAATGATTTTTTGTTTGTTCGGAGGAAAATTTCTCTTTCTGATCAGGCATAAAAGTATGCAGTCTACAACGAGGCTTTTTGCAATTAAATACCGCGCCACTACCATTCTGCAACGGTCTGTTGTGTTCAATCTTCAGTGGTTCGAAATCGGTAGTTTCAGCTGGACTTTCGAGCTTTTTCAGGGTTTTGGATTTCAGGCTACGCAAGAGGCGCAGCGAGTACCCTCTCGATCTGAGGGCGCCAAATAGAGTAGAACAAGCCTCATTGAAATTTACCTTATCACTTGAATTGCGGTGGAAACGAATGAGTTGTGATTTGATGATACCTTTAAATGTATGTTGAGGATGAAATGATTTTGTGTGCAACAATTGATGTGAATCAGTTGGTTTAAAATATACTTTATAATCTAAATGACCGGACGCCTGAAATTGCTTGCCTTTATACACGGTCACATCGAGAAAATCAACAGAACTTTCACTGATAATAGCTTTCAATTTAATATTTGGATCGTGATTGTTCAAAATTTCTAAAAATTCATCAAAATCTTCTTTTGAATGTTCCCAAATAATAAAAATGTCATCTAAATACCTGAGATATACGAGAGGATGCTTTGCACATTTGCTTAAGGCATTTTCCTCCCATTCCGCTACATAAATGCTTGCAAAATTAGGACTGAATCTTTTGCCCATAGGACAACCCATTATTTGTAGAAAATATTCTCCATTGAATTGAAAGTCATTACCTTTTAAGCTCTAAAAGATCCAAAATTTGTTCATCCGGGCGTTTCGCATCCGGATATTTTTCAAATGCATTTTTAACTGATTTAACACCTTTATCAATATCAATGTTCGTATACATACTGTCGATATCCAAAGTAGCCAGAATTGCATTTTTCGATATTTTCAATTTCGAAATTTTTGACAGGAAATCCTGTGTATTTTTTAGATAGCTCGGATGTCTATTTGCTATAGGTTTCAGATGATAAGCAATTAATTCCGAGATCGCATAAGATTCCGAATTACAATCTGATACAATTGGCCTCCCGGGTGGAGTTAAGTCATCCGTCCATGAAGAACGGTCCTTGTGGATCTTTGGTAGGATATAAAATTGTCTTGTTTGAGCACTGAGCTTAGCTGTTAAATATTTCAATTGTTTTTTGGTAATGTGACCTTCGTCGAGGAGAAATTTTAAGATCTTATTGAATTTTTCGATATTACTAGGCCAAATAAGTGAATCTATTTTCTTATAATGTTTAGTATTGCTGAGTTGTCTCATGGCTTCCTTTATATAATTATCCCGAGATAGAACAACTACCGACCCACCTTTGTCGGCTGGTTTAATTACTAATTTCTTATTTTTTCGAAGTTTCGTGAGGGCTCTCCGTTCACCGGCTGTTAAATTGTCTTTATCGGAGAGTACATTACGTGTACAGTACCCATATGAGACTGGTCAATTAAAACCCCAGTTATTGATGCTAAATTTAGATTAGTGCTGTCTATTTATAGAGGAACTATTTATGAGTGGGCGTGTACAATTAATTACTTATCTTCATAGACAACAGAGCAACATTAACAAGAACATTGGCTTTGATATATTTTATTTCATTCAAGTCTTCCAACTTTTAACAAGCGATAAACTAGAAACATAATACACTGCACATAGATATTAACATAAAAAAGTTTGTTTTTTGCACATAGATATTTACATAAATGAGTTGTCTTTTTTAATCTTGACTTCATTTGGTTTCTTATAACTAACATTACAGTACGTTCAACGTGGATTGAAACAAAAACGCCGCCGCGGTGTGTTCTCCATCGTGGAGTTTCAATGGACCGCAGTGTTTGATCAGTAGAAGACAGTTTTCAAAACACTGACCCGCCGTGGTCACGAGCGTTAAGGGATTAGCTTATAATTGCTTTTGCATGTCAGTTTCTCTGCTGATTAATAAATACTGTCTTGCGACGTCAACTGGAAAAACAACTGCGTTTGTTACTGGCAGTAGATAATTTATTTTAAATTAAAATTGGAATTTGGAGGAGGCAGACGGTGACTATTGTTGTGGTTTGAAATTGTAAATTGGAAATAGAACAGTCAGTTCCATTTGGTTAAGTACAAAGTCCTCGTCACTTTCAAAACTAAACTGTTGTGTTTGCGCGATCGATTTGATCGAGGAAATAAATAAACCAGACTTGAGAAAAACAACTAATAATCGCGAAGTTCCCAATTTCACATTTTGTTTACAGCTGTAGGCCAACACGTGATGAACCGTGTTTTCCTTGGGTAGGAAGTTTAGGCGAAAAAACCTCCTGCGACCAGCCCATCCTCTTTCCCGTCTTACTCTTGTCGGGCTTCGCAATTAAAGATTCTTATGAAAGGATATAGTAAAAAGAAAAAATAGTGTTTTTGAATGGATACCAAAAAGTATCTCACTCGTGACTGAAACTAATGATTATTTCACATGGGGGAGGAAGGGGTGGACGGGAGATATTTGCATACCGCGGAAACAAATATCCTTCATCCAATTCTGTAGGGGTTTGTAAATACTTTTATACTCTTTGCATTTGCAGATTTTTCAACGTTCCTCGACATTGTTGTTATTTGTATTATCAATTGAAATTGCTAAGCCGGGGGGGGGGGGGGGGGGTCGCGGTAACCGGTTCTCGTCCGATCACCGAAGTTAATCAACGTCGAGCGCGGTTAGTAGTTGGATGGGTGACCATTTCAGCGACCGATTCGTGCTCCCGCGTTGTGTCCTTGGGCAAGGCACTTAACCCCGATTTCCTACATGGAGGCACGATGACGCTGTGTACTAAGGCGTACTGCACGTCGATGGTGCGCATGTCGTCAACCAATCTAACCCTGCATGTGCCGCGGTGCAGAGTTCAGAGTTACGATGTTGGGGAGCTGACAGCTGCTCGTCGCTGCTCGGTGGTTCTCTCGGGTACTCCGGCTTCCCCCACCCGTAAAACTGTCACCGACATGATGTGGCTGTTAATGTGTCCTGTTAATGTGTCGTTAAACCCTAATAAATAATAAAAAATAATAGCTAAGCCTGAGTGTATGTAAAAATACGTGGGTGAATATAAGGGGGATGCGAATTAAAATATCTATGAATGTGCCATTCTAAGAGAGAGTACACTTCAGTGGGAAAGAGATAGAGAGAGACAGATATACGTGATGGGGGGGGGGGGGGGGAAGTAAGAACTAGTGAAAGAAAATTAGTACACGAAAGTATACCCAAGTGCACTTTGGCGTATGTCTGCATATTACTCTGTGTGTGTGTGGGGGGGGGGGGGGGGGGCGCAAGGGTGTGTGTGTGTGTGTGTTGGTGTGCATGCATGTGTTTTGGTTTTTCGGGTTTGGGTTTTTTTGTTTTTTGGGGGATTTTTTTTTTTTTTTTGGGGGGGGGGGGGGGGTCTTTTATGAACTACTGTAAAAAAAGACCTTCCTCTGATGAAGATATGTCTCATAAGCCTTCATAGGCTGGATTTCATATAAATATTTTGTAAATACTCTGTATATTATGTATGTGTATGGAAATGTGACAGTTAAATAAAATATTCTACTACTACATTAAAGTAGTCGGGATTGATGTGATTAATTAAATATAGTAGATTAAATTACCACTTGCACAAGGTGTGAAATAACATTTTAGTGGCGCAACAAAGCACAGAGCTGTCCTTCAAACCAACATCTGTTTTAACACCTCTGCACATGACAAGCTTGAGAAAAAATAAGAGACAAATCAACATTTTCAATTACTTTTTTTTAATTCAGCAATCATAATTATAACCATATGTAAATAAAATCAATAGAAAATAATATATATTTTTCAATAATGACATGCCGATCGACAAGCCAGACCACCACACGTCATAACCCTAGCTCAAACATGCCCCGAAATTTCGTATTATAATTTTTGGGGTTTGTCCCCCCACACGTGTCTTGAAACACCAAAAATTAAAATAGGTCTTTCAGGCAGGAGATTTTAGTTCCTCTATCGGAGATTTTCTGGCGCTACCCCTGATTTTTACGTGCAGCCAGCACATCAAAAATGTCAGTGTCTTGGCAGTGTAAGATTCAGTCATCCATACCACTCCTAAATGGTGAAGTAAATAGTCCCCCCCCCCCCACCCTCATTCCCCATCCCCGAAACGAGGCAATTGGACTCGAGACTCCCATAAACCCACACGCACAAATAGGCCTATATCATCGATTGCTTGCCCATCTGCCCCCCCCCCCCCCCCAATCTTGGCCAGTTTTCCTTGTTACTGCATGCAGGTGCTTCAATATATGGATTCCGAAGCGTGTTGGGCTGAAACGTCCCAGGGCCACCACAAGCATTCCTTTTTCGTTAATGTAGTTTATTTATGTTAATTCCACTCTCAACATGTACATTTTAACATTCCACTCTGGACTTAATATTTAAAATCTTAAATCGGATTCCCTTCCTACCCAACCCACAATTTATTCAAAATTCAGTACCGGTAACATGATTCTTCTCCGTCAATAGCTACAGTTAGATAAAGACCGTCGGGGGAATGTCCAGATATTGTGCTGGTCAAGTTATAATTTGTTCAACTCGCATCCATGATTTCAGTACGGTATAATATTTATTTTTTCGTAATTCCTCGAGTTCTGAATCGATTTTGATGAACAACATTCGGAATCGCAATAGCTTTTAATAACTTTTTCAAATATTGAACTATCTTTTTAATATTTCAAGTAAAAGTAAAGGTAATTTTTCACTGACTGTGAAAAAAATTGATCTAATTAAGAGCCGGCGACTGAGAGATCAAAAGATAAACCGACGTCATCCAAACATCCCATCACACAGTTTGACATATTCATGCGAGATTAAAAACACTATTCAAACTCCATATTTTGATCGTTTTTTCTGCCATATTAATGCGTTTTATTATCAAAACACATGTATGGAGTATACGTATTTAATTTATACTTAAGTGCAATACCTAACAATCACTAAACAACAATGAACTGAAACTATTTTTGGTGAAAGAATAAACCTGATTACCGCACTTGCAAAAAACACAAGTTAATTATAGACAAATTGAAGTCACGTGGTGGGGTTTTGAGACCCCACCTCGTAGTGTAATTAGTGGGGTCTCAATTTCTGTGTTCATATGGGCAGCGTACACGACATGATGTTCATGCTGAACACCTTTTGGATGATTCGTTTGCTAGCCTCAATAATTTCGGGATCTACTTCACTATCTGGAGGTGACCAACCAGATGATTCTGTAAAAGGAAGTTTCCGACCGCTGGAGTTTCTAAAGCGGTCGGCTAATTTCATTTGCCTAAGAAAATTACAGTTGTATGATTGTAAATTTGTTTGGTTATCAGTTTTAGGCTTTGGTGCTGGTACAAAAGTTAGACCGCGATCTAAAAGCGATTTCTCTTGGGTTGTTAGGTCATTGGTTCCAGACAGGTTAACCACATTAGTTCCTAATCCCACATCTGTTAGGCGGCTGTTACCTTTGCCTTTACTTAGTTTAAATTTAGGTGGTTCATCCAGTGATCGTACATAATATTGGCGGTTCTCGTGGTCCAATGGATTAAATCCTGAGCAACATCAAACTTCGCGTCATCAATTTTAGGTATAACGTTAACGTCCTTCACTTTCCGAATGGTTTCGTTGATGATGCTCAGGGTTCTCCTTTCAGCCCGAGGGAGTTTTTGCGAAAAGTTTAGTTCAGCGAAATAAATTTTTGCTGATCTAAACTTGACCCTGATATCGCTAAGCATATTCCGCAACTGCTTAACTACGAGATCAGAATTATCGTTTCGAGAATTCACGCCAATATTTAAAAATATTTTTTGGGGACTGGACTGGCCCCTGTGCCCTTTAAACATAGAGCGCAGATGATTGAATTTGGCGCCGGGGTAACACTCCACCTGGATGTCCGGATGGGGATTTCGATCAATGCGTCCTAAATTTGAACTTCCAATCATAAGGATGTTTTTACAAACATCGGGGAGGCGCCAATTCCTTTTGTCAAAATTAACTCCGCTTTTATGCCGAAACTGGGAGAATTTAGAATCAAATGAGCGGCCCGAGTTGCGGCTCGGTGATTTGACTTTCTCTGAGTACGATATACCTGGTTGAACCACACTAGAGGCAGGAGAAGGGGGAGAAGAAACAGAAGCAGGAGAGGAAACAGAAGCAGGAGAAGAAACAGAAGGAGGAGGAGGAGTTCTAGTGAGAGCACTAGGAGAACCAGAGAAGAAAGGCTGAGGAGGAGTAGGAGGTAGAGGAGCAAGACGAGGCGAGACAGCGTTACTCAATTTGCGAGCATCTTCAGTCACAATATGGACCGGAGATGTTTGCAAATTGAGGCGCTTACTCTGAGAGAAATAAGAAGTAGAAGGAAAAGAAGAGGGAGAAGTGCTTTGCCTTGATCTTTTCTTATTTTGCTTTTCGCGTTGGGGTAGAGGGACAACACGGGCCGGAGTTTGCTTGCTCCCTCCCGTATTGTTCCTTACTCCAGACGCTGGGCGAAGTTCCGAAATGTAAGACTCATAGGCCGAAATCGTCTTATCTGTCAACTTATTTTTAAAGTTTTTTTGATTCCAGATCAAGGCACGCGCCGAAGCGCTGTTGAAGTCTATTTTTTCGAGTCCAGGAGGTGGTCGCATAGCCAAAGTTATCTTAGACTTCAACTGGTTTAAATTTATCTTGTAATGCTCAACTAAAGCATTTAACGTTTGGTTGGCCCATCCCACACTAATCTGTCGAAAAACAGAAAAAATGTGTGGGGTGGGAAGAGCCGGCTGTAGAAAGCCACCTAACTCATCTACTTTCTTCTCCAACTGTTTCGGGAAATCCCGGTTGGCCAAATGCTGCTCTAGGAGCCCAATATGGTGCATACACTGAATCACCTGGAAAAGGGCCTTGACCAATCTAGAATAGGCCTGGAACGATTGTTCCTGGCCTCTTCCAGACTGGGCAACTCTCTTTCCCTGATGCTTCTGTCTTTTTTGAGCCATTTGAAGAATAGGTAGATGAATTTAAAATGAAGAAATGAAATAAATTAAAATGAAATCTAGATATTACCTTTTAGAGAAGATACCTGGATTGGTTGTAGTCTTCAACAAAGGTGGAAAATAATCCGTCTGTCTCGACGCGTTTCGCTTGTTTTGGCTTCTTCAAGGAGACTTTGAGGAAAATGATTCCAACTTGGGGAGGACATGCCTGGTATATATCCATATGTGGGCTGGGGTGTTTTTCACAGCTCAGTACATAATTCAACTCGGTGACAAGCTGACAAATGTCACTCATCAAGATAATTCTTTTCAACCTGAGTGTCCCAAGTTTGTTTTCACAACTCAGTTTGCGTCGTCCAAACAAATTAGATGAAGCCCTATTGACTGGCTTTCACTGATTTTTAATCAGTCAATGAGTGGTTTGCTTTACTGACCCCATGAAGCCCTATTGGTTGGCTTTGATTTAAGTATAACCAATCGGAGCGGTTTGCTTTACTGGCTTCAGAAGTGTGTGAAAATAATATGAAAAATGGTTTTATAAAATATATTGAGACTGGAGAAATAAATACAAAATAACGCCAAAGATTATGATGCCTCACAAATGTTCTCAGTTGGAATGAATATCCCCCGACGGAGGTTTATGACGGAAAATATTTTACACAACGTAGAAATTGTGTGTTTTAGCTTCTGAACCTCTACATTGTGTGAAAGGTATGAAAAATTAAAGATAAAATACAGTGAAAATAAATAATGAAAAATTAAAAATAAAATACAGTGTAAATAAATAAATAAATTAAATAAATAAATAAATAAATAAATAAATAAATAAATAAATAAATAAATAAATAAATAAATAATTTTATTTAGGAAATAAATAAACGTGGGGGAGCAAACAAAGATGTGCTTCTCAAACTCTACAAAACATTTATACGTCCGGTACTAGAATACGGTGCCATAATAACAAGCGACCTAAGCAAAACCAACATTCAGAAGCTACAGAGGGTTCAAAATTATGCCCTGCGAGTGGCACTATGCAAACCGAAATGGACACCGATAAAGGAACTTCACGAGCTAGCAAAAATAGAAACTATTGATACGCGATTAAAAGACCTACAAACCAAAACCCTCAACAGACTCCAAGATAGTGAATTAATGGTTGAGTTGAACGAACACCGATCCCTTAACAGAAAAACAAAATAAGTTTCCAGAAAATAAAAAAAAAAAAAAAAAAAAAAAAAAAAAAATAATAAAATAAAATAAAATAAAAATTATACAATATAACTAAATCGCGTGGAGTCAGTGAGGATTGCCTCGCTACTCATTGGGAACTTTAGGATAGAGTCTGTGAGGATTGCCTCGCAACTCTGCTGAAGCGCGATTGAAACGCGTTTAATAAGATCTATATAACAAAACCCTCCACATACTCCAGGATAGTGAATCAATGGTGAAGCTGAACGAACACCGAACCCTAAACAGAAAAACAAAATAATCCACAGTAAATTAAAATTACTCAATAGAATTAAACTGCGTGGAGTCAGTGAGGATTGCCTCGCTACTCATTGAGGTCTTTAGGATTGAGTCTGTGAGGATTGCCTCGCAACTCTGCGTGTTGGGAGTGGACTCCGAAGAAACACACCCCTTACCCCATCCATAGCAACAATCACACAGCAGGCACAATATACAATAGCGGATACCTATCTTTCTCTCTACCTTTTACTTTTCTAACTGAACATTCTCAAATTTTCTTGCAACACTCTTATCAAGAAGACGCATGGAAATGGTAGACAAAGCGTAGGAGGAATTGGTGCAACCTACCTTTCTGCAACATATACAAGAAACCACCAAACGCTAGGCAAGGATTGAAACAAGCTTGTCTGGCTGGGAACGAGTGTACATTTGATATAAATAAACATTTGAATAAAGATTTAACAGCCCTTTTAAGGGCTTGAGGGTGTGTGTCAGTGAGAGTTTTTTTTTTTTTTTTTTTGGGTGGGGGGGGGGGGGGGTGGAGGAGGTAATTTGGAATTCCTGAAGGATAACCAGATACCTCAAAATCACAGACGGCATCCTATCTCCCAGAAGGCTTGATGGATGACTCCCGGTTTTTCAAAACTAAACTGTTGGAGCTTTCTCCACTTCTTTTTTGTAACCGCCATGGTCATATACCGGGGCCGCTACCAAACCGGCGTTGCTGTTTGGTTTTCTTTTCTCTTCTTCCCTTAAACTTGCCATCGCACAACATTACATTCTGGCTCGCCACCATGGTGGGACTCAAACCTCTACCATCGCCGAACTGGAACCGAACAGAGCTCGCTCTCTAATAGTTTTAAAGGCGTTGGGGGATTGAGTATTGACCATCTAACACTCCAGCTTAAACTGCCGGGTATTCTAACCGCGTGCATAACCCCCTCAGACTCCATTTTGGGCAATAGGAAAGCTAGGCCTGTGTGATCCAAGGAAAAAAAAATAAGGTTAACCGGGTCGCAAGGGATTTGTAAATCCCACATCGTCCCTGCGCGCCTTCGGCGCGCTAAAACCTTTCATTCATTCAAAATATATTGAGACTGGAGAAATAAATACAAAATAACGCCAAAGATTATGATGCCTCACAAATGTTCTCAGTTGGAATGAATATCCCCCGACGGAGGTTTATGACGGAAAATATTTTACACAACGTAGAAATTGTGTGTTTTAGCTTCTGAACCTCTACATTGTGTGAAAGGTATGAAAAATTAAAGATAAAATACAGTGAAAATAAATAATGAAAAATTAAAAATAAAATACAGTGTAAATAAATAAATAAATTAAATAAATAAATAAATAAATAAATAAATAAATAAATAAATAAATAAATAAATAAATAAATAAATAAATAATTTTATTTAGGAAATAAATAAACGTGGTTGAAATTGGAACCTATTTTGATTTTGGGCATATATGAACTCTGGCACTCGCATGTGTGTGTTTGAGGTTAAAAAATCGCACTGGCACAGACATTTCCTACTGAAACGTTTTTTTCTTTTAATATGCCGCCGAAAAATTGTTTTCATCTACTGAACCCTGATGGGTTTCAAACATGACAAAAATTACATAAAATTGATTTAAACTAAGTGATGAGCTTAGGAACTGGTTAAACTGACTGGCAAAAATTGATGTTATTCATTGATGGGCTCTAATTTAGTCCTTACAAGGATGTTACGCAAGCTTTTGTTTGGCTCTAATTTAGTCCTTACAAGGATGTTACGCAAGCTTTTGTTTTTCTTATAGGCGATGACAGGTCGAAGATTCAAAGGTTCATTTAATTTAGCATTGGTAAAATTGAATTCATCTTTTAACATTTTTGCTATTTCGATATTCATTCTGTTGTACGTTAAAGTGAAAGGAATGATGGACCTCCTTTCGCATTCGCCCTCTGATATGTTCATACCAAATGGCCAGAGGGTTTGAAGCGTATTGATCCAAAAAGCTTCACGTTTTTTTCTAAATTCATCCGTTTCTTCTAATGTGTCTTTAATTGGTGGTTGTTCAATAGGATGGATTTCGAAATCGTCCAAAGAATGGCCAGGAAGGTTAAAATGTTGTGCTACTGGGGCATCAGCATTATGTTTTATATCCTGTTTGTGTCTAGTAGCACGCTCTCGAAAAGGATTTTGACTTTGACCAACATACTGTTTCCGACATCGCTTACAAGTGATAAGGTAAATAATGTTTGGTGAATCACAATGGAGGGGGTTACGGATCTGATAATGATTTTTTGTTTGTTCGGAGGAAAATTTCTCTTTCTGATCAGGCATAAAAGTATGCAGTCTACAACGAGGCTTTTTGCAATTAAATACCGCGCCACTACCATTCTGCAACGGTCTGTTGTGTTCAATCTTCAGTGGTTCGAAATCGGTAGTTTCAGCTGGACTTTCGAGCTTTTTCAGGGTTTTGTATTTCAGGCTACGCAAGAGGCGCAGCGAGTACCCTCTCGATCTGAGGGCGCCAAATAGAGTAGAACAAGCCTCATTGAAATTTACCTTATCACTTGAATTGCGGTGGAAACGAATGAGTTGTGATTTGATGATACCTTTAAATGTATGTTGAGGATGAAATGATTTTGTGTGCAACAATTGATGTGAATCAGTTGGTTTAAAATATACTTTATAATCTAAATGACCGGACGCCTGAAATTGCTTTCCTTTATACACGGTCACATCGAGAAAATCAACAGAACTTTCACTGATAGTAGCTTTCAATTTAATATTTGGATCGTGATTGTTCAAAATTTCTAAAAATTCATCAAAATCTTCTTTTGAATGTTCCCAAATAATAAAAATGTCATCTAAATACCTGAGATATACGAGAGGATGCTTTGCACATTTGCTTAAGGCATTTTCCTCCCATTCCGCTACATAAATGCTTGCAAAATTAGGACTGAATCTTTTGCCCATAGGACAACCCATTATTTGTAGAAAATATTCTCCATTGAATTGAAAGTCATTACCTTTTAAGCTCTAAAAGATCCAAAATTTGTTCATCCGGGCGTTTCGCATCCGGATATTTTTCAAATGCATTTTTAACTGATTTAACACCTTTATCAATCAATGTTCGTATACATACTGTCGATATCCAAAGTAGCCAGAATTGCATTTTTCGATATTTTCAATTTCGAAATTTTTGACAGGAAATCCTGTGTATTTTTTAGATAGCTCGGATGTCTATTTGCTATAGGTTTCAGATGATAAGCAATTAATTCCGAGATCGCATAAGATTCCGAATTACAATCTGATACAATTGGCCTCCCGGGTGGAGTTAAGTCATCCGTCCATGAAGAACGGTCCTTGTGGATCTTTGGTAGGATATAAAATTGTCTTGTTTGAGCACTGAGCTTAGCTGTTAAATATTTCAATTGTTTTTTGGTAATGTGACCTTCGTCGAGGAGAAATTTTAAGATCTTATTGAATTTTTCGATATTACTAGGCCAAATAAGTGAATCTATTTTCTTATAATGTTTAGTATTGCTGAGTTGTCTCATGGCTTCCTTTATATAATTATCCCGAGATAGAACAACTGCCGACCCACCTTTGTCGGCTGGTTTAATTACTAATTTCTTATTTTTTCGAAGTTTCGTGAGGGCTCTCCGTTCACCAGCTGTTAAATTGTCTTTATCGGAGAGTATGTTCATGCTGAACACCTTTTTGATGATTCGTTTGCTAGCCTCAATAATTTCGGGATCTACTTCACTATCTGGAGGTGACCAACCAGATGATTCTGTAAAAGGAAGTTTCCGACCGCTGGAGTTTCTAAAGCGGTCGGCTAATTTCATTTGCCTAAGAAAATTACAGTTGTATGATGGTAAATTTGTTTTGTTATCAGTTTTAGGCTTTGGTGCCGGTACAAAAGTTAAACCGCGATCTAAAAGCGATTTCTCTTGGGTTGTTAGGTCATTGGTGCCAGACAGGTTAACCACATTAGTTCCTAATCCCACATCTGTTAGGCGGCTGTTACCTTTGCCTTTACTTAGTTTAAATTTAGGTGGTTCAACCAGTGATCGTACATAATATTGGCGGTTCTCGTGGTCCAATGGATTAAATCCTGAGCAACATCAAACTTCGCGTCATCAATTTTTGGTATAACGTTAACGTCCTTCACTTTCCGAATGGTTTCGTTGATGGTGCTCAGGGTTCTCCTCTCAGCCTGAGGGAGTTTTTGCGAAAAGTTTAGTTCAGCGAAATAAATTTTTGCTGATCTAAACTTGACCCTGATATCGCTAAGCATATTCCGCAACTGCTTAACTACGAGATCAGAATTATCGTTTCGAGAATTCACGCCAATATTTAATAATATTTTTTGGGGACTGGACTGGCCCCTGTGCCCTTTAAACATAGAGCGCAGATGATTGAATTTGGCGCCGGGATAACACTCCACCTGGATGTCCGGATGGGGATTTCGATCAATGCGTCCTAAATTTGAACTTCCAATCATAAGGATGTTTTTACAAACATCGGGGAGGCGCCAATTCCTTTTGTCAAAATTAACTCCGCTTTTATGCCGAAACTGGGAGAATTTAGAATCAAATGAGCGGCCCGAGTTGCGGCTCGGTGATTTGACTTTCTCTGAGTACGATACGCCTGGTTGAACCACACTAGAGGTAGGAGAAGGGGGAGAAGTAACAGCAGGAGAAGCAGGAGAGGAAACAGAAGCAGGAGAGGACACAGAAGCAGGAGAAGAAACAGAAGGAGGAGAAGGAGTTCTAGTGAGAGCACTAGGAGAACCAGAGAAGAAAGGCTGAGGAGGAGTAGGAGGTAGAGGAGCAAGACGAGGCGAGACAGCGTTACTCAATTTGCGAGCATCTTCAGTCACAATATGGACCGGAGATGTTTGCAAATTGCGGCGCTTACTCTGAGAGAAAGAAGTAGTAGAAGGAAAAGAAGAGGGAGAAGTGCTTTGCCTTGATCTTTTCTTATTTTGCTTTTCGCGTTGGGGTAGAGGGACAACACGGGCCGGAGTTTGCTTGCTCCCTCCCGTATTGTTCCTTACACCAGACGCTGGGCGAAGTTCCGAAATGTAAGACTCATAGGCCGAAATCGTCTTATCTGTCAACTTATTTTTAAAGTTTTTTGAGCCCAGATCAAGGCACGCGCTATTTTTTCGAGTCCAGGAGGTGGTCGTATAGCCAAAGTTATCTTAGACTTCAACTGGTTTAAATTTATCTTGTAATGTTCAATTAAAGCATTTAACGTTTGGTTGGCCCATCCCACACTAATCTGTCGAAAAACAGAAAAAAATGTGTGGGGTGGGAAGAGCCGGCTTTAGAAAGCCACCTAACTCATCTACTTTCTTCTCCAACTGTTTCGGGAAATCCCGGTTGGCCAAATGCTGCTCTAGGAGCCCAATATGGTGCATACACTGAATCACCCGGAAAAGGGCCTTGACCAATCTAGAATAGGCCTGGAACGATTGTTCCTGGCCTCTTCCAGACTGGGCAACTCTCTTTCCCTGATGCTTCTGTCTTTTTTGAGCCATTTGAAGAATAGGTAGATGAATTTAAAATGAAATTAAAATGAAGAAATGAAAAAAATGAAAATGAAATCTAGATATTACCTATTAGAGAAGATACCTGGATTGGTTGTAGTCTTCAGCAAAGGTAGAAAATAATCCGTCTGTCTCGACGCGTTTCGCTTGGTTTGGCTTTTTGAAAGAGACTTTGAGGAAAATGATTCCAACTTTGGGAGGCCATGCATGGTATATAACCATATGTGGGCTGGGGGTGTTTTTCACAGCTCACTACATAATTAAACTCGGTAACAAGCTGACAAATGTCACTCATCTAATTAATTCTTTTCAATCTGAGATGTCCCAAGTTTGTTTTTCACAACTCGGTTTGTGTCGTCCAAACAAATTAGATGAAGCCCTATTGATTGGCTTCCGTTGAATTTTAATCAGTCAGTGAGTGGTTTGCTTTACTGACCCCAGGAAGCCCTATTGGTTGGCTTTGAGTTAAGTAAAACCAATCGGGATTGGTTTGCTTTACTAGCTTCAGAAGTATGTGAAAATAATATGAAAAAATGGTTTGATAAAATATATTGAGACTAAAGAAATAAATGAAAAAATAACGCCAAAGATCATGATGCCTCACGAATGTTATCAGTTGTAATGAATATCCCCCGACGGAGGTTTATGACGGAAAATATTTTACACCACGTAGAAATTGTGTGTTTCACCTTCTGAACCTCTACATTGTGTGAAAGGTATGAAAAATTAAAAATAAAAATAATAATAATTTAAATAAATGAATCAACCAAATAAATAAATAAATAAATAAATAAATAAATAAATAAATAAAAAATAAAAAATAAAAAATAAAAAATAAAAATAATCAATAAATAAATATATAAATAAATAAATAATAATTTGTGTGTGTGTGTTTGTGTGTGTGTGTGTGTGCATGCGTGTGTACTGGCATGTGAGGGAGCGTGTGTTGTGTGTATGTACGTTCAGTCAGAACATCATGGGTTATTCTGGATATATCTTTTAATTCAGATCATAATGAGCTTGTCCGATATGGATGATGATGAATGGCTTTCAGCTGTGATAATAATAATAACTCTTTGGCCAGCCGCTGATTTGTCGCGGTCCTCATAAGAGAAGGCCATCATTCCCCCTGCACCCCAGCCCCTCTTCCCCTCCTCTCCTCCCAGCATTCAGATATAAACTGCTTAATAGTGTCCCTCACTTCCTCTTTTTCAATTTCTTCAATAAGCATTCCTACCCTCTCCCTCGTGTCCCCCTTCAGCCATCTATCCTTTGTTTCTTCACCCCACTTCTGCATTATTCTTCCAGTAAATTTTATTCTAGGAGGTATATACTGAGGGCATTCCAAGAGAAAATGTTCCAGGGTCTCCACTACTCCAGAGTGGCACATTTGGCATCCCTTTTCCCCATCTCTCCCAATTTTTCCCCGAAGCTCCAGTGATCTTGATCTCAGTTTGAAGAGCAGTGACCCTCCAAAGGTGCCATCTAGGTACTTCTCAAAAGCTGGCTTTTCTTTATATTGTAACCCCTGCAGTGATCTTTTCACGCTAACCCCTGCTCGCCAGTTTCGATTGCAATCTTCCATGACTCTCTCTTTGACAAACCTTTTGCCTTCTTTCATTCCTACTTCTATGTTTGTGACCTCTATAGAGTAATTGTCCATTAGTTCCCTCACATGTTTTGACCACCCCGTTTCTATATTAGAATTCCAAATGGTATCGAGCATCAATTTGCACCACCGGTTGTCAGGCAGGTTTCTCCAGTAGTTAAAGTAACACAGTTTTCCCAAATCTACCCTGTCCTTGATTTTCATCCACCCAAGCTCCCCCCCTTACTGCTTCCAAAGCTGCAGCATTACTCGCAAGTATACAGAAGAAGTCTCCTTGGTTACGAATCGAAATTAAGTATTTTTATTGTTTACTAATCATATATATTTCATTTTCAGGTTATTTTATTCAACTTTGTGGGGAGTTAGTTTAGTATAGTAACTGGGACAAAGTTAGGAGGTCTTAAATAAAACTGTGAGCGCTAAGTTGTCGAACGGTTCGTCGTGTTTCCTTTTGTCGCGTGTTTACAGTTTCTTTGTCCGATCGCGTAATTTTGTAATTTTGTCCTGATGATGGCGAGCAAGTCTGTTCAGACGGAGGTAAGTATGGAGGTAAATACGTGTAATATCGCGGTCCAGGTCAACGGTGTCAACGGGGTAAGTATTGGTGTGCAGACAGAGGTCACTGGGGGTGTCGGTCAGAGCCGGGTTGGTGGGGCCACCGATGGTGATATTGGGCTTGAAGTTTGTAAACAGTGTTCTATGATGTATGGGGACTTTCGTTCGATGGGATATGGAGAGGTATGTGCAAACTGTCAGGAAATCCTCCGCCTACTTGAGACAATTGTTAAGTTTGAGGGGGAGATTGCTGAGCTGAAGGGAAAACTTGGTAGGGCGGGGCTGTCTGGAGTTACGCCGGTGAAAGTAGCTTTCCGAGAAGGATGGGTGGTTGTCGGTGGTTCCAAGAGGAAACATGGGGGTAGAACCTTTGATGTGAATGAGGTAGGTGATGAGGTGGGGGCTGCTAGAAAAATACGTAGGACAGATGAGGGGGGCCCAGGCCGGAGCAATGCTGTAAAGCGTTTGGCGTGGACTATCAAAAGTGGTAGGAAAGGGGGGCCAGAGAAGCAGGTAGATAGGGGTGTAAAGTCCAAAGGCAGTGGGGAGTGCAGCACCAGAAACAGATTTGATGTGCTCGATTCGGAAGAGTCAGAGGAGGAGATGGAGGTACTTGCAACAGATAGTAGCTTGGGGTCTAGGCCAGGAAAAAGGAGGAGGGATCCGGTAGAAGACCAGGGGAGTAGTCCAGGTAGTTCAGGGCCTGGAAAGAGACGGAGGGACAAGGATAGGAGTAATCCTAGGTCAAAGATACCGATACCGATATTGATTCCGAGTGGGGCTGTTGGAGAGGAAGAGGACGCTGTAAACAATAGGAGACTAGAGGAGATAAATAGGGCGAGGGACAAAAGTAAGTTGGTGGTTGCGGGAAGTAGCATAGTTCGGGGGATCGACAAGGTTGTCTGTGGACCGGACAGTAAAAATAGAACAGTTCTGTGCTTTCCGGGGGCTAAAGTGGAGGACCTGAGGGATAGAGTGGACGGTATTGTAGCTGTGTTGTGACACAGTTTTCAATTGACACCAATTGTTTTCAGTTTGTGTTGTACGATTGGACCTATCTGACTTTCAAATTGTGAACCAGGATCATTGATGGAATTCAACACACCCTTTGACAACAAGCGCCCAAGACAAACATCTGACAGTAGTTCTGCTTCTGCTGAACTCTTCCTTAAAAAGTATAAAGAAGGTTCACTTTCAGCCTCTGACACTTCTACTGACTTGAATATTTCCTCATCTGGTGAGACCAGTTTTGCTCAAAAACTCAGTATGGAAGCCAAATCTGATCCTACTTCTACACCCATACCTGGCTGTACTTATTCCTCTTCTGATATGGCTAAAGCGTTTGTTACAGCGTTAAAAGACCCCACTGTCCAATCCATGTTCAATGAGCTCCTACACATTACTATCAAAGAGTCAATCGACACTACAATGTCACAGTATGTCACCCGTCTGGAGGCGAAAATAGACTCTCTGGAAAAGACTGTTGAAGTCAATCTCAAGACTATAGACAATTTGCGTGACGAGTTAGATGACCTTCGCCAGTACGGTATGCGTAACTCGTTACGCATATCTGGAGTGCCTGAAACCCCAAGTGAGGATACTGACCTGATCATCTTGGACCTAGCTAGCAAAATGGACGTCCCACTAAGGGTTGAAGACATAGAGCGCAGTCACCGTTCAGGGCCCCCCAATAGTGGTTATACGCGAACAATACTGGCCAAATTTAACAGTTACCGTACCAGAGAACGTTTTTTCAAATCTCGAAGAAAGCTGAACACTCATACTCAAACAAAGAAGATATACATCAACGAACATCTCACTAAGGACAGATCCATATTGGCCCGCAGAGGACGTGCTATGGTAAAAGACAAAAAGATAGCGGGGTCGTGGACTCATGACGGTGTCATCTTTATAAAATTGTGTGATGACACCGTCTATCGAGTGACTAACAATGCCCAAATGGCAAAAATAGAAGATAGGTTCAGACTCATTGTTACTCTCCGCAATTCCCAAGAATAGTTAGGTACTAAAGATCAACATTCAGATGTGAAAATGGCACTAGGCCAAATTATTTCGCCCCCGTTCATGTTACACTAAATACGGGCGTCCTCGTGCCCCCCCCCCCCCCCCTATGAAAAGTATTCCGTAAATAGGTACTAAGAGTCACTATCCAGATGTGAAACTGGCATTGTGCCAAAGTAATTCGCCCCGTTCATGTTAGACTTAATACGAGCGTCCCCATACCCCTCCCCCTCGAATAATTATTCCGAAAGTACTTCCAAAGTACCGGTACTTATAAAATAGATAGTTACATGTACCCGCAGGGTACTTGCCATGTACCAGATATCGCACTGCAATGAGCCATTCCTGCTTCGTCCGCTCCGCTTTTATTGTGGGTGTTCCCGTCGCCCTTTTGGGGGCTGTAGTCGCGGATAGTTTTATAAATTTGGGACAGAATTCTGGTGGGGCGTGGACTACTGTGTTAACCCAACTTCGTGTGAAAGATTAGACGTCGAAGTACTTTTGTGAATTGTGAATTTATATCGCGACATCTGCCGACCTGCACTTCAGTGTTTGCGGAGGGGCGTCGGGAGTGCCCTTGGTGGGGGTTGGGTGGGCGGTGCAGGGTGGGTCTAGGGAGTGTGATTGAATTTGAAACAACAAATTCGGTACAGTGAATTGTGAAAGTTTGCGGAGGGGCGTCGGGAGTGCTCTTGGTGGGGGTTGGACGGGGGTTGGGTGGGGGGTGTAGGATGGGACTAGAGAGGGTGATCGAATTTGAAACAACAAACTCGGTACTGGGAATTGTGAACATGCTTGAAAGTTCAATAATCTTACTAATTTCCCCTTAATTTGACGTCTAAGTATTTATTGTGAATTTATTTGGCATCTTTCTAACAATTTGTCCCCCCCCCCCCCTCCCTGTTACCCGTGTTTGCTAAGTGATGTCGAAGTTCGGAACTGACATAAAATGTAAAAAAAACTGAACTCGTGTTCAGATCGGATTACTCAAATTTATTACCTTATTTTTGGTTTGGGAAACATGGAGCATGACCCCTCATTGGAGCAAGATCTCTGATCTTGCCCCGGTGGGGGTCATGAGTTGTGTATCATGAGCTGTGTATTTTGGCAGGGGTAAATTTTATACTTTCTTCATCTTAATCGAATGCCACTTGCACTTCTTGGTTTACATACTTGAACTAAATTTTTCGGTACACTCAAGTCATGATGGAGATAGCCATCAGTTGCATCTCTCTTTCAGAGTCTTCCAATGCTCACGTATTAAGTGCGCTTCTGGGACCAATGGGCGAAAAACTCAATAACCAACATGTAATTCTCTCTTGTAATATGTGCTTTTGCGTTTGCCTTTCCATTTGAGTGTGTTTATCCATGGTCATGTGCATGGGGCATGACCCCTCATTGGAGCAAGATCTATAATCTTGCTCCGGTGGAGGGAGGGTGGGGGGGGGGGGGGGGGGCAAGAGCTGTGTTTTCTTGACGGGGGTAAAGTTTATATTCTCTTCATCATAATCAAATGTCACCTGCAATTTTTGGTTTACATACTTGGGTAAAATTGCTCGGTACACCCAAGACATGATGGAGATAACCCTCAGTTACATGTCTCTTTCAGAGCCTCCAAATGCACACGTATTAGGTACGCTTCTGGGACATACAGGCGAGGAACTCAATACCCAACAAGAAATTTTCTGCTTTATGCTTTAACATGTATTTATGTGTTCGCCTTTCCACTTGGCTGTGTATATCCATGGGCGTGTGCATGCGTATTCGTCTCACATACCTTTGTTCTTAAATCTCTGTGTTTAAAGGAGGCAATCGACCGATATATTCATGTATGGAGACCAATGTACTTTGCACGGGCATTGTAGATATTATGCGTGTATTACGTACCACGAGCTTGTAATTCAATGTGTAGCTGTGCACCAATGTATGCATGTTGCCGAGGATAGTATCTATAGGCTTCCGTGCATAGGCGATTGTGCGTGTAATGCATGTCTCTGGGTGTAAATGTTGATGTTGGCAAAGGTATGTGTGCCCATAAGCACGAGGGTACACGTATCTGTACTTGTGTGCGGGCAGTCGTTAGGTATATACATATATGGTGACTGAGTTAGATAATTTTGCACTGGTGTAAATAGTCACGCCGATAAATGTGTATGTCCCCACAAATACCAAGGTACGTCCATCTGCATGCCTGCTCAGACTGGGTAAATGATTGCACCACTTGCTTATCTCGTGCCCCAAAACAAATGGGACTATTGATTACCGGCTCATTAAGTCAATTGTCCTTTGACATTTATACAAATTTGCTGCTACTATTCCTCAAGCTCATTTGTCAATTCTGGGAATTACGACCTGTCGCGTAGAAGAGATATTATTTATTCACTTCTCCACGCTTGTCCGACGAATTGGTACGTTGGAGGATAGTGCAGGAAAGGCCTTGAATCATCTGCACCCCACGAAAATGGATAATCATAAGTTCTCATGTCCACACAACAATGAACTTAATTTCTACGCTGTTCACATCAGTCGTCTGGCATTTTCACGTTTCGACATGCAGAGTTGGGGGTAATTTGTCATTGTCTCCCTAACATATTAAGTCGACCTACACATTATTCATATTATCATTCCCAGTTTGGGCAGGCATGGGACTGGGAGACCCATACCCAACTAACCGGCAAATGACGCGTTAGTGACCGAACCAAATTGTCACATGTCGTTCCCTGAGTCCCAAGGCGTTCTGTGTGCCAATAGACACACAGAACGCGTTGGAATTCAGTGAGAGATATGGGCGCAATAAACAAACAAACAAAAGGTGACCAAACTAAATTGTCACATCTCGTCCCCTGAGTCCCAACGCGTTCTGTGTGCCAGCGGGCACACAGAGCGCGTTGGGGCTCAGTTAGGGATATGTGCGCAGGACACAAAACAAAAAAAAAAAAACAAAAAAAAACAAGCAAACAACAACAAAAATAAAACCCCCATATAAAAACCCAATGATAGTAATTACTTGGGCCTCGGTAGCAACAGCGAATGCATGGGGTTATTATTGTGATGCCTACCCTCCTATGTTTCCAATCCTTTCTACAAATAAAGCACGATGAACATGGTACTTATTTTCTTATCAAGCAAACTGACGAAGTTTAGGTTGAATAACTGTGGAAACGAAGTTCTCTGTGAAAGATATTCATCTTACTGTCACCAGAAACACATAGCCGTTAAACTTCCACGGGCTAAATTTTAAGTGTGTCATGTCTGCTTACTATGATTAGTCCAGTTATCATCTCCTCTTGATCAAATTCCCGTTACATGGACACTGTCAATGGATCGAGTCGTAGGGTGGGGCACGGCTCATTAACTATAACTGTGCCATCCTTACTACCCTCCTTAATTTTCGTCTTTTTTCGACCATTACCCCCCCCCCCCCCCATCTCTCTCTATCCACTCTATCCACTCTATCCTTCTCTCTCTATTTCATGCTTGAACCCTGTGACTTACTTCTCGCCCGTCTCTCTCATTCTCCAACCCAAGGAGAGTGAATTCGTAGGGATTGGTCACACTTTTTGCCCCCGATTTGCGACCAGTCACTTCTTGTAAGCACGTAATTCCCTTCTCCATGCGCCTTAGAACCTACATGATTTTTATCTTTCTTCGAAGATAGGTTGTGTTGCCAAATCTCCATGGGTTGTGTTGCACAACAGCTCACATACATATGTGGGTGTATATGTGTATGTGTGTATATGTATGTATGTGTGTATATGCATATATGTACAAATAAATATATGTATATGTATGCATGTATATGTGTTATGTATATATATATATACGTGGCTGCTAGAGGGCCTACCACCTCTTAATGACTCGTGCCCCTGAGCCCATCATGCATGTGGGTTACAAGTAAGTTTGGAGGTGAGCTTGCTTCGACTAATCCTGAGATGCCCCTTCGAATATGAATGATAAGAACCACCATCATTTGCTGTTGTGGCTGGGGTCCATAGTGAGCTAATGCTACCGAATATAATGCAAAATGCGCCGTTTGGGCCGTGTTTGCATTCTATAAGCGACAGGTCTACTGCACTGATGCTAAACGGTTGCTGGGCCTTACACCCAAAAGTATTGATGCCAATAAATAGCATTCTATTTGTTTTTATAATATGTTCAGTTTTATCAGTTCTCACTCAATACACTTTTATTTCTTCCTGTCTCTCTCACATAGCGCCTTTTCACTGTCAACAGAAGTCTGCAGAAGCCTCATGTGCACCGAAGCAAACAGTGGTGTCACCATGGCCGTCGGGTGATGTGGTTGATGTCAACAGTGTATCATGTGACCCACTCCTATTGATGATTATTATAGTTTCGGTCTTCTGTAATGGATGACATAAATATTTACAGAATGCGAGTGGGTCTCTTCACTGTTCGTGCGCGTAGCGGTGCACCAGGAAAACGCAGACTAGATATGTCATGCCTTATACTTGTTAACCTTGTACTTCGGTTCAGTTGCATGGGAGTAACCCTAATGCTATCTCTGATGCTTGTCGAATCAACATTAAAAGAAGGTCTCTCCAAAACACAAAAATACTTGGATAATGGACTTGATAGCCGCCTGAAATATGCGTGTTTGGCCCGACATTCCGGCTTAAAGTCCCACATTACAATTAATACACCAAACGCGACCTTACCAGATGGTGCGTCATTACACTACTTACGCAGTCTAACTACGATTGCGCTCCCTATGTTGCAAATATTATGTCTTATGTTTGCGTGTGCTTTAATGTTGTTAATTCTCTCCGGTGATATTGAAGTAAATCCTGGACCTTCAAGTGAGATTAGTACATTCGATAATACTTCATCAACAGGAACGCGGATTTGTCACTTGAATATCCAAAGCCTAAGGCCTAAACTCGATATATTGCAATGTGAAATGTCTGCATATGATATATGTGCTTTTTCCGAAACATGGTTAGGACCCTCCGATAACAATAGTGATATCCATCTAAACGGGTTTCAAGAGGTACTGCGGAAAGATCGTCCAACAAGGGGAGGCGGTGTTGCGGTTTACATTAAGATTGGCATACCATTCAAACAAAGACCAGATCTCGGACTGGCTGCGCTTGAATGCTTATGGGTCGAAATATACACTCCCAGTGGCTCGTTTCTACTTGGTATCTTCTACCGACCTCCAAATAGTGATAATGAAGTCTGGGAAATGATCTCTGCCTCTATTGAGAAAGCGAAAGACTCTGGAATCTCGGACCTCATTATTACTGGTGATTTCAACGATAATCTACTCTCTCAGAGAAGGGGAAAATTTAGTGACGTTGCTGACTATTTTAACCTTAAACAGGTTGTATCTGAACCAACGTTTTTCACGGAGACATCAGCGACATTGCTCGACCTGATTGCAGTTAGCGATTCCATCAATGTGCTTTCAACTGAAATAGCTGATCCATTTTTACCAGATTTAACCAGGTATCACTGTCCTGTGTGTATCGCGGTTGACTTTAAGAAAACGACCGTAAGGAGTTTCAAACGTCGGGTATGGTTATATAACGAGGGCGATTATAATGGGTTGAATTATGCATTGGTAAACACTGACTGGGATACCGTTTTCTCACATACAAACGTAGATAATATGGTTAACAAGTTTACTTCCACCGTTCTTGAATTAGCTTCTAAGTTTATTCCCAATAAAATCACAACAATTAGGAGAAACGACCCAAAGTGGATGCACAACGAAGTTCGGCATCTGATTCGCCAACGAAAACGTCTTTACCGTACTGCCAAGTCGAAAGGTCGACCCGAGGCTTGGGAGAAATATCGTTCCAAAAGAAATCAAGTTGTTTCAGCCATAAGAAATGCAAAAAACAATTACTATAACAGAATGCAGGCCACTCTAGATAGCCCTCATACTAATTCTTCCCTGTGGTGGAAGACCCTCAAGATGTTTTTAGGGAACAGGAAAACCGAAATTCCGAATATTAATTACCGAGATAGGATAATTTGTTCTGACAAAGACAAGGCGGAAGCGTTTAACGATTATTTTTGTAGCATATCAACTATTGACGATAGTCACGCGTGCCTTCCATCGATGCCATTTCCAGAAAGTCCAAAACTCAGAACTATAAAACTTGACCAACATGATGTGCGCTCCGCACTGAAGTTACTGAAAGTATCGAAGGCAACAGGTCCGGACCTAATCAGTCCGCGTCTTCTCAAAGAGTGTTCCACATCCCTAGCCCAGCCTCTCGCCACCCTTTTCAATATCTCATTGAGCCACCCCAAATTTCCTGAACTGTGGAAGAAGGCAAACGTGATACCGGTTCCTAAAAAAGACCCTGCAAATCTTTTATCAAACTATCGACCGATCTCATTGCTGAGCTGTCTCGGAAAAGTGTTCGAACGGTGTATCTTCAAAAAACTGTGGTCCTTTTTAGACGAAAATAAAATACTAAGTCCATTTCAGTCCGGGTTTACTCCATGTGACTCAACTGTACTGCAGCTTACGGATATCTATGACACATTTAGCCGTGCACTTGATGAAGGTAAAGATGTGAGGGTGGTATTTTGCGACGTCAGTAAAGCTTTTGACAAAGTCTGGCACAAAGGTCTAATCTTCAAACTTGAACAAATTGGAGTAACCGGCGAACTTCTCGACTTCTTTGCATCATATCTTTGTGATCGGATGCAAAGAGTGGTGGTCAACTCCGAGGAGTCCTCTTGGAAACCTGTGACGTCGGGGGTTCCCCAAGGATCTATTCTTGGCCCACTGTTGTTTCTTATTTATATTAACGATATAACCCTAGGTCTAACCAGCAGTATCCGTCTTTTTGCAGACGACACAACCTTATATTTAATAATTGAAAACCCTGACCAGGCTGCTGTTATTTTGAACAATGATCTTACTACAATCGAAAACTGGGCACATACGTGGTTGGTAGAATTCAATCCCATTAAAACCGAAACTATGATAATTTCACGCCGAACAGATCCCGCACAGCAGACACCCCTTGTAATGGCAAATGTTCCCATTAAAGAAGTAACGCAGCACAAGCATTTGGGTGTCATTCTCAATTCAAACTGTTCGTGGGATGACCACATAAAACATATTTCTTCAAAAGCATGGTCACGTCTGGATCTTATGAGACGAAATAAATTTATCTTAGACCGGAAAATTCTCGAGAAGATATACTTTGCTTTTGTTAGGCCTTTGTTGGAATATGCAGACACGGTTTGGGATAACTGCAACGAAACAAATATGACAACTCTTGAACGAATCCAAATTGCGAGTGCTCGAATTGTCACGGGTGCAACTTTAAGTGCGAGCAAGGCATCACTCTATGTCGAAACTGGGTGGGAGACGTTACAAGCAAGAAGGCAGAAGCACAAATTAATACAGTTCTTCAAAATGTACCATAACATTTCCCCGCCATATATTTCCTGTTTAGTCCCACCCCCTATTTCGATAACCCAGAATTTCGAACTTCGAACCGCAACTAACCTACGAGTTCCTTATTGCCGGACCGCGTGCTACCAAAGATCTTTTATCCCATCCACAACGAATTCTTGGAACGAAATTCCACCTAACGTTAGACAAAATTGCTCTCTCACAGAATTTCGAAAATACTTAAACCATAACCTTGTTCGTCCCCCAGCCTACTTTGTCAAATCAATGTCCCGTAAAGCTCAAGTATACCACTGCAGGTTACGACTTCGATGTAGTCATCTCAATGAGCATCTTTTTGTTAACCACCTGGCAGAGTCACCGAATTGCTCATGCGGTGAACGAGAGACAACAGAACACTTTTTATTAAAATGCCCTAATTATGACCGTATACGAAGTGAGACCCTAGGGATACTTCCCAGTCAAACTGACTGCGATACATTACTGTATGGTTCCGAATTTTATACTCATGACGAAAACTATTTAGTTTTTAAAACAGTTCATAAGTACATTCTTAGTTCTGCGAGATTTAGTTAACCACTTTGGGTGACCCTCAGATCATAGTGAATAGTTAGTGTGGTGCTACTATTATAACCCTATGAATATATGTAATGTCTTGGTGCTAGGACACATCACACCCATACCACATCACCGTGACCGGGCGGAGGCCACTGTTGACTGGTGGAGATTACTTCCTATCTTCCAACTGTGCCTTGAACTAACAACAACTCAAGTGCAAGCCCGACATGGGCTAACTGGAATTATCTGACCGTCTCTATGTTTGTACTCCCACTTGCAAGCATAAAGCAATAAAGTGCATCTCGCATCTGGGAATAATACATGGTCCGTCCCCGAAGATTGTCGCTAATGATCGATGAAAGTATAATTCATCACCGGAGAGTAAAGTGTTGTATGTACCACTGGGACATGGAACGCTTTGGTATCCGGGCGCCGAAATCTGTTTATGCTACTATTGTTTAACTGTGAAAATCCACCAAAATATGCTCAGAATTATTGTACCACGATAAACTAACTCTCGGTCATTTCCCTCACTAGAGTATATGTTCTTATGATAGTCCAATAACGTTAAAATTTAGAATTCGCTTGTTACAGTATCAAGGTACAAACATGGAGGTGGTTCGGTTCGGACTAGGCGCTCTTACTCTTTCTCTTCCTAAGAACTGTACTTTTATCTTCTTACTCTATATCAGTTTGGGAAATCTAACCAATTTGTATCTTTTTATAGTATTTTCTATTTTTCTTTATTAACGAATTATTTGTGTCAACAGGTATCTTATTGTACACGTTCTTGATAGAAGGAATTGGTCTCACTGTCTTCTCGTTTGCTACCTGTTAAACTTACTATGAGTGGAAACGACCACAGATAAGCTAACAGCTTACTGTCGAATCCACACCCAATGATAATGTAAGCTATGTATTACCATGGGAATTCTTTTGAAATAAATACTGTTTAAACTATTGTAGCTGGGTCGGGGCCTGATCCGGTAGTGGTATTACATGTGGGGTCCAATAACATCAGGGAGAGGAAATCAGTTCGTTTGGTGGACACATACAAGGACCTAATTAGTAAGCTACTTAGCAGGAATGCTCGGATCATCGTTCCAGGGGTGCTCCCCGTTATGGGTGGTGGGAATGAGAGGAACTCGCGGATTATGGCACTAAACGAGGAGCTGGAAGAGCACTGCAAAGACTTGGGAATAAATTTCATTGACCACTGGGACTCATTCTGGGGACAAGGAGAGTTGTATGGGCGAGACGGATTGCATTTAAGTAGGATGGGTACAGACCTGTTGGGCCAAAAAAATTTACAGGTGGCTGGGCCTTTTTTGGAGAAAAGGGGGGTAGGGGACCACAGCCGATAACCCAGAGGGGCACAAATGCTGGGAACATAGGAAGAACAACAAACATGCACAACACAGGGACACACCAGGGTTATAATAATGTGCCAGTGATGACAAAGAAACAAAGATTCATTAAGTTTGGGTACTGCAACATCCAGGGTCTGCACAAGAAAGTAAGCGAAATATCAACACTGATGGACGAAGGAGACTTCGATATAATGGGTCTAAGTGAGACGTGGATACGACGGGATGAGCGGGTTGATCAGATGAAGGGTTGCGTGTGGATAGGAGCTGGGCGAACTGAGGGTCAGAAACGGGGTGGGGGTGTTGGCATCTACGCTAAAGAGGAATTACAGCCCTCATTGATTACAGATCTCACAGAAGCAAGGACTCAGATTCCAGTATCCAACGAAATAGTCTGGGCAAAAATCAAGTTAGGAAGCAGGAGTGTTGCCGTTGGTGTTGTATACTTAGCAGTGGAGGGAAGTAAGCCCGAGTGGAATGATTCAATATATACAACTCTTAGATCGAATATCACAGATCTTGAAAGCAGAGGGTTCAGTATTGTCCTAATGGGGGACTTCAATGGGCACATCGGGGATAAGGAGGAGGGCATACAGGGAGGTGATAGGAAAATTAACACGAATGGGAGGAAGATGTTGGACCTATCAAAAGAGCTTGGTTTAAAGATCTTGAACAGGGATGCGAAATGTAAGGGTAAATGGACCTGGGAGAGGAACGATAAGAAAACAATAATTGATTATATACTCACTGACATTAGCGTATGGAGGGAGGTTATAGATGTAGAAATAGATGACGAGGGAAAAAATGACTTGGGTAGTGATCACAACCTGATAACAGTTAAGATTATGGGCAAAAAGACGAATAGAGACAGAAATACCTTCAAGGAAGTTTGGGGACTAAAACAAGGAGCCGACTGGAAGCAGTTTCGGGAAAAACTAAAACCAAGTCTTGAATGTATACCTAGGGATGCAAATGTCCAGAGTATTTCAGATGGCATAGTAAATAGCCTAACAGAGGCAGGGAAGGATTGTATAGGAAGGGTGAGGGTCCCAACAAGAGAGCTTGGATACAGGGTTAACGAGGGAATGAAAAAGGCTATAAAAGAAAGGAAGGTAAAATGCGCTGCTTACAGAAGAAGTAGGAAGCTTAAAGGGGTGGATAACAATGACACGAGACTAATGAAAGGAGAATATGAACTGGCACGGAAAAAGGTGAATGAGATAAAGAATAATAATAGGAAGGAGCGCAATTGCAGTCTTGCTAGAACAATAAAGAAAACGGGGGGTTCGAGCTCAAACGTATTTTGGAACTGGGTAAATAAACGGGGGAAAAGTAGTGTGCAGAGTATCAAAGTGGATGGGGAAAGTACAGAAGATAAAGGCCGTATCGCTTCAGAGTTAGTCAAGCACTGGGAAAAGATAAACGATAGGCGATGGGGCAGTGGGTCCCCACCAAAAAGAAATACACTGGTGGAGGAGAACCTATCCAATCGTGTATGTAGCGAAATAACGGCAGAAGAAGTGCGGAACGTGGTCTCGAAATTAAAAAATGGTAAAGCGGGAGGGACTGATGAAATTCCGAACGAATTCCTCAAAAATGGAGGGGAGGCACTTATTGAAGTCCTGACAAACCTTTTCAACCTGGCTCTGCGAAAGCAAGAGGTCCCCAGAGAGTGGAGGGAAAGTAAGGTGTCGTTCATACACAAAAAGGGGGATAAGGAAGTTCTAGATAACTATAGGGGGATATCAGTTAGTAGTAACATCGGAAAAGTATTCTGTAAGGTCATATACAGTAGACTAGAGGAAGTTATTGAAGAGAAAGGTTTTCTAGGAGAAATTCAAAATGGTTTCAGGAAAGGACGAAGAGTCACTGATCACCTATTTACACTCACCCAACTGATAGAATCAACAAAGGCTGAAAAGAAAAAGATGTTTCTGGCATTTCTAGATGTGAAAAAAGCGTACGACCGAGTGTGGAGGGAAGGTATGTGGCGAAAGCTCGAGGGCATCGGACTGGGGGGTGACTTTGTGGGAATCATGAAAGCACTGTATACAGATGTGCAAAGCCAACTCAGTCTAGGGAGTATCACTACAAAACGAGTCCCTATGGATATAGGCCTCAAGCAGGGGTGTATCTTTTCACCGATTTTGTTTGCATTGTATGTTAAAGATTTGCCGGCATCATTCTGAGTACTTTCCAACTTCTTAATAACGGTTTGGTTTAATGGAATCACGTCCGTGCCATACGTTATACTTGGTAAACCCACCCTCTCCCACAGTGTTTTCCCCACAAAGACCTTATTGAAACTATTTTTCCCTAAAAGTTTTAGTTGGTTCAGAATTCTTTTCCCCTTCAGAATCAGTTTGGCTGAGTAATTTCTGTACACCCCTCTTCCCGTTATATTTATGCTTACCCCTAGATACTCATACTCTCCCGTTTCTCCTACAGTGATTTGTTTGCTTTCCCCTTCGGGGATTGAGAACTCCCCCACTCTCCATCTCTTCGTCATATCTACCTTGCGTCCAACGGGTATTACCTTGCTTTTATTTTCATTTAGTTCGAGCCGCCAAGTGTTCCCATATCTACCAACAATTTCCAGCAGTTTCTCTAGCCCCTGTTCAGTTCTAGACATTAACACCATGTCGTCCGCAAAGAATAAGCCTGGTATCTTTATGTCTCCAACATTTACCCCCTCCGCACTCTGAATTAGTTCGTCCCCTAAATCTTTAACATACAATGCAAACAAAATCGGTGAAAAGATACACCCCTGCTTGAGGCCTATATCCATAGGGACTCGTTTTGTAGTGATACTCCCTAGACAGAGATGGCTTTGCACATCTGATGGAAGGGGATAATATGGAGGAGATAAATTCTGATATATATGAATCAGTGGAAACTGTTGTGGAATATGTTATTGAACAGCTTATATCCGATGTTATAAAGACAAAGATAGAACATACTAAGAATTATACTAGCAATGACAATACATAATCAGACATGGGTAACACTTATGAAGAATTACATAATCTTTGCGATGAAGATATTCAAGGTTTATCATCTACAATGGTTCATGACACATTCTGTTTGTGGTGTCCGATATCATTGAACAAAATTGTCTGTAGCATTTCTGATGCATGCCCAATACAGACACAAGGACCAACTGATGATACTAACAAAACAAATAATGACATTACAAAAGACCACGATATTTTGAAAACTATTTCTTCTGGATTCACTAGTTCAGATGATGATGAACCATTAATTAACTTCACAAATAAGGAAACTATTGTAGGAAATACAGATGATGAACCACTGGTCAAATTTATAAATCAACAAGTATCATATGATTTAAGTGGTGATTATCTACGTGACACTCCCTATGAACCAATTCGTGATGCGCCGAACTCTACTGATTCGGAATACAGCCACCAGAGTTCTGACAGTTCTGACAGTCTACCAAGTCCGACCAAAAAAAAAAAAACAGAAAAGAAATAAAAGTGGTTTCCAGGACAAAAAGACGAGATGTGAACAGACAAAAAACTGATGTTCAATTAAATAAGTGGCTTCAATTCAGGAAAACAAATCCTAGTTCTGTGTTTTTTAAATATGACTTTGATGTAATAATAATACTTCGGCCGGCCGCTGATTTGTCGCGGTTCTCGTATGAGAAGGCCTTGGTTACCCATGTTCTACCAACTGCCTCCCTATTCCCGCGCTTCTTCTCTCCTCCCAACACTCGGAGACGAACTGCTTGATGACTCCCTTGCCCCATTCTTCCCAATCTCTCCGATTAGTATATTAACCCTCTCCTTTGAGTCGCCCCCTAACCACATGTCCTTCATTCTCCCATCCCACTTCCCCATTATACTCTCCGTGAATCTTGTTCTTTTAGACTGGTATTTTGGGCATTCTAGAAGAAAGTGTTCCAGGGTCTCCACCACGCCCAAGTTACACATCTGGCACTCCTTTTCACTGTTTTTTCCCAATTTTTCCCCTCAGCTCCAGGGACCGCGACCTCAGCTTGAACAACAGTGACCCCCCAAAGGTCCCATCAAGGTACTCTTCAAAACCAGGCTTCTCTTTATCAAGCAGGCCACCCAGAGATCTCTTTGATTTGACCCCCTCTCGCCAATTACGGTTACAATCCTCCATGACCCTTTCTCTGACGATCTTTCTCCCTGGTTTGCCCCAACGTCAAGGTCCGAGATCTCCAATGAGTAGTTTTCTACTAGCTCCCTCACTTGGACCATCCACCCCGTCCTGATATTTGAGTTGAAAGTTCTCAGGAACATTACTTTACACCATCGGCTATCGGGGAGATTTACCAAATATTTAAGATAACCGAGTTTCAATAGGTCTATCCTGTCCTTGATCCTCATCCACCAAGCTCACCCCTGATTGCTTCTAGCGCTGCGGCATTACTCGAGCATGTTATCCATCGGCCTGCATCGTTCTACAGGATTTCCAAGCTCTTAACAGCTGTCTGGTTTAGGGGTACAACTTCCGTACCGTACGTTATACTTGGCGGACCCACCATTTCCCAAATGGTTTACCCCACGAAAACCTTATTGAAACTCTTTCTCCCTATAAGTTTCATTTGGTTAGGGATTCGCTTCCCCTTCAGAAACAATTTATTTGTGTGGTTTCGGTAGATGCCTCTTCCTGTGATGTTTATATTTAATCGCAGGTACTCATAGTCACTAGTCTCTCCTACACTAAGAAGTCTACTGCTACCTTCCGGAATGCAGAACTCCCCCACTCTCCAATTTCGAGTGGGGTCCACTTTGCTGCCCACGGGTAAAACTTTGCTCTTGCTTTCATTAAGTTCGAGTCTCCATTTGCTCCCATATTTCCCAACAATTCCCAGCATCTTCGCTAGCCTCTCTTCGCTTTCTGACACTAGCACCATATCGTCTGCAAAAAATAGCCCTGGGATCTTCAAGTCACCAACTGCTACCCACTCGTCGCTACGCAGGAGTTCATCTCCTAAACCTTTAATGTACAATGCAAAACGATTTGGCGAAAGGATATACCCCTGTTTTAGGCCTATCTCCATAGGCACACGTTTTGTTGTAATGTTTCCCAGGCTAAGTTCACTCTGTACATCTTTATATAATGCTTTCATAATCCCAACAAACTCGCCCCCAAGCCCAGAGCCTCCAGCTTGCGCCACATAACCCTCCCCCCCCCCCATACTCTATCGTATGCCTTTTTAGCATCCAAAAAGGCCATAAACATCTTTTTCTTTTTTGCTTTCGCGGATTCTATAGGATAGCGTGAAAAGATGGTCAGTGACTCTCCTTCCCTTCCTGAAGCCATTCTGAATTTCTCCCAAAAAACCCTTCTCTTCAATCACGTCCTCTAATCTCCCATACAGGACTTTACAAAAGACTTTTCCAATGTTGCTGATGACAGAGATCCCTCGATAGTTATCCAAGACGTCTTTTTCCCCCTTTTTGTGAATAAATGTCACTTTACTTTCCCTCCACTCCTTTGGGACCTCTTGTTTTTCTATGGCTAAATGGAATAGGGCAGTTAGGCTTTCCAAGAGTTCGTCTCCCCCTTTTTGATAAACTCGTTAGGGATTTCGTCCACCCCTCCCGCTTTTCCATTCCTTAATTTTGAGATCACCCTTCGCACCTCCTCAGTTTTGATTTCGCTGCACACGAAGTTCGATAGATTTTCCTCGACCTGGTTCGGACACTCTGGTGGGTTCCCCATGCTGCTGATGATGATTTCCAAGAAATTAATTGTATTGTGAAGTCAAACCGTGGGAAACAATCTCAGGCAATACATGTATGTTGTCTTCCCCAACAGTATTCGTCAAAACTTCCAATATCAGAAGCCAAAAAGAAAGATTTGATTGACCTGTGTAAATCGGGTTTCATCCCTGAAGAATATCATGGATTCTACATGAATTTATTAAGTGATAAACTGGTCAAAGATAATTTGCCTGAGCCTGACATTACTGAGGCAGATGATGATACAGACGATAATTAATTTAGTTGTTACAGTTATGATATTAAATTAATAAAATCCATACATATGACGCACAATGCTCCTCCATCATTCAGTATTGAACATTGCTCAATCATTCATCACCTTAATAAGTTGTAGTACAGTAGATCTTCCACCTAGAAACCCAAATTCTTTCCCGCTAAATAGCTTGTCGCTTTTCATGTGTTTTATGATTTCTTCTCTGATCAGCACTAGGTACAATATTTTCGGCCTCTTTTAATTATCAACAGGTATTACACCCTGTATAAATAAATAAATTATAGTGCACACAGCACGGCTCACCAAGTGTGCTCTATAGATTTTTCAGTATTTCCATCAGAAATGTCTATGGCTATAAACTAAAAGAAATCGTGTTTTTATGCCGGCGGCCATATTAAATCTCTTAGGAAGTCGGATGCTAGAGTTTCGAGAAATATATTTTCGTATATTCTACTAATCTTGCAAAATATAAGTTATTTAAAAGTAAATATAAAACATGTGTTAATTATCCATTTGCCTTTGTTTTCTTTTTGAACGCAAACATTTGGTTTGCTTTAACTAGAGTTTACATGAGAAATGCAAATAGCGAACCAGTGACTCCAGTGGGAGGAGCTACCGTCGAACGTAGCCACAGTTTTAGTTGCATTTTCATAAAAAACAGTGTACTTCAAAACTACGTTCATTTGTAGGTTGCACCTATTTTTATATTAGTTTATATGTCATAAAGAAAAAAAAATAACCAAACGAAAGGTGTTCACACCAGTTAAAAATCTTCTTAAAAATATATATATATATAGGTGATAAAAGTTCAATAATGACCAATTTTATTTCGTTATTTTCAGGTGTCCAATTAAGTATACAATAGGTATGAATTTGGTAATAAATGATGAACTGCTAAATTGAATTCTACGTCTATACGCATACTACAGTTTACCAAATTCATCTTACAACATGGATAGATTCCCCAGACCAGAGAGATTTGATACTGATGCTAATTCGGCTACAGCAGACAAAGAATGGAAACATTGGAAAAGAACTTTTGATAATTTTCTCCAGTCACTTGAAGGTCGGGAACCAGACAAGTTAAATACTCTAATAAATTTTATCTCTCCAACTGTATATGAGTATATAGCTGAGTGTGACACCTATAACCAAGCCATCACTATACTCACAGCTGTGTATGTCAAACGTAAGAATGAAATCCTGGCACGACATCTTTTAGCTACACGTAGACAACAAAATGGAGAGACTCTTGATCAGTACTTGCAAGCATTACGTCAGTTGGCAAAAGGTAGCAATTTCATGGCTGTAACAGCAGATGTGTATCGTGAGGAAGGTATCAGAGATGCATTCATTAATGGACTCTCTTCTCATGTAATTAGACAACGTTTGTTAGAGAATAAAATTCTGGAACTTCAGACCATGTTCGATCAGGCCTGATCCTTGGAATCTGCTCAGAAAAGTAATGAACTTTATTCACAAGCAGTAGATACTATCAATGCAGCTGCAACTTCTTATTCAGATGGAGCATATTCTCAAGATCCTCATGAACATAGTGATTCTGCTGACAGAACAGTAGCTGCTGCCCAGAGAAGACCCAACAAACTTAATTGTTTCTTGGACTGTCATCCCATTGCTACCAAATCTCGTCGGTTCAGTTCAGACGACAAGAAGTTCATTGCTATTGAAGTTATTAGATGAAGGAATTGTAGAACCCAGCTCCTCGCCATGGAGAGCACAAGTACTTGTCACCTCTAACGGAAGGCACAAGAAGAGAATGGTGATTGATTATTCACAAACAATCAATAAGTTTACTGAACTTGACTCATACCCATTCCCAAAATTGATGAACTTGTTTCAGAAGTTGCTAAATACAACATATACAGTACCCTCGATCTTCGTAGTGCCTATCATCAGACTGTATCAATTCAAAAGGGTCCCATTTGGTGTCACTGATGGGGTAGCCTGTTTCCAATGAGTGATGGATCAGCTTGTCAGAAACAACGATCTCAAAGGGATATGCATCTATCTGGACAATATTACCGTGTGTGGAATGGATCAACAAGAACATGATGCTAATCTCCAAAGATTTATAGATATTGCTGAACGCTATAACCTCACTTTTAACCAAAATAAGTGTATCTCCTCTGTGAAGGAATTAAATCTCCTTGGATATACGATAAGCAATGGATGTCTGAAGCCTGATTCTGAGCGGATGAAGCCGTTAAAAGATCTCCCTGTCCCTCACAGTCAAAAATCTGTGATGAGAGTTTTGGGCATGTTTTCATATTATAGCCAGTGGATCTCTCAGTTTTCAGACAAGATAATGCCTCTAGACAATGTGTCTTCTTTCCCTCTCTACAGTGAGGCAGTAGCAGCTTTTAATCAGTTGAAATGTGACATCGAACATGCCTCTATCAAAGCTATTGACGAGTCTCAACCTTTTGTTATTAAAACTGATGCTTCTGATGTTGCAATTTCGGGTAGTTTAAACCAAAGTGGCAGACCTGTAGCTTTCTTCTCGCAGACTCTCCATTCTCATGAGCTTGGACACGCACCAGTGGAAAAAGAGGCATGTGCAATTATTGAAGCTATACGTAAATGGCGACATCTCTTAAGTGGCAGACATTTTACTCTAGTTACTAACCAGGAAGCTGTATCATATATGTTCAATGTGAAAAATAAGAGAAATATTAAAAATGACAAAATCATTCGGTGGCGAACTGAACTTAGTTGTTACCGTCATGATATTAAATACCGACCAGGAAAAGAGAATTCAGTAGCTGACTGTCTCTCCAGAGCATATTGTTCTTCAACTACCAGTGACATTCTCCATCAGTTACATAGCTCATTGTATCATCCTAGCATAGATCGTCTGACACATTTCATCAGAGCCAAACATCTACCTTATTCAGTAGAAGATGTTAAACAAGTGGTAAAGCAATGTCTTGTGTGTGCTAAGATCAAACCTAATTATGGAAAACCAAACACAGAACCTCTCATAAAGGCAACACAACCTTTTGAATGGCTTGTTATAGATTTCAAGGATCCAGTCCCTTCATGTACTCAAAATCGATACCTACTGACAGTTGTAGACGAATATTCTAGATTCCCGTTTGCTTTTGTGTGTTCTAACATGACTGTAGACACAGTAATGAAATGTCTTACTCAACTGTTTTCTATGTTTGGGATGCCATCATTTGTACATTCCGACAGAGGACCTTCATTCATGAGCAGTGATGTAAAAACGTTTCTACAGTCTCATGGAATAGCAACCAGTCGCACTACTCCATATAATCCACGTGGTAGTGGACAATGTGAGAGATACAGTGGTATTATATGGAAACCTCTCATGCTGGCCGTACATTCTAAAGGTCTCAAGGAATCTTGTATTGCAAGATGCCTTACACTCAATCCGAAGTTTACTTTGCACTTCTACTAATACTACACTTCATGAACGCTTCCTTAGATTTCAACGCAAATTCGCCACCGGCAGGTCAGGTCCAACATGGTTGATGCGCCCTGGGCCTATTCTCCTGAGAAGGCATGCCAGAATGAGAAAATATGATCCAGCTGTTGAAGAAGATGAATTGATCGAAGCCAATCCTTCTTATGCTTATATACGTTCAAATGACGGAAGAGAGAGAACCGTTTCATTAAGAGACTTAGCTCCCATTGGCAAAGATCATGTAGACAGTGACTCCTATCTAATCCCCCAGACTGAGCATGATCAAGATTCTTGTGAATCCGTAGATCCTATTGTAACAAGTCATGACTGTAATGATAGTGCTGATGTAGTGAGTGACGATACCAGTGATGTACATTGGGTGAGACAGTCTACTCGGATGACAAAGCCACCAGATCGATACAGTGCTGGTGACAAATAGTTTTCCATGGGGTCAGGACAACTCGGACCAAAGACAACTCGGACCAAGACAAGTCGGACCACTTTTGAAGACAACTCGAACCACTTTTGAAGACGACTCGGACCAACTTTGAAGACAAGTCGGCCCAACTTTCAAGACAACTCGGACCACTTTTGAAGACAACTCGGACCAATTTTCAAGACAAGTCGGCCCAACTTTCAAGACAACTCCGACCACTTTTGGAGACAACTCGGACCAACTTTCAAGACAAGTTGTAACGACGATAAGACAGGTTGGTGCAACTGTGAAGAAAAGAATGATGTCGAAAATAATTAAATGTGGTCTCAAAGACTTCAATAGATGCGACGGAACACTTTTCAGTGCAGCTTGTGTTGTCTTTGAAGTTATTATGTAAAATGAAAATGCTTCTCACCACAAACGTTGATATCTGATGAATGTTTGCATTGCAACTAAACAAGTAATCACACAGAAATCAAGAATCAAGCGTGAAAGTTTGTTGCTTGTACTAGCTCGTCTTTTCAACAGGCGGCTCAAAAGATTACAGACATGTTGTTTTAGGCACTAGCTTTTCTATATATTATGTTCGTTTCGAGAATTTAGTCATTCAGTCACGGACAAAAATATGAGACTGAGGAGTATCGTGTTTTGCCTCAGCCCACACAGTGTCATAAATGCCAGAAATTTGGCCATATGTCGAACAGATGCAAAGGAGAGTGATAGATTGTCAAAGACCAAACCCTCAAAGCCATTAAGACTATTGGAGAGTGGGCTCTATTCGGTTCCAGCTTGGCGATGGCAGAGGTTTGAGTCCCACCATGGTGCCGAGCCAGAATATAATGTTGTGCGATGGCAATTTTAAGGGAAAAGGAAAAAAGAAAACCAAACAGCAACGCCGGTTTGGTAGCGGCCTCGGTATATGATCATAGCGGTTACAAAAAAGGAATGGAGAAAGCTCCAATAGTTTAGTTTGAAAAAAACCGGGAGTCATCCATCAAGCCTTCTGGGAGATAGGATGCCGTATGTGATTTTGAGGTATCTGGTTATCCTTCGGGAATTCCAAATGACCTCCCCCCCCCCCAAAAAAAAGCCCTTAAAAGGGCTGTTTGCTGGCAAGATTATTTCAATCCTTGCCTTGGTCTTGTTAGGTTTTCTGCACATCTTTGCTTGAGGATTGTTTCAATCCCTCATAGTATGTCATTCAGTTTGGTGGTGTGTCTGATGAGATAGAGGAGGGAGAAAAGATAGAGAGCTGGAAATTAGAGCAATTCGGTTTTTAATTTACACCTTTTCCGTCCTTTTGGATGGGGAAGCCAGCATTTTTTCCCCGAGATTTATATCTCAAGGAGGGGAGACCCGGCAGCAGGTGGAGATTTTCCTCGCTGTTTGCAACTCCCACTGGTAACAGAGGCAAGCTTTCGTGCGTATCGTGTCACCCGCAGCCAGTTCTAAATTTAGGTCACAGAATAACTGGCTCACCCCATCACAATGATGTAATCTTTAACCCTTTCGATAGACATGCCCCAGATTATTTAGTTTTCCTATTGAGGACGCGATGCGCATTGAGTTCTATTATTAATTCGCTGTCTTGAAGTCTATTTAGAGTTTTGCTTTGAAGATCTTTTAAGCGCATTGCTATAGTGTCTCTTTTTGCTATCTCGTGAAGTTGTTTTATCGATGTCCACGTGGGCTTGCGCAGAGCCACGCGCAAGGCATGATTTTGGACCCGTTGTAGTTTTTCAATGTTGGTTTTATTCAGGTCACTTGTTATTATGGCCCCATACTCTAGTACTGGGCGTATATATGATTTGTAAAGATTGAGGAGAATTTCTTCATTGGCTCCCCAATTTTTACCTCTGATCATTTTCAGGAAATTGATGCGTTTAGTGGCTTTGACGGTGACTGAGTTTATGTGATTGTTTAGATTGAGACTGCTATCCAGGTTGAATCCCAGAAACTTTGCCTCATTACTAGCTTCAAGTTTATGATCGTAAAGCTTAAGCTCAATATTAGGGACAGGCTTTTTCCTTTGTTTTTTATAGAATGTGATTCTTTGTGTTTTCGTGGCATTTAGCTTGATGCGCCACAGAGCGCACCAGTCTTGCAGGTCGCGGATGGTATCCTGCAGGCGGTTTTGTATTATGTTTCCAGACTTACTGGCCGTCCACATTCCTTTGTCGTCTGAGAATTGAGATAGCTCAACATGGTTCTTCCCTAGTTTGTCAATGTCATTCACATATATTATAAATAGAAGCGGGCTGAGGACCGAACCCTGTGGAGTGCCCGCTTCGAGTTTTACCTCGGCTGACACTTCGCGGTTGACTCTCACTTTGATTTTTCGATCAGATAAAAATGATGATATGATCCTTAGAATTTTGGTAGGTAGCCCCATTTTAGCTAGTTTGTATCTCATGCCATTGTGCCAGACAGAGTCAAACGCTTTTTCTACGTCGAGTAATAGCGCGGTTCCTATTTCATTTTGACTGAACGCCGTTTTCATATAATCTACCAGTCTATAAACATGCTCTATTCCCTCTCTTTGGCTCCTGTATGTCCTTTGCCACTTGTTGAAAAAGCTGATTGATTCGAGATGGCTGCGGAGTCTAGTCGTGAGAATCCGTTCGAAAATTTTTCCAATACAGCTGAGTAGGCTGATTGGGCGGTAATTTGCTGGGTTGCTCAAATCCTTGTCGGGTTTGGGTATCATGACTCCTGTAGCTACTTTCCAACATTTTGGGAAGTATCCACTAGAGAGACAGCAGTTTAGGAGGTTAGTGAGTCTACCGAAAAAAGTGTTGGGACATTGTTTCAGGATTTTGTATGAGACCTCGTCCCCTCCTGGGGAAGAAGAAGACTTACATTTTTTAATTGTGTTAGCCACTTCTTCTTTGCTTATCGGTTCCGTGAGTTCATGGCCATCCCCGTCCTCGGGCGTTTGGCTGAAGTTGGCATCGTTAAACGTTGTCTTGTTGTCTTGAACAAATTTGTTTACTTTTTCTTTGAACTCGTCATCAAACCTATCGCCCTCATGTGGACGACGATATTTCTTAAGGAGCTCAGCAAAGGCGCTAGCCTTCGCCTTGTCATCCAGGGCCATAGTTCCATCGTTGATCTTTAGTGCCTTACTGTTGGCGTCTTTATGTTTTTGTCCAGTAAGGGTTTTAAAAGTATCCCAAAACTTTTTAGTCTCCCTGAGTCCATTTAGATTTTCCGTTGCTTTTTTCCATCTCACGCGATTGTCGTTTGCTATTGCTTTTTTAACTTCGCCGTGGAGGCGATTATACACGGCTTTAAGTTCGACCTTTTTAGTTGGAAGTTTTTCTGATTTGTATGCACGGAATGCCTTTCTTTTTTGTTTTATTATTTGGAGTGTGGTTTCAGTTATTCTGTTGGCCCGCGGTTTAACTGTCTGTTTGGGACAAATCTCATCAAAAGTGTTGTTAATGACTTCACTGAGATTGGTACATGCTTGCTCGAGCTCGCAGGTATTCATTGGGTCGTTTTTGTTTATTTTAACCTGAATTATTTTTCTGAAGAGGTCCCAGTCAATTTTGGATAGATTCCTCCTCCTCATTGTGGGGTATCTTGCGGGTCCGCTGCAACCGTGTAATGTAGCATGAACAGGCAGGTGGTCGCTACCTAAATCATCGTCCCCCACATATATGTCTTGCATTTGATTAGTTAGTGATTTACTGGTTATAATTAGGTCAAGGATGTCGGATTGGTGGAGGGTGTTGTTACTGACGTGAGTAATGTCGTGGTCGTTATTTAATACAAAAAGATCAAATTGTTCGATGATATTGAAGAGAGCGTCGCCATTGGGCTCCGTTTTATTGCATCCGAAAACCTGATGTTTGGCATTGAAATCACCTAAGAAAATACAGTGTTTGTGATTTTTCACAAAGAATTCAAAGACTTTGCTGTCAACTGTTTTTTTCGGTTCATTATAATATGAGATTACGGCAACTTTTTTATGATCTAGTTCAATCTCAGCGGCAATCACCTCTGCGTTGAGATGATCGCTTGATATCGTTTTATATTTTAAGTCCTGCCTTATGAGTAGAGCGACTCCGCCTCCACGTTGTGTGGGACGGTCTCGTCTAATGATGTTGAATCCACTTAGCAAAAATGTCTTACTTGGCTTTAACCATGTTTCGCTGATACCAATTACATCTACGTTGGTGAAGTAATCGGACATCTGTGAGCTTTTGCAGTTAACGCTTCGAGCGTTCCACTGAATTATTTTCAACTTATCCATAGGTGTTCAGTACCTGACGTAATTTTACTAGTTAACGTGTTATGGGTGTGATTTATATTTTATTTATGGCGGCTTCTATTAGCGAGGAAGAAATTTGAGTTCGATATAATTTGGATGCTGTTTTCCCAACTTCTTTACATATGTCGGAAAGACTGACGTCGAAGTGTTTGTTCATTATATTAAAAATTGAACCAGCCATTAGGCTGCACATCGAATGTGGAGAGGCTGAGTTTTCTACGCTGTTGACATTAATAGCTTTGAGTTCTATGTCGGTTTTAACTTTTTTTGTAGTGGGGACACCCCCGATAATTGCTTGGGTGTTGCCCGTTACAATTTGGGCATTTCAGTGTTGAAACCTTGCACGACTTTGTTATATGTTTTTCGCCGCATTTCATGCAACGCAACTCTCCTTTGCATCTGTTCGACATATGGCCAAATTTCTGGCATTTATGACATTGTGTGGGCTGAGGCAAAACACGATACTCCTCAGTCTCATATTTTTGTCCGTTTATACAAACACCTTTGTTAATGAAGTTAAGTTTTATGGCTCTATTGGGGCATTTTACTTTAATTTTCCACGTAGGGTTGCCTGTAGTCTTAGATATTAGTCTCCCCCACGAGTATCCCGACAGGGCTTCATCAATATCCCCATCATTGATCTTTGTGGGAACCCTTGTGACGACTACGCAGGGGTTTTGCAGCGGTTGATGTGGTTGTTTATTCGTCCGGTGTTTGGCCGTATTATCCTTTTGAGGTTGTTTAGAAAGGGCTCTTACCTTGTCGGCAAAAGATACACCACCGTCAGTGGTGAATGTTGGCGTCGCCGGTATCGTTTCCGTTGCGTGACTGTCTGCCGATTTCCCACCATTGTGGATCTCCGCACTGGTTGTAACTACTGTAACATCCATGGTGTCCGAGGTCTCAACGACAACAACACCCGGGTTATCGGTGTGTGTCGACGCTTTCCGGGTTTTCTTAGCCACCGTTTCTATTTCCAGGGACTCGCCATTTTCCTGGAAGTCTGTATCCAATTTCCTTTTCGGGCGCGGCGTAATCTGATTGACCACATCACAGGTGGGAACAGTAGTTGCCTCTTGCTCTATGAGCGAACGCAGCCAGTTGTCTTGACTGGTGGTAACGAGTTCCGAGCCCTGATTTGGTGGTACCTCCAAAGAGATGGCGTGCACAGGTCTCCCTATCTCATCGGTATTATCTATAAAGGGCGAAACAGGTGTCGGATTAGTTTTGCCCACCATCCCCTTGCTAGGATTAGTTTTCGAAAACTGCTGAGTTGTATCAACTGGTTTAGAAACACTAGCGATATCCGTAACTGTGTTCGTTTTAGGGCCCAACGAGTTGGACTCCACACCCTTGCCCTTTTGTTTAGAGTTTCCGTTGCTGGGGCACGAACCCAAACCTGAATTATTTCTTCCTTTTCCCTTTTTTCCAGATGCCGACTTATTTTCCTTTTTTGATTCCGTCGAAGCTTTTATTAATTCCATTTTTTCTTTCTCGAACTGTTCCTTTTGAGCCCTAATATCCGAGCGCAAACCCTCTATAGTGTCGTTCAATCTAGCTATCTCTTTTTGAAATCCAGATATCATCGATATTAAATCCATTCCCGAAGTGGGTTCAGTGGTGGAGTTAGTTGCCATGTCACTCTGTTCAGTTATCAGTTATTGTCTAAGTTATCAGCAAATTATTGGTAAAATATTTCGTTGAAGTATATTTAGTTTTAACAGAGAAAAGCAAACAGAAAATAGATAGAGTTAAAGATAAACACTTACAAAATTACACTAGAGTGCACAGAAGTGGTACAGAGAACAATAGGCTTTGTTAATATCCAAGCTGTGAGATGTGTTCAGTCAGGAGCTTTGAATGAATGAAAGGTTTAAGCGCGCCGAAGGCGCACAGGGACGATGTGGGATTTACAAATCCCTTGCGACCCGGTTAACCTTATTTTTTTCCCTTGGATCACACAGGCCTAGCTTTCCTATTGCCCAAAATGGAGTCTGAGGGGGTTATGCACGCGGTTAGAATACCCGGCAGTTTACGCTGGAGTGTTAGATGGTCAATACTCAATCCCTCAACGCCTTTAAAACTATTAGAGAGCGAGCTCTATTCGGTTCCAGTTCGGCGATGGTAGAGGTTTGAGTCCCACCATGGTGGCGAGCCAGAATGTAATGTTGTGCGATGGCAAGTTTAAGGGAAGAAGAGAAAAGAAAACCAAACAGCAACGCCGGTTTGGTAGCGGCCCCGGTATATGACCATAGCGGTTACAAAAAAGAAGTGGAGAAAGCTCCAACAGTTTAGTTTTAAGAAACCGGGAGTCATCCATCAAGCCTTCTGGGAGATAGGATGCCGTATGTGATTTTGAGGTATCTGGTTATCCTTCGGGATTTCCAAATGACCTCCTCCACCCCACCCCCCCCCCCCAAAAAAAAAAAAAAACAAAAAAAAAACAAAAAAAAACACTCACTGACACACACCCTCAAGCCCTAAAAAGGGCTGTTAAATCTTTATTCAAATGTTTATTTATATTAAATGTACACTCGTTCCCAGCCAGACAAGCTTGTTTCAATCCTTGCCTAGCGTTTGGTGGTTTCTTGTATATGTTGCAGAAAGGTAGGTTGCACCAATTCCTCCTACGCTTTGTCTACCATTTCCATGCGTCTTCTTGATAAGAGTGTTGCAAGAAAATTTGAGAATGTTCAGTTAGAAAAGTAAAAGGTAGAGAGAAAGATAGGTATCCGCTATTGTATATTGTGCCTGCTGTGTGATTGTTGCTATGGATGGGGTAAGGGGTGTGTTTCTTCGGAGCCCACTCCCCACACGCAGAGTTGCGAGGCAATCCTCACAGACTCAATCCTAAAGATCTCAATGAGTAGCGAGGCAATCCTCACTGACTCCACGCAGTTTAATTCTATTGAGTAATTTTAATTTACTGTGGATTATTTTGTTTTTCTGTTTAGGGTTCGGTGTTCGTTCAGCTTCACCATTGATTCACTATCCTGGAGTATGTGGAGGGTTTTGTTATATAGATCTTATTAAACGCGTTTCAATCGCGCTTCAGCAGAGTTGCGAGGCAGTCCTCACAGACTCTATCCTAAAGTTCCCAATGAGTAGCGAGGCAATCCTCACTGACTCCACGCGATTTAGTTATATTGTATAATTTTTTATTTTTTTTTTTCCGGAAACTTATTTTGTTTTTCTGTTAAGGGATCGGTGTTCGTTCAACTCAACCATTAATTCACTATCTTGGAGTCTGTTGAGGGTTTTGGTTTGTAGGTCTTTTAATCGCGTATCAATAGTTTCTATTTTTGCTAGCTCGTGAAGTTCCTTTATCGGTGTCCATTTCGGTTTGCATAGTGCCACTCGCAGGGCATAATTTTGAACCCTCTGTAGCTTCTGAATGTTGGTTTTGCTTAAGTCGCTTGTTATTATGGCACCGTATTCTAGTACCGGACGTATAAATGTTTTGTAGAGCTTGAGAAGCACATCTTTGTTTGCTCCCCAATTTCTACCTCTGATCATCTTCAGAAAATTGATACGTTTAGTAGCTCTAACCGTAATGGAGTTTACGTGACTGTTTAGACTGAGATTGCTATCTAGGATAAATCCCAAAAATTTGGCCTCTTTGTTTGCTTCTAGTTTGTGATCGTATAACTGGAGATCGATACTCGGGACTGGTTTTTTCCTTTGCTTTTTGAAAAACGTAACTTTTTGAGTTTTGGCGGCATTGAGTTTGATGCGCCACAGGGCACACCAGCTCTCAAGATCGCGAATGGTATCCTGCGGACGATTTTTAATTATGTTTCTGGACTTGCTGGCTGTCCAAATGCCTTTGTCGTCTGAGAATTGCGATAGTTCAACAAAGTTTTTCCCTACTTTTTGTATATCATTCACATATATTATGAAAAGAAGCGGACTTAGAACCGACCCTTGTGGTGTTCCCGCTTCGGGTATTACTTCCTCTGACACCTCGCGATTAACCCTCACCTTGATTTTTCGGTCAGTTAGAAATGATGATATGATCCTTAGAATTTTAGTGGGTAATCCCATTTTCGCTAGTTTATATCTCACGCCATTGTGCCATACCGAGTCGAACGCTTTTTCTACATCCAAGAAAAGCGCGGTTCCGATTTCGTTTTGACTAAATGCTGTTTTCATATAATCGACCAGTCTATATACGTGTTCGATTCCCTCTTTCTGACTCCTATACGCTCTTTGCCATTTGTTGAAAAAATTGATTGATTCGAGATAGCAGCGAAGTCTCGTAGTGAGAATCCGCTCAAATATTTTCCCAACACAGCTGAGCAAGCTGATTGGGCGGTAGTTAGAAGGGTTAGTAAGGTCTTTGTCGGGTTTAGGTATCATGACTCCCGTGGCCACTTTCCAGCATTTTGGGAAGTACCCACAGGAGAGACAGCAGTTTAGGAGTTTGGTAAGTCTGCAGTAGAAGATGTTGGGGCACTGTTTCATTATTTTGTAAGAGACTTCGTCTTCTCCTGGGGACGAAGATGACCTGCATTTTCTGATTATACCCATGACCTCTTCTACGCTTATTGGTTCGGTTAATTCATGGTCGTCCCCGTCTTCATGCCTTTGGTCGAAGTTCGGTTCATTGAAGATTGAGTTGTTATCTTGGACAAATTTATTTACTCGTACCTTAAAATCGTTGTCATATCTGTTCCCTTCTTGTGGACGATGTGCCTTCTTTAGAAGTTCGGCAAAAGCACTGGCCTTTGCCTTGTCGTCTATGGCCATAGATCCGTCGCTAGTCTTTAGCGCATTATTATTGGCAATTTTGCTCTTTTGGCCAGTAAGAGTTTTAAATGTATCCCAGAACCTCTTAGGTTCTCTCAGCCCATTTAGGTTTTCGGTTGCTTTTTCCCATCTCACGCGATTGTCGTTAGCTATGGCCTTTTTTACTTCCCCATGAAGGCGATTATACGCGGTTTTAAGTTCTGCTCTTTTCATTTGATCATTCTCTGATTGGGAAGCCCGGAAGGCTCTTCTTTTTTGTTTGATTATTTGAAGAGTTGTTTGGGTTATTCTGTTTATCCGCGTCTTTACTGTTTGCTTGGGACAGATTTCATCTAGCGTTCTGTTGATAACCTCGTTAAGGTGGGTGCAGGCTTTTTCTAGTTCATGAACATTTGAGGGGTCATTTGCCTTTATTTTTGCTTCGATAATGTTTCTGAAGAGGTTCCAGTCAATTTTTGATAGGTTCCTCCTATTCACGGGAGGATACCTTGCGGGACCAGTATTACATTTCAGAGTGGCGTGAACCGGCAGGTGATCACTGCCTAGATCATCATCTCCTACAAATATGTCTTGCATTTGGCTGGTTAGTGATTTGCTGGTGATAATCAAGTCTAGGATATCTGATTGATGGAGTGGGTTGTTGCTTATGTATGTTACGTCTTGATCGTTATTTACCACGAATAGATCGAGTTCTTCAATGATATGGAAAAGGGCGTCACCATTAGGCTCAGTCTTATGACAGCCGAATACCTGGTGTTTGGAATTGAAATCACCCAAGAATATGCAGTGCTTGTACTTGTTGGTAAAAAATTCAAATACTTTACTGTCTACTGTTGCTTGCGGCTTGTTATAATATGATATCATGGCCACGTGTTTGTGGTCAAGTTCAATTTCAGCTGCAATCACTTCAGCATTGAGGTGGTCGCATGGTATTGATTTGTATTTAATCTCCTGCCTTATTAACAGAGCGACACCGCCGCCTTTTTGGGCGGGGCGATCTCTTCTAATAATATCAAAACCACATAACGAGAATTGTTTGTTTGGTTTAAGCCAGGTTTCGCTAATTCCAATTACGTCCGTATTTTTTAAATAATGTGACATTTGCAATTTTTTCTGATTAACGCTTCGAGCGTTCCACTGGACTATTTTTAGTGTATCCATGAATGGTTTAGGAATAACTGTACTAAGTTTATTTAAGTTTAATTACTATTTGTAATATTGTTACATAATTATATTCTGTTGACGGCCGCTTCTAATAACGTGTGAGATATTTGAGTATTATATAACTTAGAGGCTGTTTTACTAATCTCTTTGCAAACGTCCGAAAGACTGGTGTCCAAGTGTTTCTTCATTATGCTGAAAATAGAGCCAGCCATTAGAGTACACGTGGAATAAGGGGAAGATGAGTTCTCGACATTACTTACATTTAGAGCTTTAAGCTGGATGTTTGTTTTAACTTTTTTGAAGTGGCTACAACCCCGGTAGTTGCTGGGGTGTTGACCACCGCAGTTGGGGCATTTCAGAGTTTTATCACTATATGCCTTCGCGATGTGTTTGTCACCGCATTTCATACATTGTTGCTCCCCGTTGCATTTGTGTGACAAGTGCCCAAATTTCTGACACTTGTGACACTGAACGGGCTGTGGAAGAACACGATATTCCTCGGTTTCGTATTTTTTGCCATTAATAATTACCCCTTTGCTTATCAGATTTAATTTCGTTGCTCTATTAGGGCATTTTACTTTTATTTTCCAAGTATGGTTACCCGTGGCTTTGGAGATTAGTCTCTCCCACGAGCATCCTGGAAGGGCTTTATCAATCGAGTTTTTTTCCGTTTTGGGGTGGACGCGTGTGATTACGACACAGGGGTTTGGTTGCGGGTGGCCCTGTGTCTTGTTGGTTTTATTGGTCACCTTAGGGGGCGTTTTGGCTTTTACTTTATCGGCGTACGTCGCTCTATCGGTTGGGCTAGCTGTCGCATTCACTATTTCCGGTGATGTAGACTCTGTTGCGCTAACAGAGTCCCCATTTCTTGGTGTGACCACCGAGTCCTTTCCAGTAGCGGTGCTCTGTGAATTTTTCTTGATGATTTTTGTCTTCTTAACATGCCGATCAATAGTCATACAGAAACCATTTTCGTCTTCGACGTCCACGGTTTCATCATTTTCACGGAACTCATTGGAGAGTTTCCTTTTCGATCGATTTTGGTTTGGTGATTTTTTCTGTCGCTGCGATTTGGGGACTTTAGCTGAATTTTTATCCAATTGAATTTCAACCGCCACGGCCGGGGAAACTCCGACCGTGTTGGTAGCTTCTTCTACTATGGAACGCAGCCAGTTATCCTGGCTGGGGGTAATTAGATTTGAATCTATTTCAGATATCCCCGGCAGCGAGCCGGCGGACGCAGGTCTTCTCATTTCTGTAGCAGCGTCAATACATGGTAAAATAAATTTGATTTTTGGTCACGTGGTTCATGACAGTAGAAGCTTGACAACTCGCTCGCTCTTCAAAGTCACTTTTTATGATTAATTTCGAGATGTAGTGGAATTCTTATTACAGAGTATGTTTATTCTTTATTCTTAGCGGAACCTGGAGTGACATTTACATCATGTGTTGTTGGAATGTCTAGATAAAAGGATGTTTTTCTCGACACAGCTCGTATTTTAATTCTGAATATGTTTACATTGACAACCGGTTTGTGTACAATTCAAAGGGAGATTAGTGAGTAGCGTCTCTTGACGTGGTGTATCATGATTTGTCATGATTTGTCTTGCTCGAGGATACTCTGACTGATTGATTGTTGCAGATAATTTTCCAATTAAGCCTGACATTCTTCGTCGTTATAACCAGTATCTCGATGAGTTGTGAATAACTGAACTGTTTATTTGCTCCAACCCTTTCAACAAATAAACTAACGGTACTTTGTGTCAACTCTGAAGTTGCCACCACTGGTGAACACATCAAATCGTCAACTTTCAATTATAACTGTACTGTGATAAACTTTCCAATCCGAAAGGATTCGATGTGAACTGCCACAAAGTGTCACATTACCAATAATTCATCATTCAATCATTCTTAATATCTGTAGTATTTGTAATATAAAAAAACTAAGAATAGTTACAGATCGACAGGCTTCATTAGACTTGAGCAGAATGACGAGCAGAATGACGAGCTCCGATTCCGTTATATCTGATATGCTTACTGAGCCTGTTGTGATTGAGAATGTGGCTGAAAATAAAAACGATAATGAGCAGGAGAGTAATAAGAGGGGCAGGTCCGCTATCAGTGAAACGCCTTCACCGGCGGAAAACAAGAAACCGCGCGAGCTTGTAAGTTCGGACGAAGAGTCAGACATTTTTGATATCTTCACAACTAATCCATATAGTGCAAGTTCTTCTCCAGTGAGTCCAGATCAAAGCAGAGCTGCAGCATTCTTAAACATCATCCGCCATCCGTCTGTCAGAGAATCACTGAAGTCTCTGTTCTGTGAAGCAGCTGACGAACGTGTTGATAAACTTGAAAAAACTGTGCAATCTCTTCAAAAAGAGATTAGTTTAAAAGATAAACAAATCCAAGAACTTAATGATAAGGTCGATGACTTAGAACAATACGGGCGGCGGACGAATTTACGTCTATCAGGGATTGTTGAAAAATCCGGTGAAAATACAGATGAGATAATCTTGGAGGTGGCCAACAAAATAGGGGTGGATTTATCGATTGACGATATCTCACGGAGCCACAGGGTGGGTCCTAGAGTGAGAGATGGTCAACCGATTCCCGCACGGCCAATCATTTTCAGACTTGGTAGTTACAGATTACGTAACAAGCTTTATCGAGCTCGTCTCAAACTCAGACCCAGTAGGACAACGCCTGAGCGGAGTGAGTCGAGGTCTGGCCGACAGGGCATTTATATAAATGAAGATTTAACTAGAGCCCGGGCGGCCCTAGCTCGACGAGCTCGCATTTTGGTCAGAGAACATAAGCTTCAGGACTCGTGGACCTTCGACGGGGTCATCTTTGTAAAACTCAAGGATGGCTCCGTCAACAGGATCACGAGCCCTTGGCAAATGGACGAGTTGGAGAAAGGCTTTCGAATAAGGCAAGTGATCAACTTGAACACTTCTCAGTCAACCATTATAAACTAGTTATTTCATAATTTCCCATAAATACTTAAACTCATTTATTAAAGCATTTACTAAAGAATTTAAAGAATCTATATACTTTTTCCTCAGAGAGATCACGCGGATGCGATCATCGGTTGAGCTGTGCTGGCAAGCTGACTACAGCGATGTCCGCATGTGCTTGGTCTTCTTGGAGAGATATTAGCAAAGGCTTTCGAACCCCCCCCCCCCCCAATTTTTTCGGGAGCTTTGGCTTCTCTCAAATTGGACGAATAAAGAAAGTAAAACAAAAAACCCCCCCCAAAACCCAAACAATTCTTGTTAACTATTTACCCAAAGACAAAAGCTCCACAACCTCAAGTATCTCGTGTCTCGTTTTAGTCAGACTACGCGGAAGTGGATATCATTGGAACCGGCTGATGAAGCCGGTTCCAGTGATATCTGCCCGCATAGTTCCACAGCGAAACACTCGTCATTATAAAGTTTGACTTATTTGTTTTAAAAATATAAACTAATTAGTGCTAATACAGACATATTCATTTCTAATGTGACACCTCCGTTCTACTTGTACACTTAAACTGGTTAAAGTAAAATTGGCATGCCCCCCCCCCCGCAACACCCAATTGTGTGCTATTTTGACCACATTCCTATACAAATCCCTCGAGTACCGTCCCCACACCTTTTCCTCACTTTACTAATTATATTAGCAGCGCCCAACTGCCACTGTGCATTAGTTCGATAACACTCTCGACTATATAAATTCAACCGGGTGGGGACTATGTCGCTATCCGATCGAAGATATATTTTCATTTCTGCAATATGTGCGCTTTTTCCGACATATCCAATTGCGCTTAAACTCCATTTGTGACATTCCATTTCTACATGTACAGCACAGCATGCCAACGTAATATTGGGGTGTATTCCGCCACACCCCAAGTCAGTTAGTTCGATCACTTTCCTTAAACGAGAAGTTGCGTGACATCCACATAACTCGTTTGTAATGTTGCCTTACAAATTAACTTCTGCGACGCCTTTATCCACCATTATGTATCGGATTGATAGCACTTTCGGAGAGACGAATTGGATGGGATGGCGACCATGTTGCGACAGACTCGATCACATGGGATTCATGTCGTGATCTAATCGAAGTTATCCTCCCATGTCTCCATTGTGTGTGGGTTCTCAAATATATCCTGCATATGTAATATGTGAAAAACCGGCGACATTGGGGTATACCTCCCCCCCCCCCCCTTAACTGGCGCTGGTCTGATCCCCTTCCTAAGCAGTTATATCGTGCTCATACCATGTCCCCAGTTGTTTTTTTTTTTTTTTTTTTTTTGTTGCTTCCATTAACGTAACAGTTCTATGACGCTACAGTCCACCCATATGCATGCTTGATTGCAAAACTTGGCAGATAAATTCGATCGGAATGACGGTGTCGCGGGTCAATCGTTGTTGTCTTTTCTCCTTCTAAACCACGTATGCCATGTTACCCTTCCGTTCCTTCATTGTGTGTACCAACTCAAACATATTTTTCAATGTATAGTACGTGGAAAACCGGCGACAATGGTGTACATCCCCTTTAATATGCGCTGGTCTGATCCCCTTCCCCAAAAGTTATATTGTGCGACACACCAACTTACCATTTGTTACGTGGTCTCACTAATTTGTTACGTAGTCTCACTAACTCAACAACTCTGCGACGCTACCATCCACCAATATGCATCAATTTGATTACGATGTCGGATTGAGAAATTCGATCGAATGTGAATGTGATACCCTTCCGTTCCTTCATTGTGTGTACCCACTCAAACATATTTTTCAATGTATAGTACGTGGAAAACCGTCGACAATGGTGTACATCCCCTTTAATATGCGCTGGTCTGATCCCCTTCCCCAAAAGTTATATTGTGCTACACACCAACTTACCATTTGTTACGTGGTCTCACTAATTTGTTACGAAGTCTCACAAACTCAACAATTCTGCGACGCTACCATCCACCAATATGCATCAATTTGATTACGATGTCGGATTTAAAAATTCGATCGAATGTGAACTGTGTCGCGAACCGATCGAAGTTATCTTTCCTCCTTCCTACGGTGTTTGCCAGTCCAAACATATCGAAATCTAAGTACTTGTATCTGTGACACTCCTAGTGTATATGCGTAGTATACACATGCAATCGTTAATATTTCGTGTCATAGGTATTCCATGACTGCAGCTGAATCAATCATGATGCATTACTGTGATTGTGATGTCAGACAAACTCGATCGGATGGGGACTGTGTCGCGACCCGATCGAAGTTGTCTTTCCTCCTCCCCGACAGTGTGAACCAGTCCAAACATATCGAACTGTATCTGTGTAACTGTGACACCCCTATTTTATAAGCGAAGTACACACAAGCAATCGTTAATATTTAGGGTCACAGGCATTCTATAATTGCAGCTGAATCAATCGTGACTTAATCGAAATAATGTTTTCTCCGTCCTTCCGCAAATTTCTATAATTGCGTCATATTGTTACGTCAGAGTATTTTGCGAAGATATTGTTGCGGCTCCCGTTTGGGTACAATTAATTGGAAACAGGCGAACCACATCTAAGTGTTGACGTAGGGTTGCACCAGATACATCAACCACAGGTGGAACGCCCTTAATTCCCTCTTGCAAATGCTGGTCCTGCAATTTCTTTCTCTCGTATCCGTGTTAGCGTATTTGTTGCAAGATGGATCTATTATTAGGGGTGGATCCACCCTCCTCCATGCCATTGTTGAATGTAATACAAATGTAGCGGCGCTTTCTTCCAGCCAACTTTCGACACTTTCGTGGTAGGAAGGGCGTGCCGCTCCTGTTGTCAGTGTCACTGTTTGGTACAATGGTATATATAATTCTTAATGAATCTTGTGCATCTCGCACTTCCCATTGACATTCCTTTATCGGAAATGAGTGAAGTCGAAATCAATATTTAGGCCTAAAGTGCAGCCATTCAACTCATCATCTCATACTGATATTCCACTATGTGTAAATATATAATTTTTGACTTTGTTGAGGGAGTCTAGAAAATCTACCCCATTTTAAACACTCAAGTTACCTTGTATATACTTTATTACTTTAATCTTTTTTAGTGTCCTTTTGTAACCTTTACGTTCTAGTCTTAAACTCAAACACTCTCTTCTCTAATCTACGCCAATTCTTTTTATACCAGCTTGAATACAGTTTAATTCCGATACTACAACTACTCTTCATGTGTTCTCTTGAACTATACCGTGCCCGAATAGGAAATAACAACCTTACAGTTTATTCTAGAAGCTTAAGGCATTGTCTGCCGAAAGATAGATCTGCATGCATCTTAATTTACTTGCTCTTGCGTCTCAGTGGAGCTGAGATGTATAAAAGCTTCACTGCAATGTTTGCCTTGTTCATTGGGCAATCAAATGTGTTTATTACCCCTCTCAGTGTAGATTCCACTGAACCAACTCCACATCGTTCAAATTGTTTGATTGTCTCGAAGGCTAGGCCATTACTAAACGTTCTAACTGCATTGGTTCTATTGACGTCGTTTTTTTTCTGTTCGGTCATAAGTTTATTATTATCAGGTGACATTGAAACCAACCCTGGTCCAAATTCTATTAATTCAGATCACAATCAAGAAACTTTAAAAATAGTTCATCTTAACATTCAGAGCCTTAAACCTAAACTAGATATTGTACAATGTGAATTTGCATCAATTGATATTGTGGCTTTCAGTGAGACATGGCTTCAGAACAATGATACCTCATCCGATGTCCAACTTCATGGGTTCCATGAACCATTGCGATTCGATCGTTCGTCAAGGGGAGGTGGGGTTGCCATTTACATAAAAGACAGCATCTCGTTTCGACACAGATCGGATCTTGATATGCCGAATACGGAGTGCCTATGGGCTGAAGTATTTACTAAACGGGGTAGGTCGTTATTATTAGGAGTATTTTACCGTCCACCAAACAGTCCCCCAGATACATGGGATGCCATATCAGCCTCCATCGAAAAAGCTAGAGATACGTCAGTTGGTGACCTAATGATCACGGGTGATTTCAATGACAACCAAATGGGATCCCCAAGAAGTAGCTTTTCTGAAATAATCAATTACCTCAACCTCAGACAACTTGTGAGTGAACCAACTTGTTTTACTGAAACATCCGCTTCATTGTTAGATCTCTTTGCTGTCAGTGATACAATCAACGTGAAAACATGTGAAGTCCTCGAACCAATTATTCCAGACATGACCCGCTATCATTGCCCAATTTCAATTGAAATCGAATTTCTGAAACCAAACCCCCCTTATTTCCGCAGGAGGATATGGCTTTACTCTCAGGGTAAGTATGATGAATTGAACGAGGCTTTCTCAAAAGCAGACTGGAATTCCATTTTTGACACCCTATGTCTCGATACCATAGTCACTAATTTCACTGATAAAATACTCGATATTGCATCCAAACATATACCTAACAAATTTATTACGGCGAGAGTCGATCAACCGAAATGGATGCATAATGAAATAAGACTATTAATGAGACAGAGAAAACGCCTGTATCGCATTGCTAAACGCATCAACCTCCCTTACGCCTGGGCCAAATATAAACTTAAACGGAATGAGGTTGTATCGGCCATCAGGAATGCTAAAGCCCAACATCTTGCAAAAATCCAGTCCACACTGAGAAGTAACGAAACCCCAGCTTCACTGTGGTGGAAGACCCTAAAAAGCTTAATCGGTAACTGTAACGCAACAGCAATTCCCACCCTTATTCATCAAAATAAAATATATTCTTCAAGTGTTGAGAAAGCTGATGTATTCAACGAATACTTCTGCTCTATATCGACAGTTGATGACTCGAATGCTCGCTTACCAGATCCACCATCCCATGTTTCCCAACGCATTGATAGTATCACCCTACACTGCAGTGAAGTATATGCCGCAATGAAGTCGTTAAAGGTGTCCAAGGCGTCAGGTCCCGATCAAATAAGCCCCCGTCTTCTAAAAGAATGTAAATCCTCTCTCTGCGAACCACTCTCAATTTTATTCAACATATTACTGAATAATTCCTACTTTCCTACATTGTGGAAAAAGGCAAATGTCTCTCCAATTTTAAAAAAACAACCCTCAAACTTAGTCACTAATTATCGTCCGATATCGTTGATCAGCTGTGTTGGTAAATTATTTGAAAAATGTGTCTTCAAACGCCTGTGGGAGTTTTTGAGTGACAATAATATTCTCAGTCAATTTCAGTCAGGTTTTACACCCAGAGATTCAACCGTCCTTCAACTAACTGACATTTATGACGAATTCTGTCGTGCGCTTGATGAAGGCAAAGAAGTTAGGGTGGTATTTTGTGATGTTAGTAAGGCGTTTGATAAGGTATGGCATGCTGGTCTTATCCACAAGTTGGAGAGTATTGGTATCTCAGGTGAACTACTTTTATTTTTGGAATCGTATCTTGTAGATAGGTCGCAGCGAGTTGTGATAGCCTCGGAGACATCGTCATGGAGACCAATCAATGCCGGTGTACCCCAGGGGTCTATACTCGGACCGCTACTGTTTTTGATATACATAAACGATATAACCTCTGACTTACTCAGTAGTATTCGCCTCTTCGCAGATGATACGTCCTTATATCTAGTTATTGAAAACCCGGAGCAAGCCGCGGATATAATCAATAACGATTTGGCTTCAATCGAACACTGGGCCAAAACATGGTTGGTCGAGTTCAATCCCAATAAAACAGAAAGTATGTGTATATCACGTAAAAGCAATCCCAACTCGCACCCACCATTATATTTAAGTGGCACACAGGTATCTGAAGTTTCTGACCACAAACACTTAGGACTCGTACTAAATAATACATGTACATGGACCAACCACATTGACCACATTTGCGCCAAGTCCTGGTCTCGCATTGGCATGTTGAGAAGGCATAAATTTAACCTTGATCGCTGTGTCCTGGAAAAAATATATTTTGCCTTTATTAGGCCTCTTCTCGAATATTCGGACACTGTCTGGGATAATTGTTCGTTGACAAATGTCGCAGAACTCGAAAAAATACAAATTGCAGCAGCAAGAATCATCACCGGAGCAACAGTTAGTGCCAGTAAGTCCTTGTTATATTCGGAAACACGGTGGGAATCCCTGCAAGAAAGACGCCGTAAACATAAACTAATTCAGTTCTTCAAAATGTATCATCATATGTCACCCCCATATATTTCCAACAAAGTCCCTCCACTTATTTCATCGACGAACTCATTACATAGTCTCCGATCCAGTCTAAACCATCGAGTACCTTTCTGCCGAACGCAACTGTATCAGTCTTCTTTTATTCCCAGCGTTACTGACCAATGGAATAAAGTACCGTTACCTGTCCGGGAGAACTCATCACTGATTAACTTTAAAACGTTTCTCAGTAATGGTAACCAAAGACCACCAAAGTTTTATAGTAACGCTAAATCGCGCAGGGCTCAAATATACCACTGCAGACTGCGGACACATTGTAGTAGTCTCAACTCCCACCTTTTCGACAATCACTTATCACCCAGTCCCTTCTGCCAGTGTGGTGAACGTGAAACTACTGATCACTTCCTCCTCTATTGTCCTTTGTTTTCTAACGCCCGTAATTACACGATTAATTTACTCCCGTACGTAGCCGACACACCCATGCTTCTGTTTGGCTCTGAATTCTTGAATAACGATGACAACCGTCTAATTTTTGAAGTGGTACATGACTTCATCTTGTCAAGCAAGCGTTTCGAATAAGTCGGAACTCATCACTGCACCCCGACCACTGTTCCTTGTGAAAAGTCAGTACTGAAATCGCCACTGTTGAGAGCATCAAACAAGTTTGGTTTAGCTGGCATAATAGGACCCACTGACCAATGTTTGTTGTGGAATTCCCTCCCATGTCTTTCAACTCCTAACACCTCGAGGTCTACTTACACCCGACTTGCAACTAAGTGAACTAGAAGTTATCATGGTATGTCCTCGACTCATCGTGAGCTGTTACTGGAAGCCTGGGCCTGACTTCGATGCATGCTTTTTTCTATCCGCTTAACGGTGATAATCTCTATCTATCATGTATTCAAGCTGATATCGTTATATTATTTACTTTTTCACTTCTTCATCTCTCAGTTTATAAGTTCTCTTCTCAACTCTTCTTCCTTTCCTTTCATTTCACCTTGGAGTTTAAACAATTTCACACGGCATTGTCTGGCGGTCGAGGCGCCTCCCTCTACTCTGTATCTGTTATCATGTGACGCTTATCCCACTTGATCTCCAATCGTAGTATGTAAATTGTAACCTAAGTTACAATTGAGGAGGGGGTGGGGGCGCGGCTGTCATGTGATGACGTGTGGGTTCTTCCGCTGATCTGAACCACCTACAGGAGTACGTCATATGATGATAGGGAGACGACTTACATAAGCTTTAGCTTTCTGTCGAATCCCTCTTTTACATAGTATTCTGCTTTCCTTGTCGTGTGTATACTCTTGTAACTAGTGTTGTTCACATTCTTTGTTATCCATGTGTTATTGTGAAATGTACACACATGTTAATTACTGAATAAATATTGTTTAAACTAATACATGGTAAATCAGGAACTGGAGGAGCATGGTCCTCCTTACCTGGTTTGGCTTTCAGAATTGCCTTTTCCAATTCCCTTCTCAATTCAGCCTTTTCTTTATCTGCCTGTCGCTTCTGGGCTTGAAGCTCTGACCGCAAACCCTCTATGGTGTCATTTAATCTGGCTATTTCTTTCTGGAAGCCAGACATCATCGACATCATCGATGTCATATCAGTATTAGTGGAATTTCCACTGTTGCTCAGACTACCAGAATTAAGGGCAGAACTGTTTAACTGAGCTTGACTTTGTTTATCCATTATTTTTATATGTAAATAATTCTAAAATTCTAAAATTCTAAATTTTATTTTTTAAGTTATTAAAGATTTTAATTTAATTGCATTGACTTAAATTGTATTGACTTAAATATTCGTTTTTAGTTTTAACAGAGAAAAGCAGACAGAAAATAGATAGAGTTAAAGATAAACACTTACAAAATTACACTAGAGTGCACAGAAGTGGTACAGAGAACAATAGGCTTTGTTAATATCCAAGCTGTGAGATGTGTTCAGTCAAGAGCTTTCACAGACACGTCCGATCAGTACGACTGTCAATCGCTGAGCTTTGGGAGGCCATGCATGGTATATATCCATATGTGGGCTGGGGGTGTTTTTCACAGCTCACTACATAATTAAACTCGGTAACAAGCTGACAAATGTCACTCATCTAATTAATTCTTTTCAATCTGAGATGTCCCAATTTTGTTTTTCACAACTCAGTTTGTGTCGTCCAAACAAATTAGATGAAGCCCTATTGATTGGCTTCCATTGAATTTTAATCAGTCAGTGAGTGGTTTGCTTTACTGACCCCATGAAGCCCTATTGGTTGGCTTTGATTTAAGTAAAACCAATCGGGAGCGGTTTGCTTTACTGGCTTCAGAAGTATGTGAAAATAATATGAAAAAATGGTTTGATAAAATATATTGAGACTAAAGAAATAAATGAAAAAATAACGCCAAAGATCATGATGCCTCACGAATGTTATCAGTTGTAATGAATATCCCCCGACGGAGGTTTATGACGGAAAATATTTTACACCACGTAGAAATTGTGTGTTTTACCTTCTGAACCTCTACATTGTGTGAAAGGTATGAAAAATTAAAAATAAAAATAATAATAATTTAAATAAATGAATCAACCAAATAAATAAATAAATGAATCAACCAAATAAATAAATAAATAAATAAATAAAAATTAATAAAAAATAAAAATAATCAATAAATAAATATATAAATAAATAAATAATAATTTGTGTGTGTGTGTGTGTGTTTGTGTGTGTGTGTGCATGCGTGTGTACTGGCATGTGAGGGAGCGTGTGTTGTGTGTATGTACGTTCAGTCAGAACATCATGGGTTATTCTGGATATATCTTTTAATTCAGATCATAATGAGCTTGTCCGATATGGATGATGATGAATGGCTTTCAGCTGAGATGGAAGGGGATAATATGGAGGAGATAAATTCTGATATATATGAATCATTGCGATTCATTGGAAACTGTTGTGGAATATGTTATTGAACAGCTTATATCCGATGTTATAAAGACAAAGATAGAACATACTAAGAATTATACTAGCAATGACAATACATAATCAGACATGGGTAACACTTATGAAGAATTACATAATCTTTGCGATGAAGATATTCAAGGTTTATCATCTACAATGGTTCATGACACATTCTGTTTGTGGTGTCCGATATCATTGAACAAAATTGTCTGTAGCATTTCTGATGCATGCCCAATACAGACACAAGGACCAACTGATGATACTAACAAAACAAATAATGACATTACAAAAGACCACGATATTTTGAAAACTATTTCTTCTGGATTCACTAGTTCAGATGATGATGAACCATTAATTAACTTCACAAATAAGGAAACTATTGTAGAAAATACAGATGATGAACCACTGGTCAAATTTATAAATCAACAAGTATCATGTGATTTAAGTGGTGATTATCTACGTGACACTCCCTATGAACCAATTCGTGATGCGCCGAACTCTACTGAATCGGAATACAGCCACCAGAGTTCTGACAGTTCTGACAGTCTACCAAGTCCGACCAAAATAGCCAAAAAAAAACAGAAAAAAATAAAAGTGGTTTCCAGGACAAAAAGACGAGATGTGAACAGACAAAAAAACTGACGTTCAATTAAATAACTGGCTTCAATTCAGGAAAATAAATCCTAGTTCTGTGTTTTTCAAATATGACTTTGATGTAATAATAATACTTCGGCCGGCCGCTGATTTGTCGCGGTTCTCGAATGAGAAGGCCTTGGTTACCCATGTTCTACCAACTGCCTCCCTATTCCCGCGCTTCTTCTCTCCTCCCAACACTCGGAGACGAACTGCTTGATGACATCCCTTGCCCCATTCTTCCCAATCTCTCCGATTAGTATATTAACCCTCTCCTTTGAGTCGCCCCCTAACCACATGTCCTTCATTCTCCCATCCCACTTCCCCATTATACTCTCCGTGAATCTTGTTCTTTTAGACTGGTATTTTGGGCATTCTAGAAGAAAGTGTTCCAGGGTCTCCACCACGCCCAAGTTACACATCTGGCACTCCTTTTCACTGTTTTTCCCAATTTTTCCCCTCAGCTCCAGGGACCGCGACCTCAGCTTGAACAACAGTGACCCCCCAAAGGTCCCATCAAGGTACTCTTCAAAACCAGGCTTCTCTTTATCAAGCAGGCCACCCAAAGATCTCTTTCATTTGACCCCCTCTCGCCAATTACGGTTACAATCCTCCATGACCCTTTCTCTGACGATCTTTGTGCCCTGGTGTGCCCCAACGTCAAGATCCGAGATCTCCAATGAGTAGTTTTCTACTAGCTCCCTCACTTGGACCATCCACCCCGTCTTGATATTTGAGTTGAAAGTTCTCAGGAACATTAGTTTACACCATCGGCTTTCGGGGAGATTTACCAAATATTTAAGATAACCGAGTTTCAATAGGTCTATCCTGTCCTTGATCCTCATCCACCCAAGCTCACCCCTGATTAATAATAACTCTTTGGCCAGCCGCTGATTTGTCGCGGTCCTCATAAGAGAAGGCCATCATTCCCCCTGCACCCCACCCCCTCTTCCCCTCCTCTCCTCCCAGCATTCAGATATAAACTGCTTAATAGTGTCCCTCACTTCCTCTTTTTCAATTTCTTCAATAAGCATTCCTACCCTCTCCCTCGTGTCCCCCTTCAGCCATCTATCCTTTGTTTCTTCACCCCACTTCTGCATTATTCTTCCAGTAAATTTTATTCTATGAGGTATATACTGTGGGCATTCCAAGAGAAAATGTTCCAGGGTCTCCACTACTCCAGAGTGGCACATTTGGCATCCCTTTTCCCCATCTCTCCCAATTTTTCCCCGAAGCTCCAGTGATCTTGATCTCAGTTTGAACAGCAGTGACCCTCCAAAGGTGCCATCTAGGTACTTCTCAAAAGCTGGCTTTTCTTTATATTGTAACCCCTGCAGTGATCTTTTCACGCTAACCCCTGCTCGCCAGTTTCGATTGCAGTCTTCCATGACTCTCTCTTTGACAAACCTTTTGCCTTCTTTCATTCCTACTTCTATGTTTGTGACCTTATAGAGTAATTGTCCATTAGTTCCCTCACATGTTTTGACCACCCCGTTTCTATATTAGAATTCCAAATGGTATCGAGCATCAATTTGCACCACCGGTTGTCAGGCAGGTTTCTCTAGTAGTTAAAGTAACACAGTTTTCCCAAATCTACCCTGTCCTTGATTTTCATCCACCCAAGCTCCCCCCTTACTGCTTCCAAAGCTGCAGCATTACTCGACCCTGTTATCCATCTGCCGGCATCATTCTGAGTACTTTCCAACTTCTTAATAACGGTTTGGTTTAATGGAATCACGTCCGTGCCATACGTTATACTTGGTAAACCCACCCTCTCCCACAGTGTTTTCCCCACAAAGACCTTATTGAAACTATTTTTCCCTAAAAGTTTTAGTTGGTTCAGAATTCTTTTCCCCTTCAGAATCAGTTTGGCCGAGTAATTTCTGTACACCCCTCTTCCCGTTATATTTATGCTTACCCCTAGATACTCATACTCTCCCGTTTCTCCTACAGTGATTTGTTTGCTTTCCCCTTCGGGGATTGAGAACTCCCCCACTCTCCATCTCTTCGTCATATCTACCTTGCGTCCAACGGGTATTACCTTGCTTTTATTTTCATTTAGTTCGAGCCGCCAAGTGTTCCCATATCTACCAACAATTTCCAGCAGTTTCTCTAGCCCCTGTTCAGTTCTAGACATTAACACCATGTCGTCCGCAAAGAATAAGCCTGGTATCTTTATGTCTCCAACATTTACCCCCTCCGCACTCTGAATTAGTTCGTCCCCTAAATCTTTAACATACAATGCAAACAAAATCGGTGAAAAGATACACCCCCGCTTGAGGCCTATATCCATAGGGACTCGTTTTGTAGTGATACTCCCTAGACTGAGTTGGCTTTGCACATCTGTATACAGTGCTTTCATGATTCCCACAAAGTCACCCCCCAGTCCGATGCCCTCGAGCTTTCGCCACATACCTTCCCTCCACACTCGGTCGTACGCTTTTTTCACATCTAGAAATGCCAGAAACACCTTTTTCTTTTCAGCCTTTGTTGATTCTATCAGTTGGGTGAGTGTAAATAGGTGATCAGTGACTCTTCGTCCTTTCTTGAAACCATTTTGAATTTCTCCTAAAAAATCTTTCTCTTCAATAACTTCCTCTAGTCTACCGTATATGACCTTACAGAATACTTTTCCGATGTTACTACTAACTGATATACCCCTATAGTTATCTAGAACTTCCTTATCCCCCTTTTTGTGTATGAACGACACCTTACTTTCCCTCCAAACTCTGGGGACCTCTTGCCTTCGCATAGCCAGGTTGAAAAGGTTTGTCAGGACTTCAATAAGTGCCTCCCCTCCATTTTTGAGGAATTCGTTCGGAATTTCATCAGTCCCTCCCGCTTTACCATTTTTTAATTTCGAGACCACGTTCCGCACTTCTTCTGCCGTTATTTCGCTACATACACGATTGGATAGGTTCTCCTCCACCAGTGTATTTCTTTTTGGTGGGGACCCACTGACCCATCGCCTATCGTTTATCTTTTCCCAGTGCTTGACTAACTCTGAAGCGATACGGCCTTTATCTTCTGTACTTTCCCCATCCACTTTGATACTCTGCACACTACTTTTCCCCCGTTTATTTATCCAGTTCCAAAATACGTTTGAGCTCGAACCCCCCGTTTTCTTTATTGTTCTGGCAAGACTGCAATTGTGCTCCTTCCTATTATTATTCTTTATCTCATTCACCTTTCTCCGTGCCAGTTCATATTCTCCTTTCATTAGTCTCGTGTCATTGTTATCCACCCCTTTAAGCTCCCTACTTCTTCTGTAAGCAGCGCATTGCTTCTAGCGCTGCGGCATTATTCAAGCCTGTTATCCATCGGCCTGCATCGTTCTACAGGATTTCCAAGCTCTTAACAGCTGTCTGGTTTAGGAGTACAACTTCCGTACCGTACGTTATACTTGGCAGACCCACCATTTCCCAAATGGTTTACCCCACGAAAACCTTATTGAAACTCTTTCTCTCTATAAGTTGCATTTGGTTAAGGATTCGCTTCCCCTTCAGAAACAATTTATTTGTGTGGTTTCGGTAGATGCCTCTTCCTGTGATGTTTATATTTAATCCCAGGTACTCATAGTCCTAGTCTCTCCTACACTAAGAAGTCTACTGCTACCTTCCGGAATGCAGAACTCCCCCACTCTCCACCTTCGAGTGGGGTCCACTTTGCGGCCCACGGGTATAACTTTGCTCTTGCTTTCATTAAGTTCGAGTCTCCATTTGCTCCCATATTTCCCAACAATTCCCAGTATCTTCGCTAGCCCCTCTTCGCTTTCTGACACTAGCACCATATCGTCTGCAAAAAATAGCCCTGGGATCTTCAAGTCACCAACTGCTATCCCCTCGTCGCTACGCAGGAGTTCATCTCCTAAACCTTTAATGTACAATGCAAAAAGAATTGGCGAAAGGATATACCCCTGTTTTAGGCCTATCTCCATAGGCACACGTTTTGTTGTAATGTTTCCCAGGCTAAGTTCACTCTGTACATCTTTATATAATGCTTTCATAATCCCAACAAACTCACCCCCAAGCCCAGAGCCTCCAGCTTGCGCCACATACCCTCCCTCCATACTCTATCGTATGCCTTTTTAACATCCAAAAAGGCCATAAACATCTTTTTCTTTTTTGCTTTCGCGGATTCTATCATTTGGGATAGCGTGAAAAGATGGTCAGTGACTCTCCTTCCCTTCCTGAAGCCATTCTGGATTTTTCCCCAAAAACCCTTCTCTTCAATCACCTCCTCTAATCTCCCATACAGGACTTTACAAAAGACTTTTCCAATGTTGCTGCTGACAGAGATCCCTCGATAGTTATCCAAGACGTCTTTTTCCCCCTTTTTGTGAATAAATGTCACTTTACTTTCCCTCCACTCCTTTGGGACCTCTTGTTTTTCTATGGCTAAATGGAATAGGGCAGTTAGGCTTTCCTTTTTGAGATCACCCTTCGCACCTCCTCAGTTTTGATTTCGCTGCACACGAAGTTCGATAGATTTTCCTCGACCTGGTTCGGACACTCTGGTGGGTTCCCCATGCTGCTGATGATGATTTCCAAGAAATTAATTGTATTGTGAAGTCAAACCGTGGGAAACAATCTCAGGCAATACATGTATGTTGTCTTCCCCAACAGTATTCGTCAAAACTTCCAATATCAGAAGCCAAAAAGAAAGATTTGATTGACCTGTGTAAATCGGGTTTCATCCCTGAAGAATATCATGGATTCTACATGAATTTATTAAGTGATAAACTGGTCAAAGATAATTTGCCTGAGCCTGACATTACTGAGGCAGATGATGATACAGACGATAATTAATTTAGTTGTTACAGTTATGATATTAAATTAATAAAATCCATACATATGACGCACAATGCTCCTCCATCATTCAGTATTGAACATTGCTCAATCATTCATCACCTTAATAAGTTGTAGTACAGTAGATCTTCCACCTAGAAACCCAAATTCTTTCCCGCTAAATAGCTTGTCGCTTTTCATGTGTTTTATGATTTCTTCTCTGATCAGCACTAGGTACAATATTTTCGGCCTCTTTTAATTATCAACAGGTATTACACCCTGTATAAATAAATAAATTATAGTGCACACAGCACGGCTCACCAAGTGTGCTCTATAGATTTTTCAGTATTTCCATCAGAAATGTCTATGGCTATAAACTAAAAGAAATCGTGTTTTTATGCCGGTGGCCATATTAAATCTCTTAGGAAGTCGGATGCTAGAGTTTCGAGAAATATATTTTCGTATATTCTACTAATCTTGCAAAATATAAGTTATTTAAAAGTAAATATAAAACATGTGTTAATTATCCATTTGCCTTTGTTTTCTTTTTGAACGCAAACATTTGGTTTGCTTTAACTAGAGTTTACATGCGAAATGCAAATAGCGAACCAGTGACTCCAGTGGGAGGAGCTACCGTCGAACGTAGCCACAGTTTTAGTTGCATTTTCATAAAAACAGTGTACTTCAAAACTACGTTCATTTGTAGGTTGCACCTATTTTTATATTAGTTTATATGTCATAAAGAAAAAAAAATAACCAAACGAAAGGTGTTCACACCAGTTAAAAATCTTCTTAAAAATATATATATATATAGGTGATAAAAGTTCAATAATGACCAATTTTATTTCGTTATTTTCAGGTGTCCAATTAAGTATACAATAGGTATGAATTTGGTAATAAATGATGAACTGCTAAATTGAATTCTACGTCTATACGCATACTACAGTTTACCAAATTCAACTTACAACATGGATAGATTCCCCAGACCAGAGAGATTTGATACTGATGCTAATTCGGCTACAGCAGACAAAGAATGGAAACATTGGAAAAGAACTTTTGATAATTTTCTCCAGTCACTTGAAGGTCGGGAACCAGACAAGTTAAATACTCTAATAAATTTTATCTCTCCAACTGTATATGAGTACATAGCTGAGTGTGACACCTATAACCAAGCCATCACTATACTCACAGCTGTGTATGTCAAACGTAAGAATGAAATCCTGGCACGACATCTTTTAGCTACACGTAGACAACAAAATGGAGAGACTCTTGATCAGTACTTGCAAGCATTACGTCAGTTGGCAAAAGGTAGCAATTTCATGGCTGTGACAGCAGATGTGTATCGTGAGGAAAGTATCAGAGATGCATTCATTAATGGACTCTCTTCTCATGTAATTAGACAACGTTTGTTAGAGAATAAAATTCTGGAACTTCAGACCATGTTCGATCAGGCCTGATCCTTGGAATCTGCTCAGAAAAGTAATGAACTTTATTCACAAGCAGTAGATACTATCAATGCAGCTGCAACTTCTTATTCAGATGGAGCATATTCTCAAGATCCTCATGAACATAGTGATTCTGCTGACAGAACAGTAGCTGCTGCCCAGAGAAGACCCAACAAACTTAATTGTTTCTTGGACTGTCATCCCATTGCTACCAAATCTCGTCGGTTCAGTTCAGACGACAAGAAGTTCATTGCTATTGAAGTTATTAGATGAAGGAATTGTAGAACCCAGCTCCTCGCCATGGAGAGCACAAGTACTTGTCACCTCTAACGGAAGGCACAAGAAGAGAATGGTGATTGATTATTCACAAACAATCAATAAGTTTACTGAACTTGACTCATACCCATTCCCAAAATTGATGAACTTGTTTCAGAAGTTGCTAAATACAACATATACAGTACCCTCGATCTTCGTAGTGCCTATCATCAGACTGTATCAATTCAAAAGGGTCCCATTTGGTGTCACTGATGGGGTAGCCTGTTTCCAATGAGTGATGGATCAGCTTGTCAGAAACAACGATCTCAAAGGGATATGCATCTATCTGGACAATATTACCGTGTGTGGAATGGATCAACAAGAACATGATGCTAATCTCCAAAGATTTATAGATATTGCTGAACGCTATAACCTCACTTTTAACCAAAATAAGTGTATCTCCTCTGTGAAGGAATTAAATCTCCTTGGATATACGATAAGCAATGGATGTCTGAAGCCTGATTCTGAGCGGATGAAGCCGTTAAAAGATCTCCCTGTCCCTCACAGTCAAAAATCTGTGATGAGAGTTTTGGGCATGTTTTCATATTATAGCCAGTGGATCTCTCAGTTTTCAGACAAGATAATGCCTCTAGACAATGTGTCTTCTTTCCCTCTCTACAGTGAGGCAGTAGCAGCTTTTAATCAGTTGAAATGTGACATCGAACATGCCTCTATCAAAGCTATTGACGAGTCTCAACCTTTTGTTATTAAAACTGATGCTTCTGATGTTGCAATTTCGGGTAGTTTAAACCAAAGTGGCAGACCTGTAGCTTTCTTCTCGCAGACTCTTCATTCTCATGAGCTTGGACACGCACCAGTGGAAAAAGAGGCATGTGCAATTATTGAAGCTATACGTAAATGGCGACATCTCTTAAGTGGCAGACATTTTACTCTAGTTACTAACCAGGAAGCTGTATCATATATGTTCAATGTGAAAAATAAGAGAAATATTAAAAATGACAAAATCATTCGGTGGCGAACTGAACTTAGTTGTTACCGTCATGATATTAAATACCGACCAGGAAAAGAGAATTCAGTAGCTGACTGTCTCTCCAGAGCATATTGTTCTTCAACTACCAGTGACATTCTCCATCAGTTACATAGCTCATTGTATCATCCTAGCATAGATCGTCTGACACATTTCATCAGAGCCAAACATCTACCTTATTCAGTAGAAGATGTTAAACAAGTGGTAAAGCAATGTCTTGTGTGTGCTAAGATCAAACCTAATTATGGAAAACCAAACACAGAACCTCTCATAAAGGCAACACAACCTTTTGAAAGGCTTGTTATAGATTTCAAGGATCCAGTCCCTTCATGTACTCAAAATCGATACCTACTGACAGTTGTAGACGAATATTCTAGATTCCCGTTTGCTTTTGTGTGTTCTAACATGACTGCAGACACAGTAATGAAATGTCTGACTCAACTGTTTTCTATGTTTGGGATGCCATCATATGTACATTCCGACAGAGGACCTTCATTCATGAGCAGTGATGTAAAAACGTTTCTACAGTCTCATGGAATAGCAACCAGTCGCACTACTCCATATAATCCACGTGGTAGTGGACAATGTGAGAGATACAGTGGTATTATATGGAAACCTCTCATGCTGGCCGTACATTCTAAAGGTCTCAAGGAATCTTGTATTGCAAGATGCCTTACACTCAATCCGAAGTTTACTTTGAACTTCTACTAATACTACACTTCATGAACGCTTCCTTAGATTTCAACGCAAATTCGCCACCGGCAGGTCAGGTCCAACATGGTTGATGCGCCCTGGGCCTATTCTCCTGAGAAGGCATGCCAGAATGAGAAAATATGATCCAGCTGTTGAAGAAGATGAATTGATCGAAGCCAATCCTTCTTATGCTTATATACGTTCAAATGACGGAAGAGAGAGAACCGTTTCATTAAGAGACTTAGCTCCCATTGGCAAAGATCATGTAGACAGTGACTCCTATCTAATCCCCCAGACTGAGCATGATCAAGATTCTTGTGAATCCGTAGATCCTATTGTAACAAGTCATGACTGTAATGATAGTGCTGATGTAGTGAGTGACGATACCAGTGATGTACATTGGGTGAGACAGTCTACTCGGATGACAAAGCCACCAGATCGATACAGTGCTGGTGACAAATAGTTTTCCATGGGATCAGGACAACTCGGACCAAAGACAACTCGGACCAAGACAAGTCGGACCACTTTTGAAGACAACTCGAACCACTTTTGAAGACGACTCGGACCAACTTTGAAGACAAGTCGGCCCAACTTTCAAGACAACTCGGACCACTTTTGAAGACAACTCGGACCAATTTTCAAGACAAGTCGGCCCAACTTTCAAGACAACTCCGACCACTTTTGGAGACAACTCGGACCAACTTTCAAGACAAGTTGTAACGACGATAAGACAGGTTGGTGCAACTGTGAAGAAAAGAATGATGTCGAAAATAATTAAATGTGGTCTCAAAGACTTCAATAGATGCGACGGAACACTTTTCAGTGCAGCTTGTGTTGTCTTTGAAGTTATTATGTAAAATGAAAATGCTTCTCACCACAAACGTTGATATGTGATGAATGTTTGCATTGCAACTAAACAAGTAATCACACAGAAATCAAGTGTGAAAGTTTGTTGCTTGTACTAGCTCGTCTTTTCAACAGGCGGCTCAAAAGATTACAGACATGTTGTTTTAGGCACTAGCTTTTCTATATATTATGTTCGTTTCGAGAATTTAGTCATTCAGTCACGAACAAAAATATGAGACTGAGGAGTATCGTGTTTTGCCTCAGCCCACACAGTGTCATAAATGCCAGAAATTTGGCCATATGTCGAACAGATGCAAAGGAGAGTTGCGTTGCATGAAATGCGGCGAAAAACATATAACAAAGTCATGCAAGGTTTCAACACTGAAATGCCCAAATTGTAACGGGCAACACCCGAGCAATTATCGGGGGTGTCCCCACTACAAAAAAGTTAAAACCGACATAGAACTCAAAGCTATTAATGTCAACAGCGTAGAAAACTCAACCTCTCCGCATTCGATGTGCAGCCTAATGGCTGGTTCAATTTTTAATATAATGAACAAACACTTCGACGTCAGTCTTTCCGACATATGTAAAGAAGTTGTGAAAACAGCATTCAAGCTATATCGAACTCAAATCTCTTCCTCGCTAATAGAAGGCGCCATAAATAAAATATAAATCACACCCATAACACGTTAACTTGTATAATTACGTCAGGTACTGAACAATTATGGATAAGTTGAAAATAATTCAGAGGAGCGCTCGAAGCGTTAACTGCAAAAGCTCACAGATGTCCGATTACTTCACAAACGAAGATGTAATTGGTATCAGCGAAACATGGTTAAAGCCAAGTAAGACATTTTTGCTAAGTGGATTCAACATCATTAGACGAGACTGTCCCACACAAAGAGGAGGCGGAGTCGCTCTCCTCATAAGACAGGACTTAAAATATAAAACGATATCAAGCGATCATCTCAACGCAGAGGTGATTGCCGCTGAGATTGAACTGGATCATAAAAAAGTTGCCGTAATCTCATATTATAATGAACCGGAAAAACAGTTGACAGCAAAGTCTTTGAATTCTTTGTGAAAAATCACAAACATTGTATTTTCTTAGGTGATTTCAATGCCAAACATCAGGTTTTCGGATGCAATAAAACGGAGCCCAATGGCGACGCCCTCTTCAATATCATCGAACAATTTGATCTTTTTGTATTAAATAACGACCACGACATTACCCACGGCAGTAACAACACACTCCACCAATCCGACATCCTTGACCTAATTATAACCAGTAAATCACTAACTAATCAAATGCAAGACATATTTGTGGGGGACGATGATTTAGGTAGCGACCACCTGCCTGTTCATGCTACATTACACGGTTGCAGCGGACCCACAAGATACCCCACAATGAGGAGGAGGAATCTATCCCAAATTGACTGGGACCTCTTCAGAAAAATAATTCAGGTTAAAATAAACAAAAACGACCCAATGAATACCTGCGAGATCGAGCAAGCATGTACCAATCTCGGTGAAGTCATTAACAACACTCTTGATGAGATTTGTCCCCAACAGACAGTTAAACCGCGGGCCAATAGAATAACTGAAACCACACTCCAAATAATAAAACAAAAAAGAAAGGCCTTCCGTGTATACAAATCAGAAAAACTTCCAACTAAAAAGGTCGAACTTAAAGCCGTGTATAATCGCCTCCACCGAGAAGTTAAAAATGCAATAGCAAACGACAATCGCGTGAGACGGGAAAAAGCTACGGAAAATCTAAATGGACTCAGGGAGACTAAAAAGTTTTGGGATACTTTTAAAACCCTTACTGGACAAAAACATAAAGACGCCAACAGTAAGGCTCTTAAGATCAGCGATGGAACTATGGCCCTGGATGACAAGGCGAAGGCTAGCGCTTTCGCTGAGCTCCTTTAGGAATATCATCGTCCACATGAGGGCGATAGGTTTGATGACGAGTTCAAAGGAAAAGTGAACAAATTTGTTCAAGACAACAAGACAACGTTTAACGATGCCAACTTCAGTCAAACGCCCGAGGACGGAGATGGCCATGAACTCACGCAACCGATAAGCCAAGAAGAAGTGGCTAACACAATTAAAAAATGTAAGTCTTCATCTTCCCCAGAAGGGGACGAGGTCTCATACAAAATCCTGAAACAATGACCCAATACTTTTTTCGGTAGACTCACTAACCTCCTAAACTGCTGTTTCTCTAGTGGATACTTCCCAAAATGTTGGAAAGTAGCTACAGGAGTCATGATACCGAAACCCGACAAGGACTTGAGCAGCCCAGCTAATTACCACCCAATCAGCCTACTCAGCTGTATTGGAACAATTTTCGAACGGGTTTTCACGACTAGACTCCGCAGCCATCTCACATCGAACAGCTTTTTCAATAAGTGGCAAAGGGCATACAGAAGCCAAAGAGAGGGAATCGAGCATGTTTATAGACTGGTAGATTATATGAAAACGGCGTTCAGTCAAAATGAAATAGGAACCGCGCTATTACTCGACGTAGAAAAAAGCGTTCGACTCTGTCTGGCACAATGGCATGAGATACAAACTAGCTAAAATGGGGCTACCTACCAAAATTCTAAGGATCATATCATCATTTTATGTGATCGAAAAATCAAAGTGAGGGTCAACCGCGAAGTGTCAGACGAGGTAAAACTCGAAGCGGGCACTCCACAGGGTTCGGTCCTCAGTCCGCTTCTATTTATAATATATGTGAATGACACTGACAAAATAGGGAAGAACAATGTTGAACTATCTCAATTCTCAGGCGACAAAGGAATGTGGACGGCCAGTAAGACTCGAAATATAATACAAAACCGTCTGCAGGATACCATCCGCGACCTGCAAGACTGATGCGCTCTGTGGCGCATCAAGCTAAATGCCACGAAAACACAAAGAATCACATTCTATAAAAAGCAAAGGAAAAAAGCTGTCCCTAATATTGAGCTTAAGCTTTACGATCACAAACTTGAAGTTAGTAATGAGGCAAAGTTTCTGGGATTCACCCTGGATAGCAGTCTCAATCTAAACAATCACGTAAACTCAGTCACTGTCAAAGCCACTAAACGCATCAATTTCCTGAAAATGGTTAGAGGTAAAAATTGGGGAGCCAATAAAGAAATTCTCGTCAATCTTTACAAATCATATATACGCCCACTACTAGAGTATGGGGCCATAATAATCAGTGACCTGAATAAAACCAACATTGAAAAACTACAACGGGTTCAAAATTATGCCCTGCGTGTGGCACTATGCAAACCCAAATGGACACCGATAAAGGAACTTCACGAGCTAGCAAAAATAGGAAACTATTGATACGCGATTAAAAGACCTACAAATCAAAACCCTCAACAGACTCCAAGATAGTGAATTAATGGTTGAGCTGAACGAAAACCGATCCCTTAACAGAAAAACAAAATAAGTTTCCAGAAAATTAAAAAAAAAAAAAAAAATTTTACAATATAACTAAATTGCGTGGAGTCAGTAAGGATTGCCTCGCTACTCGTTGAGAACTTTAGGATAGAGTCTGTGAGGACTGCCTCGCAACTCTGCTGAAGCGCGACTGAAATGCGTTTAATAAGACCTATATAACAAAACCCTCTACATACTCCAGGATAGTGAATCAACGGTGAAGCTGAACGAACACCGAACCCTTAACAGAAAAAACAAGATACCCCACAGTAAATTAAAATTACTCAATAGAATTAAACTGCGTGGAGTCAGTGGGGATTGCCTCGCTACTCATTGAGATCTTTAGGATTGAGTCTGTGAGGATTGCTTCGCAACTCTGCGTGTGGGGAGTGGGCCCCGAAGAAACACACCCCTTACCCCATCCATAGCAACAATCACACAATAGTAACAATACACAATAGCGGATACCTATCTTTCTCTCTAACTATAACTTTTCTAATAACATTCTCAAATTTTCTTGCAACACTCTTATCAAGAAGACGCTTGGAAATGGTAGACAAAACGTAGGAGGAATTGGTGCAACCTACCTTTCTGTTAACATACACAAGAAACCACCAAACACCAGGCAAGGATTGAAACAAGCTTGTCTGGCTGGGGACGAGTGTAAATTTTATATAAATAAGTATTTGAATAAAGATTTAACAGCCCTTTTAAGGGCTTGAGGGTGTGTGTCTGTGAGAGAGTGTTTTTTTGTTTGTTTTTTTTTGGGGTGGGGGGAGGTCATTTGGAATTCCCGAAGGATAACCAGACGCCTCATAATCACATAGGGCATCCTATCTCCCAGAAGGCTTGATGGATGACTCCCGTTTTTTTTAAACTAACCTGTTGGAGCTTTCTCCATTCCTTTTTGTAACCGCTATGGTCATATACCGGGGCGACTGCCAAACCGGCGTTGCTGTTTGGTTTTCTTTTCTCTTCTTCCCTTAAATTTGCCATCGCACAACAATATATTCTGGCTCGCCACCATGGTGGGACTCAAACCTCTACCATCGCCAAGCTAGAACCGAATAGAGCCCACTCTCTAGCAGTCTTAATGGCGTTGAGGGATTGATTATTGACAATCTATCACGCCAACGTAAACTGCCGGGAATTCTAACCGCGCGTATACCCCCGCAGACCCCATTTGAGGCAATAGGAAAGCTAGGCCTGTGTGATCCAAGTGAAATAAAATAAGGTTAACCGGGTCGCAAGGGATTTGTAAATCCCACATCGTCCCTGCGCGCCTCGGGCGCGCTAAAACCTTTCATTCATTCATTCATTCATTCATTCATTCATTCATTCATTCATTCATTCATTCATTCATTCATTCATTCATTCATTCATTCATTCATTCATTTAGTCATTCAATCATGGCTGGTGACTCTATAGAGTGCAAGGCAACAGTCCATCCTCGACAAGAGGCTATACTTTGTGACACATGCAACAGGTGGCAACACCGCACCTGTAATACCGGTATTAATAGGCACCAATACCGCAGAATGGTCAAGGAATTTACAGCAATTGAATTCACCTGTCACGAGTGTAGACAAGCAGCACAACCTGAAGATGTTGCCACCTGTTGCATGTGTCACATGAAAGGTTTTAGCGCGCCGAAGGCGCGCAGGGACGATGTGGGATTTACAAATCCCTTGCGACCCGGTTAACCTTATTTTATTTCACTTGGATCACACAGGCCTAGCTTTCCTATTGCCTCAAATGGGATCTGCGGGGGTATGCGCGCGGTTAGAATCATATTGGCATCACATTGAACAAATCATCATTGAAGATAATGACAACATCAGGGAAAATCAAGATAAAAATAAATCAAGTAAAAACAACACAAAAATGCTGAACTTAACCAAAATAAAAGGGGTAGACCAGGGAAAAAATTCTGGTCCTTTGTAAAAAAACAAAGAAGTGAAAACTGCGGTGTCTTTCCATTAAAGGTGAATGGGGAGTTAAAATCTGACCCCAAAGATCAAGCAAATGCCCTTAACCATCAATTCCATTCAGCATTCTCCACACCCAAACCACTTGATCTCACCCAGTGCTGTGAATCCCAAATATTACAGCACACTGTACAAGAGCATGCAATGGACGAAATTGAAATAACACCTGCAGGCGTGTCAAAGCTACTCAGCAAGCTGAAATCAAACAAAGCCTATGGTGTTGATGGCATCTCACCACATTTCTTGAAAATGGTTCATGTAGAAATTTCTCCCATAATCTCTGACCTGTTTTCATTCTCCCTCCAAACTGGAAATGGCCCTTCAGACTGGAAGAGGGCACTCGTATCTCCAGTCTTCAAAAGGGCTCTAAATCAAGACCTGAAAACTACCGACCAATTTCCCTCACATGCATTCTTAGTAAACAACTAGAGCACATCATTGTCTCCCACATAATGAACTATCTTGACTCACACCATCTTCTTCATCCAAACCAACATGGCTTCCGCTCGAATCTGAGTTGAGAAACTCAACTCTTATGCTTTACTCAAGATATCCTAAACAATATGGGTCGGGGTAAACAAACGGATATAGCGGTAATGGACTTTTCCAAAGCCTTTGATAAGGTTGATCACTCTCGGCTACTCTTGAAACTTCGCCGTATCGGCATAAACAATAAAACTGTAGACTGGATAGGTTCCTTTCTTGCAGGCAGATCCCAGAGAGTCATTGTAAATGGTGTCCAATCACATTCCTGTCCTGTCCTCTCTGGAGTGCCTCAAGGTTCTGTCCTTGGCCCCTGTCTCTTCCTGATATACATTAATGACCTCGCAGCAAACTTGGAATGCCCAGCCCGCCTGTTTGCTGATGATACTATCGTATACTGCACCATAACTTCAGCCTCTGACTGCAGTACTCTCCAACAAGACCTAAACAAACTTGAAAAATAGGAACATGCATGGCAAATGGCTTTTAATCCTGACAAATGCGAAATAATAAGTATCTCTCGAAAACAAAACCCCATCAAACATGAATACAGACTGCACAATAAAATCCTCAAAAATACAAATAAAGCCAAATACCTCGGTGTAACGCTAACAAAAGATCTCTCATGGAAATGTCATGTAAATAATATAGTAAATAAAGCGAACACCTCGCTAAGATTCATCAAAAGAAACATAAGAACAAGTAATAGAAACATCAAAGCACTTGCATATCAGACATATGTTCGGCCACAACTTGAATACTGCTCACCTGTGTGGCATCCTTGGCAAAAAAATCTCGCACACCACATTGAGATGGTCCAACATCGTGCAGCACGCTATGTCATGAACATATATAAACACCCTAGTAGTGTTACTGACAAGCTTACCATCCTAAATTGGCCGACTCTTGAGCAGCGCCGATTATATACATCCATGGTCTTACTGTATAAAATCCACCATGACCTTGTAAAAATAAAAGACACTGCTCCTCTTACTCCTACTAGAGATCACAAGTATGTTAGACCCCATGCAGTGCCCAAATATATCTCAAATTCCTTCTATCCTCGAACTATCAACGCATGGAATAAGATCCCATACTCAATGGCAAGCTTAACAGATCTAGATGAGTTCAAATCCACCTACTACAAGTACTTTCTCAAAGTCAAATAGTCATCTAAACAAATCTTTTATCAGTTTACAAAAAGAAAAAAGAAGAAAAAAAAAAAATCATTCATGCGCCTCCTTATAATCTTCAATTCTTTGAAGGCTATGAGTATGATGTAGATGTAGATGTATTACAACACTTACCCTAAATGCCGAGAGCACTAGAATAAGCATGTCTGCTTCTACTTCAGAAACCGAAAGATCCCCAGCCACGTTAAATGCAAAGGCAGCAGTCGAACAGCCACCAATCACCACAGAAGAGTCAACGTTTAACTTGAGCAAACCAGCTCCATTCTCTATGCCAGCTCAATTACAGGAAAAGTAAGTCGCAAATTATTGTATGTTTGAGTATAAAACCCTATATATTTGTCACAGGCCTGCAACCAGGGTCGGGGAATGGTCGCTATGTACCACGGTAGATATGTACCACGGTCGATATGTACCACGGTCGATATGTACCATCCGTCGGTCAATATGTACCATGAAGAAAGTCGATATGTACCACCTAAAAGGTTGATATGTACCATTAATGTAATCGCCCCAAAATTTGTAATATAATTACTCTTTGTGATACAAAACACATCAAGAATTATTTCACAGACTTTGGGTCATAATTTGCATGGGCGCAGATCTCTTCCAAAAAGTGTGGGGGGGGGGGGGGACGGGCAGATGCCGAAGGCATCTGCAGCGAGTGCCGCAGGCACGAGCCGGCAGGGGGGGGGGGGGTTGGGGGAGTTCTCCCCCCAAGAAAATTTTTAAATTGCGCTTTCAAATGGTGCATTCTGGTGGCCTCTGGGGTATAATTTCTCTTAATTATTTAGTAGAAAAAAATATGTTTTTCAACAGCCTGTTGTAATTTTGTCAAAATGCTTAACTATAATTGTTCCCGCTTTACCGAGCGTTCCCTATTAGATTAACACAATTCAACTGTGCGCTGGATTAGCATAAGGGCCCAACAGATGCAGCGACGACGTATGTGTCGGGCCCGTTAATGGATTAACAGATCCAATAACAGCCCGACACATACGTCATCAACAAGTCGCGTGAATTGAATGAATTCGATCGATAAATTTCGTTTTCAAAATGTAAACAAAACAGACGATACTGTCTTGCACATTTTCACGAGCTCAGTACCGGCCTATTACTCTCTCTGCATAAGAATTCTGTCTGCAACATTGATATTCCGATATCAAATAGTTATGCTGCTTATGCATTCGTGCAACCCACAGCTGTGTCTGGCTGAGTAACAACTTATTTGAAGGCGCAGTGTTGAACAACTGTTCGTTGAACGTTACGTCAGTCCAAACATGGACCCACAGACATAGTCCGTAATATAATTTTTGTGGTTCATACGGCTACAGTACAGGCCGTACCAACCCCAAAATTATATTAAGAACTGTGGGTCCAAGTTTGGACTAGTTGAACGTGTATCAGAAGTGAATCTCGCATTAAAATTGATGAGAGGGTGCAGCAGTGGGGGAGCATAGTGGGGGACATGTCATACCATGTCCCCCCAGTGGTGGGGGGGGGGGACATGGCGTACCATGCCCCCCCCCCCCTTGATGAGATCTGGGGGGGGGGGCACGTCCCCCCCCCCCCCCCCCATGATCTGCGCCCATGATAATTTGTATTATTCGCGTTACGGAGGGCCAGGAGAGTGAGATGTCGGGATCAGAATTTTCATCAAACACAACTAAACTAATGTTTTTATTTTTTATTTAATATATGAATAAAACGTAAGACATATTTCAATAGAAATGTGAACAATAAATAGTAGTAGAAAATGAAATGTCGCTTGTGGCGCCCACCTATTTCCATAAAGGAAACCCAACAATCTTGCTTGGTGTCGATGCTAGTAATCCGACAAAATATTAAAATAAATGATTGAAAAATGAGCAACTATGATTTATCTACAAAAATACTTTTTATGTTGTAACTAGTTATTAAAACTCATCGCTGAGTGATTTTTAGTCGATTTGCAGATCTAGCAAGCTGATCTAACTTTGGGAGCGGAACATCTTTGGGCTGCAGAACTTCTAATGTTTGTTTCGCAATGGCACCAGAGGAGGCAAATACGTCGTCCTTAGTCAATTCTTTGGCTATGGCTCTTGCCGAGTTAGACACATAAGCACCAGGATCACCAGGGTGTGTGTGCTCCCTGGGTCCACGAGAACAATTTGAGTCTGATTGCTTGACTGTCGCATAACACTTTTTCCCTCTATAACTACAAATCTAGGTTGTACTAATATTTGTCTGACGTTTAAAAGTATATGTGTAACCACGGTTGTCTGCAAGCAGATCTCCACCCTTTTTAGTGCCATTTTTTTATAATTTGAAATTGTGTTGGTTCGTCTTCCATAATGTTTGAGGGGAGTTCTTCTTCCTCAAGCGACTGCTCCATTGTAATCTGTACGTCGGCAATAGGTAAGGACACATTAAAAGAACTTGGTGCCATTTCGAGGTCCCATTGTATATGGAGGACAGATTCAAATATTAACCGTATACCTTTATCAATTACTAATCTCGGATTCACATTCATTAATTTCTGGAGTTCACATTTGCCGTTTATACATGTTTTAACGTTCCCTTGGAATTAAAAAAGCTACCTGCATCCATAGAAGCACAGTGACATCCCATTGGCTACTATTTATGCCGAGAAAATCATCGAAGAAAATAAGCCAATGGGAGAATGGGGAAAGCTTTTGCGCAAGTCGCGAATCTAAGGTCGCCGTCCACTCGGGTCAACTTGGGAAAAGATGTCAAAGTTACGGCTAAAAAGTGTATAAATGTTAAATGTGAACTCCAGAAATTAATAAACGTGGATCCGAGATTAGTAATTGATAAAGGTATACGGTTAATATTTGAATCTGCCCTTCATATACAATGGGACCTCGAATTATTTATAATAAATCGGATAATTGTCGCTCGAAAACCTCATTTCACTGTGCACTTTCTTGTCCGACTAAATGTTTTCATCATCATCATCATCATCATCATCATCATCATTTTCTCGGATTATAAGCTACTGCTTTTTTCCGGTTGGCTAAATTGTTTTAACTATGTCCGGTGGATGTTTGTAGTTATTGTATTTTGTCGGTTGTGTACATTCTATCCCCGAAGTGTCTATCAAGGCGGGCTTTGAAGTCCTTTAACCCGTCTGCTTCTGTGATATTGGTAGTCCAGTCCAGTCCGAGTCGACAGCTTAACAAGTCAATGTCTTTAAGATATTCCTTCTTATATTTAATTAAAGACCAATACTCAATCAATGGACTTCAATATACAGGCCGAGCTTCGCTCTTTGATACAAAGTGGCAGTACCATTTAAAATTTGAGCCTGTTCAACAACCTGCAGCTCAAATTCACCATAACTGGAAATATGTGAATAATAATTTAGGTAATAAATACATTTGAAATAATTTGAATTAATTGTTTGTTGTTTTTTCATTAAATGAGTCTATCCATATAAAGTAGCCAAAGTCAGAGCTGCTGTCCACTCCAAGCATGCATGCAGGTGTACACTCCCGATCTTCCTTCTCGACTCGGCATTTTCCGACTCGGCGATTCAACTACCTCTTTTAGTGACTTGAAAGTGATGAATTGTCAATAAATTCTACAAAAATATGTTTTGAAAACCAAGGTTTGGTATATATATTCCCTATCACCGAGACATAATATATGTGAGAACTGCACCCATGTCTATCATATGAAGATTTTTAAAATAAAAAAACATTCCGACTCGGCTTTTTTCGACTCGGACTCGGACTACCTCTTTTAGTGACCACCGAAAAATACTAAATACCAGAACCCCCTAGACAAAGGCAACTATAAGAATGAATTTACTTCTATTCTTCTTTCCTGTAACGATTATTGCATAAAATAGACACACTTCATCGTAAAACACTACGCGAATGAAATTTAGAGGGGGGGGGGGGGGGGGGGGGTGCTGTGCGGTTCTGGTATTTAGGAGGACCCGTATAAACCTTTGTAAGTATGTATTTGTCCATGTTGGTGAAAGTCCGGCCTTTTCTGCGACTTCTCCCAGTTACTGAACAACCCAAGAATGCCCAACGGTCATGTTATACACCACTGTAAAGCTTATTCATTCCCCTTTCCACTGATACTGGGTACTGTTGGATACGTTGTGTGAATCAAACTTGAGGGGGGGAAAAACGAAGATGAGTGCTATCGTTTTCGAAAAGCGAGTTGTTTACCTTGTTAATATTTATATACCATCACAGGGGCACGTCAGCATAGATTCAAAAATGGTATCAAATATCATTTTTCTTTCGATTTCCCAGCTTGTGCCGAGTACCTGTGTATACAACAGGTTTGAATTTGGTAATAAATGATGGGTATCAGGACAACTCGTACCCACAGCAACTCGTACCAGTCAAGTCGTACCCAAAATTGGGCGACTCGTACCCATTTTCGGCTGGACAACTCGTACCCACAGTTGGACAACTCGTACCCAAGGTTGGACAACTCGTATATTCAATTACAAGGAAGAGAAGATCACAGAAGAAGAAACAAATAGACACTCCATTAGTTTTCAAAATTATTGTATTTTATCTTTCATGTATTCATTTCATTTTATCATGTTTTACCTTTTTCAAGTTTGCCAAATGAGATATTCGTCGAAAAAGCGGAGCTTTTTAATTTAGAGGGAGGCATATATCACAGGGTTGTTATTTTAAGGTCATTCTAAATTTTAAAAAATAAGTAAACAATTCGAGTTATTTAGAATAAATGCAAGAAAGAAACTTTTTAATAATCAGTGTGAGTAAACTGGGTAAGCGCATTAATTTAATTAAGTTCGTATTCGGAAAGTGTTCTTTGTTCAGTCGCTGTCATGCAGGGACTGTGTAAACAATGCATTCCAAATTAGAACTTATTGAAAAGTCAGTTCATGTCACTGCAAGTCATCAAAGCCGTCTTTTCTAAATTAGCACCTTTGCCCAAATCAAGTTTTTGATAGGTGATGCGCGCGCCTATATAAGACCCCTCGAGTTAACTTCAAGACATATTTATTATTGACAGTCGTACTGATCGGACGTGTCTGTGAAAGCTCCTGACTGAACACATCTCACAGCTTGGATATTAACAAAGCCTATTGTTCTCTGTACCACTTCTGTGCACTCTAGTGTAATTTTGTAAGTGTTTATCTTTAACTCTATCTATTTTCTATTTGCTTTTCTCTGTTAAAACTAAATATACTTCAACGAAATATTTTACCAATAATTTGCTGATAACTTAGACAATAACTGATAACTGAACAGAGTGACATGGCAACTAACTCCACCACTGAACCCACTTCGGGAATGGATTTAATATCGATGATATCTGGATTTCAAAAAGAGATAGCTAGATTGAACGACACTATAGAGGGTTTGCGCTCGGATATTAGGGCTCAAAAAGAACAGTTCGAGAAAGAAAAAATGGAATTAATAAAAGCTTCGACGGAATCAAAAAAGGAAAATAAGTCGGCATCTGGAAAAAAGGGAAAAGGAAGAAATAATTCAGGTTTGGGTTCGTGCTCCAGCAACGGAAACTCTAAACAAAAGGGCAAGGGTGAGGAGTCCAACTCGTTGGGCCCTAAAACGAACACAGTTACGGATATCGCTAGTGTTTCTAAACCAGTTGATACAACTCAGCAGTTTTCGAAAACTAATCCTAGCAAGGGGATGGTGGGCAAAACTAATCCGACACCTGTTTCGCCCTTTATAGATAATACCGATGAGATAGGGAGACCTGTGCACGCCATCTCTTTGGAGGTACCACCAAATCAGGGCTCGGAACTCGTTACCACCAGTCAAGACAACTGGTTGCGTTCGCTCATAGAGCAAGAGGCAACTACTGTTCCCACCTGTGATGTGGTCAATCAGATTACGCCGCGCCCGAAAAGGAAATTGGATACAGACTTCCAGGAAAATGGCGAGTCCCTGGAAATAGAAACGGTGGCTAAGAAAACCCGGAAAGCGTCGACACACACCGATAACCCGGGTGTTGTTGTCGTTGAGACCTCGGACACCATGGATGTTACAGTAGTAACAACCAGTGCGGAGATCCACAATGGTGGGAAATCGGCAGACAGTCACGCAACGGAAACGATACCGGCGACGCCAACAATCACCACTGACGGTGGTGTATCTTTTGCCGACAAGGTAAGAGCCCTTTCTAAACAACCTCAAAAGGATAATACGGCCAAACACCGGACGAATAAACAACCACATCAACCGCTGCAAAACCCCTGCGTAGTTGTCACAAGGGTTCCCACAAAGATCAATGATGGGGATATTGATGAAGCCCTGTCGGGATACTCGTGGGGGAGACTAATATCTAAGACTACAGGCAACCCTACGTGGAAAATTAAAGTAAAATGCCCCAATAGAGCCATAAAACTTAACTTCATTAACAAAGGTGTTTGTATAAACGGACAAAAATATGAGACTGAGGAGTATCGTGTTTTGCCTCAGCCCACACAATGTCATAAATGCCAGAAATTTGGCCATATGTCGAACAGATGCAAAGGAGAGTTGCGTTGCATGAAATGCGGCGAAAAACATATAAAGTCGTGCAAGGTTTCAACACTGAAATGCCCAAATTGTAACGGGCAACACCCAAGCAATTATCGGGGGTGTCCCCACTACAAAAAAGTTAAAACCGACATAGAACTCAAAGCTATTAATGTCAACAACGTAGAAAACTCAGCCTCTCCACATTCGATGTGCAGCCTAATGGCTGGTTCAATTTTTAATATAATGAACAAACACTTCGACGTCAGTCTTTCCGACATATGTAAAGAAGTTGGGAAAACAGCATCCAAATTATATCGAACTCAAATTTCTTCCTCGCTAATAGAAGCCGCCATAAATAAAATATAAATCACACCCACAACACGTTAACTAGTAAAATTACGTCAGGTACTGAACACCTATGGATAAGTTGAAAATAATTCAGTGGAACGCTCGAAGCGTTAACTGCAAAAGCTCACAGATGTCCGATTACTTCACCAACGTAGATGTAATTGGTATCAGCGAAACATGGTTAAAGCCAAGTAAGACATTTTTGCTAAGTGGATTCAACATCATTAGACGAGACCGTCCCACACAACGTGGAGGCGGAGTCGCTCTACTCATAAGGCAGGACTTAAAATATAAAACGATATCAAGCGATCATCTCAACGCAGAGGTGATTGCCGCTGAGATTGAACTAGATCATAAAAAAATTGCCGTAATCTCATATTATAATGAACCGAAAAAAACAGTTGACAGCAAAGTCTTTGAATTCTTTGTGAAAAATCACAAACACTGTATTTTCTTAGGTGATTTCAATGCCAAACATCAGGTTTTCGGATGCAATAAAACGGAGCCCAATGGCGACGCTCTCTTCAATATCATCGAACAATTTGATCTTTTTGTATTAAATAACGACCACGACATTACTCACGTCAGTAACAACACCCTCCACCAATCCGACATCCTTGACCTAATTATAACCAGTAAATCACTAACTAATCAAATGCAAGACATATATGTGGGGGACGATGATTTAGGTAGCGACCACCTGCCTGTTCATGCTACATTACACGGTTGCAGCGGACCCGCAAGATACCCCACAATGAGGAGGAGGAATCTATCCAAAATTGACTGGGACCTCTTCAGAAAAATAATTCAGGTTAAAATAAACAAAAACGACCCAATGAATACCTGCGAGCTCGAGCAAGCATGTACCAATCTCAGTGAAGTCATTAACAACACTCTTGATGAGATTTGTCCCAAACAGACAGTTAAACCGCGGGCCAACAGAATAACTGAAACCACACTCCAAATAATAAAACAAAAAAGAAAGGCCTTCCGTGCATACAAATCAGAAAAACTTCCAACTAAAAAGGTCGAACTTAAAGCCGTGTATAATCGCCTCCACGGCGAAGTTAAAAAAGCAATAGCAAACGACAATCGCGTGAGATGGAAAAAAGCAACGGAAAATCTAAATGGACTCAGGGAGACTAAAAAGTTTTGGGATACTTTTAAAACCCTTACTGGACAAAAACATAAAGACGCCAACAGTAAGGCACTAAAGATCAACGATGGAACTATGGCCCTGGATGACAAGGCGAAGGCTAGCGCCTTTGCTGAGCTCCTTAAGAAATATCATCGTCCACATGAGGGCGATAGGTTTGATGACGAGTTCAAAGAAAAAGTAAACAAATTTGTTCAAGACAACAAGACAACGTTTAACGATGCCAACTTCAGCCAAACGCCCGAGGACGGGGATGGCCATGAACTCACGGAACCGATAAGCAAAGAAGAAGTGGCTAACACAATTAAAAAATGTAAGTCTTCTTCTTCCCCAGGAGGGGACGAGGTCTCATACAAAATCCTGAAACAATGTCCCAACACTTTTTTCGGTAGACTCACTAACCTCCTAAACTGCTGTCTCTCTAGTGGATACTTCCCAAAATGTTGGAAAGTAGCTACAGGAGTCATGATACCCAAACCCGACAAGGATTTGAGCAACCCAGCTAATTACCGCCCAATCAGCCTACTCAGCTGTATTGGAAAAATTTTCGAACGGATTCTCACGACTAGACTCCGCAGCCATCTCGAATCAATCAGCTTTTTCAACAAGTGGCAAAGGGCATACAGGAGCCAAAGAGAGGGAATCGAGCATGTTTATAGACTGGTAGATTATATGAAAACGGCGTTCAGTCAAAATGAAATAGGAACCGCGCTATTACTCGACGTAGAAAAAGCGTTTGACTCTGTCTGGCACAATGGCATGAGATACAAACTAGCTAAAATGGGGCTACCTACCAAAATTCTAAGGATCATATCATCATTTTTATCTGATCGAAAAATCAAAGTGAGAGTCAACCGCGAAGTGTCAGCCGAGGTACAACTCGAAGCGGGCACTCCACAGGGTTCGGTCCTCAGCCCGCTTCTATTTATAATATATGTGAATGACATTGACAAACTAGGGAAGAACCATGTTGAGCTATCTCAATTCTCAGACGACAAAGGAATGTGGACGGCCAGTAAGTCTGGAAACATAATACAAAACCGCCTGCAGGATACCATCCGCGACCTGCAAGACTGGTGCGCTCTCTGGCGCATCAAGCTAAATGCCACGAAAACACAAAGAATCACATTCTATAAAAAACAAAGGAAAAAGCCTGTCCCTAATATTGAGCTTAAGCTTTACGATCATAAACTTGAAGCTAGTAATGAGGCAAAGTTTCTGGGATTCAACCTGGATAGCAGTCTCAATCTAAACAATCACATAAACTCAGTCACCGTCAAAGCCACTAAACGCATCAATTTCCTGAAAATGATCAGAGGTAAAAATTGGGGAGCCAACAAAGAAATTCTCCTCAATCTTTACAAATCATATATACGCCCAGTACTAGAGTATGGGGCCATAATAACAAGTGACCTGAATAAAACCAACATTGAAAAACTACAACGGGTCCAAAATCATGCCTTGCGCGTGGCTCTGCGCAAGCCCACGTGGACATCGATAAAACAACTTCACGAGATAGCAAAAATAGACACTATAGCAATGCGCTTAAAAGATCTTCAAAGCAAAACTCTAAATAGACTTCAAGACAGCGAATTAATAATAGAACTCAATGCGCATCGCGTCCTCAATAGGAAAACTAAATAATCTGGGGCATGTCTATCGAAAGGGCTAAAGATTACATCATTGTGATGGGGTGAGCCAGTTATTCTGTGACCTAAATTTAGAACTGGCTGCGGGTGACACGATACGCACGAAAGCTTGCCTCTGTTACCAGTGGGAGTTGCAAACAGCGAGGAAAATCTCCACCTGCTGCCGGGTCTCCCCTCCTTGAGATATAAATCTCGGGGAAAAAATGCTGGCTTCCCCATCCAAAAGGACGGAAAAGGTGTAAATTAAAAACCGAATTGCTCTAATTTCCAGCTCTCTATCTTTTCTCCCTCCTCTATCTCATCAGACACACGACCAAACTGAATGATATACTATGAGGGATTGAAACAATCCTCAAGCAAAGATGTGCAGAAAACCTAACAAGACCAAGGCAAGGATTGAAACAATCTTGCCAGCAAACAGCCCTTTTAAGGGCTTTTTTTTTTTTTTTTTTTTTTTTTTTTTTTTTGGGGGGGGGGGGGGGGGTGGAGGTCATTTGGAATTCCCGAAGGATAACCAGATACCTCAAAATCACATACGGCATCCTATCTCCCAGAAGGCTTGATGGATGACTCCCGGTTTTTTTTTCAAACTAAACTGTTGGAGCTTTCTCCAATCCTTTTTTTGTAACCGCTATGGTCATATACCGGGGCCGCTACCAAACCGGCGTTGCTGTTTGGTTTTCTTTTTTCCTTTTCCCTTTTCCCATAAAATTGCCATCGCACAACATTATATTCTGGCTCGCCACCATGGTGGGACTCAAACCTCTACCATCGCCAAGCTGGAACCGAATAGAGCCCACTCTCCAATAGTCTTAATGGCGTTGAGGGTTTGGTCTTCGACAATCTATCACTCCAATGCAAACTGCCAGGAATTCTAACCGCGTGCATACCCCTTCAGACCCCATTTGAGGCAATAGGAAAGCTAGGCCTGTGTGATCCAAGATCCAAGTGAAATAAAATAAGGCTAACCGGGTCGCAAGGGATTTGTAAATCCCACATCGTCCCAGCGCGCCTTCGGCGCGCTAAAACCTTTCATTCATTCATTCAAGACATTCGCACCTTGGACTCCGTGGTGCTAACAACTTGACAATGGAGCTCCCACTTGTAATCCAAGAGACACTCGTCAGAGTGAAGGCTACCCTTGCCACCACCTGGAGTATCCAGGTGCTCAAGGGTAAAATTCACCTGACAGTGGATTTTGACAGAGAATCAGAACCGTCGTCCTCGGAGAGGTGTAGCACCTTTCGTGAGGGGATTTCCCCTCACACTGGTCACCCTCCTAGTGACACGGATAAGCAGGATGAAGGCCACCGGAGTAGCACAGCCACCAAGAAGAAGAAGACGAGAAAGAAGGGACCCTCCGCCAGACGACGAGATGCCCGCCGAATGACGGAGTTCTTGGAGAAGAAGAAGAAGGAAAAGGAATAGAAGAAGGCAAGGGAGGGCGTCAAAAGGGCAACTCCTGTCACCCCTGAACAACCCTTGTCCAGCCCGGTACCCCCCTTCCAGGAGGAGGGTCCGGAGGACTGTGGGTCGTCTGGCGACAGTTCATTCTCCAGCTCATCAGACTCTTCATCTGAAGAGGAGATGGAGGAGGATGCTCTGTCAACGGTGCAGGAAGCTGTCTCAGATGACGCACCTTCCACCCCTCCAGCTCTTGCTTCTCCAGCTTCTTTGGACCAGGAGTCCGACCAGGAGGAGAGCTTTCCGGAATCCGCGGAGGCATTCCTTGGGGAGGAGATCGAGGACGACAACATCCGAGCCAAAGGCCAAGAGGAATATAGCTTCTATGTATCCAGAAAGTTCCCAGCACACTCAGTCAGGACAATCCTCACAATATATTTAAAAAAGACCAGGAAATCTCAAGAAGAAACAGCTGCTAGGATCAGGCCATTCACTACCAAGGAACCTACTAATCCTCCAGATCCAACAACGCCACCAACATCTATCTCTCCAACACATCCTCCTCCCACCAAGAAAAACCGCAGGAGACACAGACGCCGCTGAACAACTTTACTCTTTCCCTCCTCTACCACGCTCTGACATGACAAAATTATACAGCCAACGTGGGTCGAAAGGGGCTTGTTCCCCATACCGTCCCTGCGCGCCTTCGGCGCGTTAAACCATTCCATTCCTTCAAGACAGACTCGCTAGGATGGAATAATCGTTAGTTCACGCGGTGTAGTAAAGCGTTGATGTATTTGTGTGGTTCCGGTAAGCCGTCATTTGGACGACAGGATTCCCGATCTGATGATTTGTATCGAGGGGAGACGCCGAAGAAGAACCAATGAGTATATGTAGTATTTAGTTTATAGTATTTAGTCGTGATAACACGTCGTAGTTACATAGTTATTAGTTAACAGTTTTAAGTGTATTAGTGAATCTGTGTTGTTAGATGATCAGTTGTTATTATTGCGAGTTAGAAGCACTATTAGCAGAAATTGTAGATGATAGAATATTCTAAAAGGTGAAATTTAGTATTAAAGGTAATTCCCCATAATGTGGTAGGCGCAACAGGATAAATACGCGCATGAGCGGTTGAGTGAAAGATTTCGTGATTTCTTATCAGTAGTCGCAGATTCGACCTTTCTCTACGAATATAAGTTTGGGAAACAATTTAATTTTAGATGATATTTTAGTACTTGTTTTCGGTGGGATTCAGTGACTAGTCACAAAACTCATTTCATTTGTGGTTGGGATTATTTATTTAGGATTTGTTGGCTATTTGTAAATAAGAGTATAGAAGATTTATATATAAAAATTGTTGGATTGTTAATAGTCTTTATCTTATTAATGAAGAAGCCCTCAGTACCCTAGGAATTGATGGAACCTCAGCCCCGCCAAGAAATTAGCCCATGCTAGTTCATTACCGTCGAAAGCAATTGATTAAAGCGCGGCGCTACTCTGTGGCTTGTGAATAAGCAATTGCAATCTACAAAAGTGAGCTAGTGAAAATCCCCTGTCCACAGTGAAAGAGTGTCTTAGGTCCCCAGCAAAGTTGATCAACCCCAGCCTTGGCCCTCCGCTGACAAGCGCCCTCTGGCAAATAAATATTCACTCTCCCCAAGACGTTGCCACAGCGGCGTTCCTGGGGACAGTAATTTTTATTTATCAGAAAGTACTAACACCTGTGTAGACACCGGAATGAGCGATCCCCAGTGGAAGTAACGCGTGGTTCCACTTTACAGGCGGACCGTTTGGTCATATTACATCTATATAGACCTGTGCCAATTTTTGAGAGAGAGAGAGAGAGAGATTCACTTTTATAGTCCAATTGCAAACCTTACAAAAATGCTAATTATCATTCAATTTTCATGATTGTCATGGAAGATAATTGTTAGAAAAACACACCTCCCAACTGGAAGATTAACTTGATTATTGGCCATAATAATATGCACAGATAATTGGAAGAAAATTAAACACCAATCGACCATAAGGTAATAGATGATAGAAAATAATTCTTCATGATCTCACACCTGTCACTGCCGGGTAAGTCTAAATTAAATGACTGTCGAGTTTTTCAGGTGTGTCGGTGTTGACCATTAAATTTCCGACAGAAATCAGTTGATGCGAGCTGGTGGACTCATAGAGAGAGAGATGTATTAGAGCTTTTTACTTGGATTTTTTTTAAATGAACATCATTTGTGATCTTCTTGATTCAGTCTATCACTGGTTATTGTTTGCCGTTTTCTTCCGAGCGGGTAAATGTGCTACGCTTTAAGTACAAAATCCGGCTGTACTCTCAATTTACAATGAAATCCTTTCTTGCATGACCGGAGTGGCGCCTCACCAGTGATGTAACTTTGCCACACGAAAAATAATCTAAAGGTGGAGAGTGGCATTATTAATTAGGAAAGACAAGAGTTAATGCGACGAAGGCTATGGTTTTCACCCTGATAATTTGCAGAGCTTGGTCCTAGATGCAAGGCCTTTTAGTTTTTTTCCAGTACTCTATTTCCCAATATTGAAGCGCAGAAACTGGGTGTCGGGATTGGGGGGGGGGGGGGGGTCATTCAGCCCGGTTCTCGTACGAATACGATTGCAGACTTCCAGGAACCACTGGTGCCTGCTTTTAACAAAGTACGGTCAATGAACAGTTTCCTGTTCTGTGTATCACAGCCGTCATTTAGACGTAAAATTTGTGTATATTTCATTCATATTCGTGGAATATCTGACGAAGGAATTTCAAAGTAAACTGATTTCCAATACTATTATAGCACCTTAAACGGATCAAACAAAAGCAAAAACCCCGCTTATATAGTTCTTAGGCCATTAACTGCCTTCGCCCATACAATTAAACACCAAGTACAAGTTGACCAGCCATGGGTACGAGTTGTCCAACCTTGGGTACGAGTTGTCCAATTGTGGGTAAGAGTTGTCCAGCTAAAAATGGGTACGAGTCGTCCAATTTTGGGTACGACTTTACTGGTACGAGTTGCCGTGGGTACGAGTTGTCTAGAAACCAAATGATGAACTGCTAAATTGAATTCTACGTCTATATGCATCTTACACTATATATAAAGCCAGTTTCCGAATTGTCCAAAAGGTGCTATGACGTTTCGGCCTTGGGACGTTTCGGCCCGAGATGTTTCGGCCTGGACGTTTCGGCCTCCAATCGGGCCGAAACGTCTCGAGAATCGGGCCGAGACGTCTCAGGTTTTTGGTATTATTTTGATGAAGATTAGGGTATTATTTGTTTATATTTATAATTTTAAATATAAAATAAATTTGATTAAGGTTTTTATTATGGTTGAACTCACTGTTGAGTTGGAAATCAAAGAATTTATGAGAATGAAGAATTTTTCCGATATGGGCAGGACTCACATATAAATATCCAATATTTTTGAAACTAGACTCCGAATTCACTTAAATTTTTCCATTTTTTGAAACTCACTGTTGAGTTGGAAATCAAAGAATTTATGAGAATGAAGAATTTTCCCGATATGGGCAGGACTCACATATAAATATCCAATATTTTTGAAACTAGACTCCGAATTCACTTAAATTTTTCCATATTTTGAAATGAAGCAGAAATTTCACGTCTACACAGTACAATGTTGCACATATTTCTGACCCCCAGATATTTTTTTACAAGGTGAGTGGGAGTGTTATTGTTGTGATAACATACAAATGAGCTATGTGTGCGACAAACCTGTGATTCTAATACTGTTTTTAGAGTAATTACTCAGGAGAAGGTGTGACGAGCAATCTAAAATGGATGTTTTTGTAAAAATAAGCTGACAATTCCAACACCTGGCATTCTTACTTGGGGCGTCTTCTCCGAGTAATAATATCAAGTGTCGGAATTGCCATCAACAATAAAGTATAACCAAATTTTATTGTGATTACCCTGCAGCTGAAAAGTACTCGGTGGTCACACCAAGAAATGGGGGCTCTGTTAACGCAACAGAGTCTACATCACCGGAAATAGTGAATGCTAGCCCAACCGATAGCGCGACGTACGCTAATAAAGTAAAAGCCAAAACGCCCCTAAAGTGACCAATAAAACCAACAAGACACAGGGCCATCCGCAACCAAACCCCTGTATCGTAATCACACGCATCCACCCCAAAACGGAAAACTCGATTGATAAAGCCCTTCCAGGATGCTCGTGGGAGAGACTAATCTCCAAAGCCACGGGTAACCATACTTGGAAAATAAAAGTAAAATGCCCTAATAGAGCAACACTCTCTATTAGTTTTAAAGGCGTTCAGGGATTGAGTATTGACCACCTGACACTCCAACGTAAACTGCCGGGTATTCTAACCGCGTGCATACCCCCCTCAGACTCCATTTTGGGCAATAGGAAAGCTAGGCCTGTGTGATCCAAGTGAAATAAGATAAGGTCAACCAGGTCGCAAGGGATTTGTAAATCCCACATCGTCCCTGCGCGCCTTAGGCGCGCTAAAACCTTTCATTCATTCATACCCTGCAGCTTATTACGACTACACCTGCACACTGCGTGCGCCTACCTACTTCTGCCGAACCACTCGAAATAAGTTGCAGGGTTATCACTATAAAATTTTGTTATATTTTATTTTTGCTGACAATTCCAACACTAGGCATTCTTACTAGGCATCTTCTCCGAGTAATAATTTCAAGTGTCGGAATTGCCAACAAAAATAAAATGTAACAAAATTTTATTGTTATTACAATAGTACAAGTGCACTTCATCTAGTCCCGGTTTTTACATTGTAAATACATAATGTAATATATTATGTATCCTGCTCGATGTCCATTTGTGTATTTATTTCTCTGTTATTTTTTACATTGGTATTTCTGTTGATTTATATGAAAAATTGTACTTCCAGTACAAATACATTAAAAAATCTTCAGAATTTTTTGCGGTCTTCCATTTTCTCCTCACTCACAATTTCGTGAGTGGCAGATCACGTGTTCTTGTGTCCTCGACCCACTTCAAATCAAATTTTTTCTTCTTTCTCCGGTACCTCAATATTTGGAGGCCGAAACGTCTCGGGCCGAAACGTCTCGGGCCGAAACGTCTCGAGGCCGAAACGTCCCAAGGCCGAAACGGCCTGGACGTTTCGGCCTCCAATCGGGCCGAAACGTCTCGAGAATCGGGCCGAAACGTCTCAGGTTTTTGGTATTATTTTGATGAAGATTAGGGTATTATTTATTTTATTCTCCGGTACCTCAATATTTGGAGGCCGAAACGTCTCGGGCCGAAACGTCCCGAGGCCGAAACGTCTCGAGGCCGAAACGTCCCAGTACCGTCCAAAATGCCAGGTGCCGGATCGTCCCGGTGTCGTAACGTCCGCACACATCTGGTTTCGTATTGACTGGCATTCTTACAAATTATTGTCTCGATGAACTGTCTATTTCGGCGAAGCTGCTCAGGTTACACAAAGAATACATTTCCGACCACAACCTTCAGATACAAAAGTTTCCTGTTCTGTCAACCTTCACCTTGCTTGTTGTGTTGTTATAGGTTGCAGGATGACGCTTTTCTTTCCCCTATATTGAATTTGAATGGGATAAATTACACCACTTATCAGTTATTTACAGCGGAATAATGTGATTTCACTTTATTTCAATATCATAAGGGCACTTAAAAACGAATGACAGAGTAAGCGTAAATTTAAAATCTTGATTTGAAACGAAACGAATCCTGGTCAATTCCCCCAAGGCAAAATGCATCATCAATGTTTTGGTCAGACCGTCCCAACAGTTGAATATAAATTATAATAATTCTTTGGCTTTCCGCTAATTTGCCTCGGTCCTCCAATCAACATCAAACCGTCACCCGCCTAATTCTATCTTCCCCACCTCTGTCCCTCCTAATCGCCCAGTATTCTGACACAAACTGCTTCAGTGCTTGTTTATTTCCCCGTTGATGGTTTCTCAGTCTATCTCCACAACTGTGCCTATGAGTATGATATTGACTCTTTCCCTCATATCGTCCCTCATCCACTTATCTCCCAAGGAATCTTTATCTTCTAGGCAGATATTTGGAATTGGGGCATTTCGAAAATGAAATGTTCCAGGGTCTCACTTACACCCTAAGCTATTTGACACCCGTTTCCCCACCTTTCTTGATTTTCCCCATCACCTCAAGTGACTTGGATCTCACTTTTATCTCACAAACGGGGCGTTTTTGTACCGTTACGCGAATAAAGTTTAATGTATCTGGGCCCTTGTTCCGAATCCATATCAAGGGCCCCTGATACAAGCGTGTGATTCTGCTGTTGCCAAAACAACGGCATTAATATTGTTGTTCGATCGCTTCACGTTTTTCCCTTCAGAGAAAACAATATTAGGTGAGGCAAAGCCAAACCTAATATTGTTTTCTCTGAGCCGTATATGACAGTGTGTCTGCCAACTAAATGCCCGGTAATGTATTTATTATGCCTGGCATGCTAAAATGTCACTGGGGAAGTTAACTCAACGAGTAGTTAAAAATTATGCACACTTTTCGGCATCTTGGGCTGGTTTGTAGCCTATTATTGGGATTTTCCTGAACGCTCAAGTCGAGGCTTCTCTCTTGAAGTTAAAGGATTAGCTTTCGCTATGAAATGTGGAAATCTCCACCTCAATAAACGATGAACAGCATATTTTAAAATATAATAAACCTTTACACCAAGAGGGATATTTAATTCACCAGTAATTGTTGCAAAAGTTACAACCAAATTCACGTTGACGAAACACACAGTTGCTCCACTTTGCAAGCAGTATTCAGTAAAGTGAATCCCAGTGACGTAATTTTCTCTGAAGTGTAACATCATCACTGACCTCAATATGGAGTTCCATGAATGCTATTCTATTTTTCAATTTGCGTTTTTCCGTCGATAAGGCAATTGAAAAAGTTCCTCTTAAAATAGTTTTATAACACATTTTGTGGTGAATATTGTGAGATAAATTTATCATCACCACAGTGTGTGTCTCTGGGAATTCAGTGGTGATAATCTGTATTGAACAACAGTGACCCCCAAACAATCGATTGAGATGCTCCTCAAAAGTTGGCGTATCTGTGCCCCAAAAGCATCAAAATCTTTAAAAAATCTCCTTCTCATGAATCACATTCGAGAATACTTTGATATTTGGTATGGAACTTCCTTTGATGGTGAAGATTAAAATTTATTCAAGGCCAGTTTGTAGGTCAATATTTGGGCTCTCTAGGGAAGATTGCCCATTTTGGGCTCCACCCAAAATTTCTCTTTCCTGATTCAGTGGGCTGATTTGAACCAAATTTGGCATGTAGTATAATTGGGTCATAAGTACTTGATTGGTGCCCCCCACCCCTCCCCCCCAAAACAAAAATTTTCTGCAACCCCCTTGGAACCCCAGGAGCTAAAAATAGAAAAAAATTCAAATGCACTTATTTAAAAAACTGCAAGGACCAGAATATTATTCTTCGGGATGCAGCTTCCTTAGGACCAGTGGAATCAAATGGTCCAAAATATTGCTATCAGTTTTGTCTGACATAGGGTGCCATATGGAGATGCCTGCTGTTGGCAGTGGAAAAATGCTGAGTCATCATCTTTCTTGTGCTCCATCAACTAATTTGAAACTTGTCTTCTTTTTCAAAACCACTGGACCAAATTCAAACCAGGCCTTTAGATTACCCCAATTTCACACCCTTTAAAGATGTGCCCAAATTAGAGAAAAGGAGAAGACATTGAGAAAAATATATAAATTCTCTCGGCCTCTTCGACATTTGAGAATAACTTCCATCATAATATGGCCATAGAAATGCAAAGAAAGGCATGGCAATAAAACCAAACAGGATAAGCCTGTTATTTCTGGTTTTAATGTTCCCAAATTAGGACATAAAGGTGTTCCCAAAATAAATGAATTTAATTGCCTGATTCAAATATATATGGTACAGTCCATTTTTGGAATATACCCTTTCTACTTTGTTCAAATGAAGGTGCTGTCATCTTCGGGCTGGGGTTAATGCCCCAAAAGCCTAAAAATCTATAAAAAATCTCTCTCATGAACCACCAGAGAGAATGCTGTGATATGTAGTATGGAACTTCCTTTGGTGATGAAGATTAAAGTTTGTTCAAGGCAAGGTGGTTTGTTAATATTTGGGCTCTCTGTGGGAGCATACCCATTTTAAGCCACACCAAAAATTGTATTTTAAGAACCAATGGACTGATTTGAATCCAATTTGGCATATTGTATAATTGTGTCATAAGTACTTGATTAAGGCCTGAAAAACTTTTCCACAGCCCCATGGAAACCACTGGAGCTAAAAGTAGAAAAAATTAAAACATCCATATTTCAAAAACTGCACAGTCAGAATATTGTTTTTTGATGTGAAGCTTCCTTATGAGCAGTCAAATCAGACAAGAAAAAATTGTTGTCATTGTTGTCATGGGGATGTCCATTTTAACACTGTTGGCAGTGGGAAAATGTCAAGTCATTATCTTTCTTGTGCTTCTTCAACTAAGTATTCTTCTTTTGAACCGTTGGGCCAAATCTAAACTAATTTGGTACAAAGCATCTTGGTGGAGTACAGTTAAAACTAGAAGTCCTGTCACAAACTGTGCGCTTATCTAGGCTTAATTGTGCGTAGGAATTGCGTGCAATTGCCATATTGAATGGCATCCAAAGCATGGCAGGTTCTCCTGGTTACTCATAGCAAACATAAGCAATGTTTCTGCTAATGGACCTCCGGGTTACCCGGAGGCCCATTGGCTGAAACATTGCTTGTGCACAGGGCCATATGTATAGAATTTGATAGCCTTGCTATGGTCATAGCACGTAGATTAACGCGCATATCGATGTGCTGTTTGTGTGCATTTCATGACAGGACTTCTAGTTGTAACTGTATACTTTTCTGAGTTTTTTCCCCAATATTTACTATTCCTCTTGCGGTGGGGTTAATACTCAAAAATCCTAAAATGCTTTATAAATCATCTTCTCATAAACCACTCACAACAATGCTTAGATGTTTGGTATGGAACTTATGTTAGTGATGCAGATTCCAGTTTTTTCAAAGGAAGTCAGTAGATCAATATTTGGGCTCCCTGTGGGAGGATTTTTTTCCCAAATGTTGCTACTCCCCCTCCCCTTCACCCAAATGTTAAGGACAGTCAGAAGGTGTGTAGCACATAATGCTTGTGTATCTTCAAGGTCAAAGTCATGCTTGAGTACTAATGTTGAAGGTCACATGTCATGTATCCACGACATCTCAGAAACCATTGTGGCCACAGTCAACAAACTTTACACAATCATTAAGGTCATTTCCACTAAGTGTTTTTTCTTCTTTTTGTGTGGTGTGGGGGGGGGGGCATAGAGGGGGGGGTAGTAAGCATGTGTTACTTCGGTGACATTTCTTCTTAACTCACCTTACCAAATGTCAGGATGAGCTTTTGTAATGATGCAATGTCCATCATCTGTCTGTCATCCATAAACATGATATTCATGACTTCTCCCCCAAAACTGCTGGACAGATTTCAGTTAAGTTTGAGGTGCTTGTTTGTTCTGACATCGCAACAGAAATCAACATGCTCAGCCCCTATAGGGAGGGTGTGGGTGAAAATGCTTCCAAATTTAAAAAAAAATCTTCTCATGAACTAGGAGGTACAATGACTTTTTGAGTTTTGGTACTGAGCTTCCTTTTGAGGTGTAGAATCAAATTTCTTAAAAACGAAGCCCGTGGAGCAAGATTTGCCTTTGTAATGGGAGTGGCAAGATTTTTTGTCCCACCCAAAATTTCTATTTTCTGAAGTGATAGCCAATTTGAACTAAATTTAGTATTTGGTATCATTGGGTCATAAGTACTTGAATCATGCAGAAAAATCTTTCCTACATCCCTGTGGGAACCCCTGGAGCTAAAAATAGAAATATTTTCGAATGCCCATTTTTTCCAAATCACATGGAACAGAGATCAGAGATGGAGCATCCTTAGGACCAGTAGAATGGAATGGTGAAAAAAATTGCCATTGATTCTGTCATAGTGTACTGTAGAGGGAATCGAAAAAATGCTTAGCATTTTGGCAAAAATTTAAAAAATCAAATTCTCCAGAACCACTGAACAGAATCATTTGATATTTGGTCTGCAGCATCCATAGGGGGTCGGATACTAGTTTGTTAAAATTAAATCCCTTGGTTCATATTTGGGCTCAATACAGGAGTCTGAATTTTAACTTGGTGCAATATCAGAAGTACGCTTTAAAAAATCTTCTTCTCCAGAACCGCCCTTCAGAATCTTTCAATATTTGGTATGCAACATTGTTGGAGGGGCCAGATTCACATTTGTTCAAATCAAGTCCTCCAGTTAATATTTGGTCTCCGTATCGGGGCTGAATTTTAACTTAGTGCAATATGAGAAATAATCGTTAAAAATCTTCTTCAGATCCACCTGTCAGCATTTTTTTATATTTGGTATACAGCATCCTTAATTCCTTAGTGAGTCAGATCTAAATTTGTTCAAGCCAAGTCCTTGTGTTAATATTTGGGCTCCTTATTCAGCCTTTTGGAGACAAACTTTAACTTTAATATGAGATGTAATCTTCAAAACTCTTTTTCTTTAGAACCACTAGTCAGAATCTTTTGAATGATATATAGCATACAGAATCCTAACAGAGGTCAGATTCACATATGTTCAAAGCAAGCCTATTAGTTGATAATTGGGCTGATAATTGGGCTCTCTACTCGTGTTTCGAATAGAAGTGCGGTCTGCAATATAAGTGCGGGGTAGAAAAAATGGCCATAATTAATAAAAGTGCAGACTGGAATATAAGTGCAAGGTAGGAATATACATTAGAAGTCAAAATAAGTTGTAAGATAATGGTTAGATGACCACTATAGGCAATGTCACAGTATGTGTCCTGCGTTTCCTACAATGTTAACACCTGGTTCTCACCGTTCTTAAATTATTTTTGTTGGAAAGCCCACATAGAACCTGGTGCTACCAATGTAGGAAAAGTAGGACACATGTTTACAGTCGATATGGTGCCAAGTGGTGATCCTGCAGCTTACTTTGAATTGTACGGTTTTTAGATTCCTTACCCTTGAGGCCAAAATAAACATACCTGTACAGTTTATTATTGAGGTACCGGTAAGTAAATGCATGTGATAATTTATTTGCTGCAGTCAAAATGCACAATTTTTCCCTCAGATGTGTTCCACTCTGTCGAAAATTAAATAGAAGTGCAGACTGGAATAAGCATGGTGCAGGGTGGAAAATTTTTGGGAAAATAATAAACATGCGTGCATGTTTATTCCAAACACAAGAGTATGGGAGCCTGAATTTTAACTTAGTGCATTATGGGGAATAATCTTTAATAATCTTCTTCAGATCCACCAGTCAGAATCTTTTGATATTTGGGATACAGCATCCATACGGGAGTCAGATTAAAGTTTGTTCAAATCAAGTCCCTCAATTAGTATTTGGGCTCCCAATATTTGGAGCCAGAATTTTAACTTTGTTCAATACAAGGAATATTGTTTAAAAATCTTCTTGTGAACCCCACTCAAAATCTTTTGATATATGGTATGTACTGTCATTAGGAGAGTCAGATTCAAGTTTGTTGAAACCATGTCCCTGGGTTAAAACTTAATATTTTGGTTCCCAATTGGAGCCCGAATTTGAAGTTAGTCCAATATAAAGAATAATCTTCAAAACTCATCTTCTGCAGAACTACTATTCAGAATCTTAACCCTTGACCTAACATGAAAACAGACGACACTTGCAAAAAATATTCTTGAATAACTAATTTTTTAAATTTTTTGTCTCAAAAACATAGGTTATGATGATGAGAGGTTATAACCCTATGTTTTTGAAACAAAAAATGAAAAAAATAATGAAAATTAATTGCCGATTTCTTTGAATAGCGCTGGTCGGTTTTGGCCTTTACGTTGGGTAAAGAGTTAATATATGGTATACAGAATCTTTATATGTGTGGGTGGATTCAGGTACAGGGGTGGTTATATTCAAGTTTATTCAAAACAAGCCCATTGGTTAATAATTGGGCACTCTATGAATGCCTCAAATTTAACTTAGTGCAATGGGGATGGATGGGGGGGGGGGGGGGGAGGTAGGGGGGGAAATCTTTAAAAATCAACTTCTTCAGATCCCCTAGTCAGAATCTATATGATGTTTGATATACAGTATCCTTATGGTGACCAGATTCAAGGTTGTTAGAAGTCCCTTGATTAATATTTGAGATCCTTGCAGGAACCCAAATTTTAACATGGTGCAATATGAGGAATATTCTGTAGCAATCTTCTTCCCATGAACCCCTAATCAGAATCTTTTGATAAATGGCATACACCATCTTTAGGGGAGTCAGATACAATTTTGTAAAAATCCAGGCCTGGGTTAGTATTTGGGCTCTTTAACTTAATCCAATATGAAGAATAATCTATGAAATTCTTCAAATCCAATAGTCAAAATCCTGTTTGGGGTGGGGGAAAGTGTAGGGGGGTACTGTGTCAGCTCAAGTTTGCTCGAGTTAAGTCCCAAGGTTTATATTTTAGGCTCCCTAATATTTTCCATTACTGGAAATATGGGCATTATTTATGTGTTAGCATCCTCATGCCAGAAAAAAAATCATCTTACTAGACAACAGAGTTATGAATAGTTACATGACTTGATGTTTGGGATACAGCAAGACATCAAGTCATCATGGGCCATAGAGGTTAATTATATCCTTCTTTAACCCATTACCTAACATGAAAAGCAGATGACACTTAGAAACAAAATTCTTGAATAACTAATTTTTTTCATTTTTTGTCTCAAAATTCAAAAACATAGGTTATAACATATGTTGCACTCATGGGACACAATACACCACCACCCATGCTATTTTGTAGATTTTGAGGCCTAAAACATCAAATAATCCAAGAACATGGACTTTTGATGGCAAAGAAATGATTCCAAAAATAAAATAAAAAACTGTCTGCCCACATGCATTTTTACAAAAAAATGGCCTGAGGAACAGAACATCTACTTTTTGGGACCTTATATTTTTATACTGTACCAATGACCCAGACATAGCTGGTGCTAACTCTTAAAATATAGGGCCAAACACAAATTTTGCCCCCCAATCCCCAAAATTTGCATCTAAAACTAAAGAAAACATGTCCTGAAAGGCCCTCCACACTTCGCCCCTACTGCGCATGCGCAGTGTCAAGGACGTTCCGAAATTGGCGCCATTTATCATTCTAAGTTTGGCCCTTCATCAGTTAACATCTGACTGATCTTTGTGCTTTTAAATCTCAGTTTAAATGATGCCAGACACATAAATATTAGTGAAATGGTGATTCTAAGGAGGATAGAAAAGGAGGAGAGGAAAAGAATGTGTGACAGAATATTATCAGGGCTGTAACTTAAATTTTTTTAATGAAATTATGTTAAGTTACCTATTTTCAAGGCAGCAGCCATTTTGTTGTCATTCTGATTATTTAGTTACACTGTTTTTTCAAGTGTTTTCCTCTCTCCCTGTCCTTTAAGTTCCCCCTTGCTATTCTCCCATGCTTTTGGCATAGTTTCTGTAATTATTATTACTAAAATTTCTTGGGAGTTTTAGCTGAATAACAGAATGAATTCTGTTCTTTCCCCATGTTTACGTCTTCACCTACGGGTGGTTAGGCGTTGTGTTCTGCATCTACCATCTGATGTTCTGCAGTTTCTTCCCTGGAAGTCTCTGTTTTGCATCAGATAGTGTATTTTTGGTAACTGATTTCGGGCCTGGGTGCCTGGAGTCTTATTTTAGTGTTTTTACACTCATTGTTTACATTTACAACAGCCCTCTGTGTGAGGGGGGGATTTCTAAATAATAATATCTTTATGTTATTTTAATCATAACTAGATACATTATTATTGTTCGTAAGTGTTGAATAAATTGTTTAAAATATTTTTTAAAATTTTTGCCCACACTTAGGCTTGGGATCCATTGGGGCTCAACGTTACTTTTCAGAAACTTGGGCTGTTCTGAAAAAATATTTTTTCAAAATATTTTGATTTCAATTATTTTTTCTCTATTAATGGATCATATTATTGTTATGTATTTTGATTGCCAGGGGTTAGTGCGAGTACCAGGACTTGTTTTATTTTCACATTGAAAGGATATTGATCAATTGTTTTAAGAGGAAGTCTTCCTCTGACCTTATTATCATTCTATATGTGGTCAGTGTACTCGCATTAACTCCTGTTCTGTATCGTATGATTTCGATGACAATATGGGAAGCGTATGTCACGGTATGTTGTTGGGGATTTGGACACTCCGGTCCTTTCCCCGCAGGGTCACTCTACTTTATCAATTTCTATTTCAGACGATCAAGATTAGGGTGATGTATCTGTGATGTCTTCCAACAGTGTGCCTCCGTCGTCACAATTAATGAAGGGCTAGCGGAAAAGTGCTCATGTAATACGCCAATTGCCTAAGAGGACCCTAGTAGGTTCGACGGCCTTTGACGTCCGCTAGCTCGCCCGGTGTAGCGTCCATTCACCGAATGGTTCGGCAGCCGGGTTCGTCCGTTGCGGTCTAGAAGGAATTTTGGGGTGATGCGAGCACTATAAAATTATCTTAATGCACACCCAGTGACGGCGGATCGGAGGGAGAACGGAGGAAGCCTTTTAGTCCGGTTCATAGCTCGTTCCGGTCCATCCGGACGGCAAGCGAGAGAGGCCCCTCTCTCGTTCAACAACATCTGGCCCCAGATGTTGTGGTACAAATGTGTCGCTAGCGGAGCATACATCCGTCGCTCGGGACGCTCCGTTGTATAGGCAGTCCGCTGAGACTGCTAAGGCTTCCTCTTCTCGTCAGCGCACACGACCGCACCTTGGCTGCGTGACCGCCGATATATTACCAGCTTCGCCGATCAAGGATTCTTCGGCGACCAGGTCACACCATCCGGCAGCCAGGGATTCGAGACCGATGGACTCCGGACGTTCGCATAGGAAAAGTATGCGGGAGCCATCTGATGCGGAGCTGCCCTCGGCGAAGCAGCGATAGACTGCGCCTCCGCAGGTCTCGACGCCGGACATTCTTGTGCACATAGCACAGCTTATCGCAGCATCCCAGCAGCCGACAGAAACGGTGTCGGATCGAGAATTATCCGACAGCGCTGGGTCGGTAGCCGGGGACTCGAGGCCTGCAGACTCCGGACGTTCGCATAGGAAGTGTGCGGGAGTCAACGTACACGGAGCTTCCAGCGGCAATGCATCGTAAGTCCGCTACTGCACAGGCCTCGGGAACGGACGTGCTTTACTTAATAGCACAGTTTATCGCAGCATCCCAGCATCAACTGAATCTGTCGCATATATTTTATCCGACGATGCTGGGTCGGGACGCTCCGCGGAAGCGGGTACGGACGTCCGAAAGTTTCATCCGGTCCGACGGGATACCGAAAGGGATTCGGAGGATTTCAAGCTTTCCCTTTCGGAACAACATATGCTGCGATGCCGGATAAGAAACTGATAGCGTCGGTGGACTTAGAAATTTTTGGTTCGGTTCAGGGACATCGTCCCTCAGTTCCGACATAGTCCAATAATGTCACACAAACTTTCGAATTATTGAACGACGCTATATATATTATTATTTTATGCTTGCTATCCAAGCATTTCTGGTTTCTTGTTCGAAGAGTTATGGAGATGTCTTTCAAAAGTGTGCCTCTGTCGTCATAGTTAATGAAGAGTTAGCGGCAATAAGTGCTCATGGAATATGTCTATCGCTTACGGAGTGACATTCACTAGCTCACCCGGTGTAGCGTACATTCATCGAATGGTTCGGCTGCCGGGTTCGTCCGTTGCGGTCTAGGAAGGAGATTTGGGTGATGCGAGCGCTTTAATTGCTTTAGTACTCACCCAGTGACGGCAGATTGAGGACAGATCGGAGGAAGCCAACAACATAGGGGACCGCATGTTGTGGTTCAGATATTTTACATTCGGAGCATATGTCCGTTGCTCGGGACGCTCCGTTATATTGACAGTCCGAGAGACTGTCTTTAATGCTTCCTCATCCTCACAGCAGGGCACTCGACCGCACATTGGCTACGTGACCTCGAGTATCCGATCTGTTTCGGCATTCAGTGATTCCACGGCGAATAGGTCGCGCCATCCGGTAGCCAAGGGACACGAGGCCTATACACTCCGTTCGCTCGCATATTGGAAGTATGCACGGGGTAACGATCTCGGAGCTTCCTGCGGCAATGCATCGTAAGACCGCTTCTCCTCAGGCCTCAGTGACGGACGTGCTATCCGAGTTAGCACAGTTGTTTCGCTGCATCCCAGCAATTGACAGTTTCTCGGTCGAATCAGGAATTATCCGACGGCGCTGGGTCGGTGCGGTCCACGGTTGCATCAGCTACGGACGACCGAACGCTTTATAGGGTCCGACAGGATGGCGAAAGGGATTCGAAAGATTTCGAGTTTTCCCTTTAGTAGTATCGGAAGATGCCTTTCATATCTTCTGGCATTTCTTCCAGTGATTATTTTTCGGACTTCATTGCTGCGATCTTGGATAAGAGACTTATAGCGTCATTGGACTCGGATTTTTCGATCGGTACAGGGACATTGTCCCTGACTTACCGACGCAGTCCAATATCGTCATTACAACATGTGTTTTATTTTTCGACGCTATATATTTATATATATATACTAGCCTGCTACTAAGCATGATAGTTTAGTTTCTTGTCCGCGTGGCTCATTTCTGCCATTTTATCATTTTTACAAATAGTTTATTTTGGCGGAGCAGGGCATACCGAGAGTTCATATGCGTCTAGACGGTGTGATTAAAGACTGCATATATTCTTTTTCGCCGTTTATGTCTTTTCCAATTTCAATGTTGGGAACGACATTATGTATAGTAGACTTAACTTAGACGCTTTATTATACGTAATCCGCCTTACTGAGGCGTTATCATTACGTCTTCAAGAAAAGATTTACGGGATATTATTCTCAATGTAATTTCTTTTGAGGGCAGTAGTTTGTTCACGTATAACTCCGCCCTTCAGTGGCTGATTGGAGTTGGTTAGACGTGACGCAGCCCTAGCTACATCCACACGCGTGGATAGTAAGGTTAAGAACTCTCTCAGAGTTGCTTCGTTCTCGGAGGAGCTTCTCTTCGACGGCAACTTTCCGGCAATCCATGAATTGCTCGATTTATACATTCTCTTGTCTATCTAGTGTTACAAGAGATTCAGACTGGGGCAAACATTCGGTGGTTGACTCAGAGAGTGCCGCCGCAGTTGCCGGACCCGAGTGTGGCTGTTATGACGGTTGCCAGTCAAACAGATTGGGATATATACTGATCCCTACGGATTCGAAGTGCCAGGGTCTTTGGGTTCCGCAGTCTTTTAGCTATCAGTTTAACTTCCGCGGAATAATGTTTTTTAGGCTTGCTTTATGTCATTGCATGAACATTATTCAGAAACGCATGCCCAAATTCCTGTCCTTTAATTCGACAGTAGTGGCGTATCTCCGGAACCAGGGAGGCACTCTTTCGTTTCCGTTATTCAATTTAATGGAAAGAATCCGTCTGTTGGTTATAGTACACCAAGTTCAGTTTTGGTCCGTCATATTCTGGGTCGTCTGATTGTTTTATCGGACTCCCGTTCTCTTACGGGTCGCTTGTTGCTGTCAGAATGGACTCTCAACAAACAAGTATTCAATCAGATTTGCTGTCTATGGGAGCGCCCAATGATGTTTTATTTATGACACAGCTTGCTAATCAATTGCAGACGTATGTGTTGGCTTGTCCAGATCTCTGAGCTAATACTGTTAACGCTCTATTGATCTATAGGATGGAATGATAGGATACGCGTATCCTCCGGCGCTGTTGTTTTAGCAGGTATTGCTAAGATAAACAACCACAATACTTTTCTGTTGATAGCATCTCTATCTTCACAGAGATCATGAGTAATTTACTCTCTTGTCTACTGTGGATCTTAACGTGAAATCTTCCTCTATGTGAGGATCTTTTTTCACTGGGTAAATCGTGTCATCTTATCACAACCAGCAAGGTCACAACCTTCATGTATTCCGTTGTGTGGTCCGTATTGCATTGTAAGCACTGTACTGGATGAGCTTTGGACGCGATTTCTTACTATAGGGGATCCTCTTCTTCGCTATTCTATGCGACCAAAGTGGAGGCTCTTCCGTCGTGGTGTAGGGATCATTATGTTCATATTGTTGATCCCTCCATACTACTCATTGCTATTTTTTAGTATACTTGTTTCACAAGATCTACTGCAGCCTGTTATTATTTAGGTTATAGGTTTATGTTACCTCATACCTATGCACTCTACGATAGTTTACAATTGAGTCTTTTGTCTCTTTATCTAAGTCAGTTAGTAACTTTTTGATAAATAGACTTAGAATCTTTAGATTAAATTCCTATACGGATTTTAACTTCGGTTCTTATTTAGCTAAGTAATCATTTGAGCCTCTGGAAACAGTAGTTTTCAAATTCTGACCTTTTAGACAGTAATTCTGTTGGTTTCTCTTTTACTGTAGAGTCAGTGAGTTTCATGCGCTATCGATGGATGATTTTCACTTTCATAGTTTCGGAATCTATACTTCCGTTACTATTTAGGTTGGATTGTTGCATAAGAGTTAGGCTCCTATTATCCGGAACCTATTATTTTAAGGTCCTTCCGTCTTCGTATGGGCATAGGCCTTTACTCTTTCCGGGTACAGTTTATGTATTTATAAACAGATATCTGTTTATTACAAGGGCGTAAGCTTCTTCTGTCTTTGATGTCTAGTAGAAGGACATTACGCTCCATTTTATTGTTAATGGATTCTATTAACTAGCGTACTGCTTATGGTATATCATTGACTTAGCAGTTGTGCTTAAGATTTCGGCTCATGAAGTAAGAGTTCTTCTACTTCTTGGGCTTACTTTAATAGTGTCGCTATTATAGATTTTTGAAGGCCGCTCATTGCGCTCAGCCATCCACATTCATGAATTTTATCTTAGAAATATCGAGTCAATTTCTTGAGGCCTCTTTTGTTAGGTCTATTATCTACTGCTCAGAATGTCATTCTCTTAACAGTTGCTACTATAGCTAGGTAGGCTGTCTGTTTCGGCAGTGTCTCTGTTCGGCTGCCCTCTTCGCTCTGGGCTATTTGACCCAGGGCAAGAAAAAAGGGGGGGGGGGGGAGGGTGTTCCCTTGGGTCACCTGTTTTTACTATGAAAACAAGGGGATACCTCCTCCGGAGTTAGTAATTCTGAGCTGTTATTGGGATGGTTGTTTAGTGAGAAGTTTAAGTTTATAAAATTCATTCAAGTCTTAGTTTTTAAAGTATAGCTTTTGAATATTGCATATGTCAACGGACATGATTATGCAATTCTCAGATACTTTTAGGAGTATAAGAGTCTCTATTCTCTAGACTTACTTTATTATTGGCTTACTTTAAAAATTATTAGTATAAGGATTATATTGGATATTAATAGAGTACATGGATGTATGAAGCTCAATTTTTGGAAGGTGTTGTATCTTTCTAATTTATCATAAATAAGAAAGATACATGTAAGGCCTATTACTTCTTTTCCCTACAGGGGATGACTCTATTTTATTTTATTGAGCGTATTCCATTTTGCTCTATGTCCTTGGCCCTCCAGCCTTTTTACTATTCAGCTATGTCTGGGTCATTGGTACAGTATAAAAATGTTAAAAAATTTATAGTAATTTATATATTTTTTATACTTACCAATGACCCAGACGGGGATGGCCCTCCCAGGAGTTGGGAACTCTTGCCTCCCCGCTGAGTACATAGCGCTTACCAGGCACTGGTTATTAGAATGATAAATGGCGCCAATTTCGGAACGTCCTTGACACTGCGCATGCGCAGTAGGGGCGAAGTGTGGAGGGCCTTTCAGGACATGTTTTCTTTAGTTTTAGATGCAAATTTTGGGGATTGGGGGGCAAAATTTGTGTTTGGCCCTATATTTTAAGAGTTAGCACCAGCTATGTCTGGGTCATTGGTAAGTATAAAAAATATATAAATTACTATAAATTTTTTAACATTTGTGTTCTTCCTGTTGGAGGCAGTTTTTCAGTCAACTGCAAAAGTTTACCTTAATAACACTTAATGGTGGTCTGGAGAGTTTTGTACATATTTTTCAACTTTTTGACTGTTTACAACCTGTGACTTTGCCATTGTTTTTAGGCAAGTCTTGGCTTCCTATATCAGAGATAATTTTGTGTATCTACAGGGGCCGTTTATGGGATGCTTTTCTAATGACATTTGGGCATGATTTTTGCCACTTCTTAACTCCGAATTTCCCAATCTCATTCAAACAAAAATTTAATCCACAACTAGTGCCCTAAACTGGTGCTTTGAACTGAGTAGTCATAAGGCCTCAGAAAACCACTGGTTTTCTGAGGCCTTATGACCATCATGTTCAGGACACCAATTATACATTTAATTTTAATTGCTTGCCTAACGGAGTCTCTAAATTCAAATGCAAATGACAAGATCTTTAGAAGTATGAAAATAATTTAATAAAGATTACTGAGACTGTGTGAACATGACTGCATGTGACTGTTTGTTACAAAACTGACTTGTAGCATACATGCAGTTGATCATGTTTCGATTTTAGTGTGTTCTCTGTTCAATTCGATTGTAAAATTTCTTAGTCTTTGTATGTTTTTTCCCCTCCAGAACAATTGCAGCCCCAATGACACAATATTTTTATACTGTACCAATGACCCAGACTTAGCTGGTGCTAATCTCCTTAATTCAGGGCCAAACACAAATTTTTTCCCCCCAATCCCCAAAATTTGCATCAAAAACCGAAAAATACATGTCCTATATGGCCCTCCATACATCGACTCCTCTGCGCATGCGCAGTGTCGAGGAAGTCCCGAAATTGGCGCCAATTATCATTCTTAGTTTGGCCCTCAAAACAGTCACACTTCTCTGTTATTTGTGCTTCCAAATCTCAATTTTCATGATGCCAGACACATATTCATGAGTGAAATGGTGGAAATAAAGAGGATACATTAGGAGGAGAGGAAAATATTTAGTGCAAGAAAATGTTCAGGGCTGTAACTTATAATTATTTTATGAAATTATTTCTAGTTGCCTTTTTTCAAGGCATGGCCCTGATGTTATCATTCTTGCTATGAAGTACCATTGTTTGATCAGTGTTTCCTCTCTACCTTCCTTATTCCCCCCTAGCTTTTCTCCCATGTTTTGGCTTAATTTTTGTAATGTTTATTACTAAAAATTTCTTGGGAGTTTTGGCTTGGTAACAGATTTATTTCTGTTTTTTTCCCCATGTTTACGTCCTCACCCTAGGGGTGTTTAGGCGTTTTGGTCTGCATCTACCATCTGATGTTCTACAGTTTCTTCTCTGGAAGCCTCTGTTTTGCATCAGATAGTGTTTTAATTGGTGACTGATTTCGGGCCATGTTTGTTTTAGTGCCTGGAGTCATGTTTCCGGTTTGTTGACACTTTTGCTTAGGTTGACAACAGTTACTGCTGATAGTGATTTTTTGTCTTCTGCATCTCTTATTCATAGTAAGATACATTATTATTGTCCGTAAGTGTCTCACTAATTTTTTCAAAATGAATTTAAATTTTTGTCCACACTTAGGCTTTTTTGGGATCCATTGGGCTCAGGGTTCCCTTTGGGAACTTGGGCTCTTCTGAAAAATTTTTTTTTTTTTTAAATTTTTTCTTTCAAATCATTATTTATTAATGAATATAATGGATTGTTGTATTATGTATCTTTATTTTCAAGGATTAGTGCGAGTACTTTGATTGTTTACATTTCACTATGAATGATTATTGTTCAAATTGTAATAGGAGGAAGTCTTCCTATGATTCTCATGATCTCTGTATTAATTGTTCTCTCTGTACTCGCACTGATCTTTGTTCTGTGTGTTTCAAATGGGATGAAAAACGTTGGAAACGTGTGTCACGGTATGTTGTTCCTGGAGAAAGGTCCATTCCGGTTCTTTCTCCTCAGAGTCACTCTAGTGTTTCACTCTCTTTTTCAGAGGAACAAGAACAGGGTGATGTTTCTGTGATGTCATCCAGAAGTGTGCCTCCGTCGTCACATACAAGCGAAGAGCTAGCGGCAAAAGTGCTCATGGAGATTCGTCAATTCCCTGAAAGGAGCCCGAAGGGGTTGACGTCCGCTAGCTCGACCGGGGTTGCGTCCATTCACCGAATGGGGCAGCACTCGGGTTCATCCGTTGCGGTCCAGCACAGAGAGTCGGGTGTTGCGAGCACTATAAAACATCCACGTGCACACCCAGTGACGACGGAAAGGAGGATGGATCGGAGGAAGCCTGACAGTCCGGTGTTTAGCTTGTCCAGTTCGACACGGGCTGCAAGCGAGAGAGGTCCCTCTCTCATACAACAGCATCTGGGACCAGATGTTGTAGTCCGTAATGTTACGCAGTCGGAGCATACGTCCACCGCTCGGAGGGCTCCGGTATATAGGCAGTCCGCCGAGGCTACCTATAAGGCTTCCATATCCTCTCAGCAGCACACTCGACCGCACCTTGGCTACGTGACCAGTGAATTACAGTCAGCTTCGCCGACCAGGGATTCCTCGGCGACCAGGTCACGCCATCCGGTAGCCAGGGACTCGAGGCCTTCTTCGTCCGGACGTTCACATAAAAGATGTATGCAAGATGCAACGTCCAGGGAGCTTCCGGCGGCTAAAACCAGTAAGACCGCCGCTCCCCAGGCCTCTGTAACGGATGTGCTATCACAGGTAGCAAAGTTAATCGCAGCAACCGTCAGAGCCTCTGTCGGAACATGAAATGTCAGAAGATGCTGGGTCGGTAGGTTCCGCCGCTAGATCCGGTGCGGACGACCGAGATTTACATGATTTACATGAGGTCCGGCAGGATGGCGAAAGGGATTCTGATGAATTGGATATTTCCCTTTCGGAACAACATAAAATAGCCGTAGAATTCATCCGGTGTTATCTTCCAGAAGTTGTTCCGCCAGACCAAAATGCTGCGCAGCCGGATAGGAGGGTAATAGCACCACTGGACACCGAGTTTTTTAATCGGTTTAGGGACATTGTCCCAGAATTTCCATCACAATCCAAGAATGTCTCTCGGATTTTTGAGTTATTGAATGACGCTATTGATAAACTTGCCAACAAGACGGGCAGGTCAGCCTTCCTACCGGCTTCTGCTCTACAGCTGCCGTTTATTAATCAAAGGAACAAGTTTGATACGGCAGGTCAGGGCATCCAGAGAGTTCCTCTGCGTTTAGACGACCAGGCTGAAGACCTTGATATATCCATGCCGTCGTCTATGTCACTTCCGTCGTCTACGATGGAAACGACGATATCGTCTAACAGAGCTAGTTTAGACGCTCTTTCCTACGCAGATCACCTTACTAGAGCGTTGTCATTACGCTTTGAAGGACCTGAATTTCAAGACGTACAAACGTCTTTAAGAGTTCTGTCCAGGGCCATAGCGTTTTCCACTTATAACTCCGCCCTTTCAGTGGCAAATCTGGAGTTAGCTCGACGTGACGCGGCCTTGGCTACTTCCACACGCGTGGACAGTAAGGTGAAAAACTCTCTTAGAGTCGCTCCGGTCTCTGGAGAGTTTCTCTTCAGTGGCAAGCTTTCTGATATATATGATAAATTAACAAAGAAAGCTTCGGACTCTCTGCTTTTTAAGTCTGCTTCCAAGAAATCGGAACCAGCAGACAGGAGTAGGCCAGGCACTTCCGGGACGAGTTCGTCCAGGGGAAGTTCCTATAGAGGTTCCTATGCATCCTCTAGGTCTTACTCTAGAGACCGGCAGAGTAGCGACTCGACTAGGGGCCGTTATGCTGGCCGAAATAACCGGTCAGACGCCCCTAGGCCGCGGAGGACGTGGTTTCTCCTACCGCAAGCCTCGCGGATCCAGGAAGTGATGGTCTAGACCTCTGTCACGTTCCAGTGGGCGGAAGACTGTCGAGTTTCTCAAGCAATTGGGAATCAATTACGGAGGACCCTTGGGTGCTAGGGGTTATTTCGGAAGGACTAAAACTGTCCTTCAAAGGCAAGCCTCCATTAACTCGAAGCCCAAGATGGACTCAGCTTCCGTCAAATTGTCAGAAAAGAACCGCACTTCTATCAGAAGTCCAGTCTCTTTTAACGAAGAACGCGATAGAGGTCGTAGAAAACCAGGAATCTCCAGGTTTCTACAGCCATCTTTTTCTGGTTCCGAAGCCAGACGGCTCGTTCCGTCCAGTGATCGACTTAAGCTGGATAAACAAGCTGATCGTGGCTCCAAAGTTTTATATGGAGACCATTCGATCGGTCAGAGCGAGCATTCGAGTGAACGACTATGCTGCGAGCATAGACCTCAAGGATGCATACTTTCACGTCATGGTACATCCGGCGTTCAGAAAGTATCTTCGCTTCGCTGTCCTAGGTGTTGTTTATCAGTTCCGAGCGATGTGCTTTGGTCTGAATCTAGCGCCCTGGGCATTCACTCGAGTAATGAACTCGGTAATGACTCATTTCCGAGCTCATTCGTCGGCGGTAACGTCGGCTTACCTGGACGATATTCTTCAGAGATACGGCAACGAGTTAACGCTTCAGAACGACATGCACAATCTGCTTCTATTGCTCCGACGTCTCGGTTTCATAGTAAATGAAGAGAAGTCGGATCTGGTGCCGTCCAAGTCATTTACCCACCTGGGAATGAGCTTCGAGACGCACAACAATCTCGTTCGTCTGCCGTTAACCAGAGCGAAATTAGTCAGTTGTTATGCTCGCTATTGTCTTCACTGAGACAAAGTGTCAGCGAGGGAATTCATGAGACTAATAGGTTTGTGCGGAGCTGCCTCGGTTCTCATTCCGATGGGGCGGCTACGCACCCGTCCTCTCCAGGTCTATCTGACTCAGAATTGGAGAGTGAAGATTCATTCGCTCGAAACGGACATACTCTTGTCAAGCCAAGTGAAACAAGAGATTCAGACTTGGGCAGACATACAGTGGTTAACTCAGGGAGTTCCACTGCAGTTGCCAGATCCGAGTTTTACGATTATGACGGATGCCAGTCAAACAGGCTGGGGCGCGACACTGAGCCCATCGGATTTGAAGTGCCAGGGTCTTTGGGATCCGCAGTTTCTAAGCAAGCACATCAACATCAAAGAGATGATGTCGATTTGGCTTGCTCTACGTCATTGGATAGACGTTATTCAGAATGCACACATGCAAATTATGTTCGACAATACGACAGTAGTTGCGTATATTTGGAACCAAGGTGGCACTCATTCCATTCCGTTGCTCAATCTAACGGAAAGAATTCTTCTGTTTGTATTAGAACATCAGATTCTTCTCTCCATCCGTCATATTCCGGGTCGTCTGAACGTCTTAGCAGACTCCCTTTCACGGAGGGGTCGCCTGTTGCCGTCAGAATGGACTCTCAACAAGCAAGTATTCAATCAGATTTGCTACCAATGGGAACGGCCAATGATAGATTTATTTGCGACACATCTCAACAACCAGTTGCAGACGTATGTGTCACCTTGTCCGGATCCTCGAGCGTTTGCAGTAGACGCTCTCTCGATCTCTTGGGACGGAATGATAGGATATGCGTATCCTCCAGTGCCATTGATTCAGCAGATATTGCTCAAGATAAAACAATCGCAATGCAAGATTCTGTTGGTAGCATCTCTGTCTCCGCAGAGACCGTGGATAAATCTACTCAGGTGTCTGTTGTGGGACATGCCGAGGAAGCTTCCTCAACGGGAAGATCTTCTTTCGCAAGGGAAATCGCGCATCCTCCATCACAATCCGCAAGGTCTAAACCTTCACGTATTTCCATTGTGCGGTCCTTCTTGCACGGAAAACATTTTACAGGACGAGCAGTGGACGCGATTTCTAACTGCAGGAGGACCTCCTCTTCGCTAAACTATGCTGCTAAGTGGAGGGTCTTTTGTCAGTGGTGTGAGGATCATTCAGTAGATATTTATGATCCCTCCATTCCAGACATAGCAAACTTTCTAGTATACTTGTTTGATGAGATTAATCTGCAGCCTATCACCATTAAGGGTTATAGGTCTATGCTATCTGATACCTATGCACATCATGATAGCTTGAGGATTGGAACTAATGTCTCTTTATCTAAGTTAGTTAGAAATTTTTCGATAAATAGACCTAGAACCCTTAGATTAATTCCGAAGTGGAATTTGGCCTGGGTTCTTCTTAAGCTAAAAGAAGCGCCTTTTGAGCCTCTTGACACAGTTGACTTCAAATTCTTAACATATAAGACAGCTTTTCTCTTAGCTTTCTCTTCTGCTAGAAGAGTTAGTGAGCTTCATGCACTATCTGTGGAGGATTCTCACTACCGTAGTGTCGGTAATACTATTACCTTTACCACTAATGTTGGATTTTTGGCTAAGAATTAGGCTCCTAATAAGTATCCTGAACCTATTATTATTAAGGCCCTTCCATCATCTGATGGGCGTAGGCCTCTACTGTGTCCTGTTAGAGCAATACGTATTTACAGACGTAGATCTGAGTTCATCAGAAAGGGACGTAAGCGTTTCTTTCTGTCTTTGATGCCTAATAGAAAGGATATTATGGTTCATTCTATTGCTAGATGGATTCAATTAACTATTCGAACTGCTTATGAAAAATTATCTTCCTCTCAGCAGTCGGCACTCAAGATCTCAGCTCATGAAGTAAGAGCTCTTTCTACTTCTTGGGCCTATGCTGATTGTATTGCTATTACTGATCTAATGAAGGCTGCATATTGGTCTCAACCTTCCACATTCACTAATTTTTATCTCAGAAATATTGAGTCCATTTCTGGAGACCTCCATTGTTTAGGTCCGTTATCAGTTGCTCAGAATATCGTCCACTAAACAGTTGCAACTATAGTTATGTAGGCTTTCTGTTCCGGCAGTGACTCTGTCCTGCTGCCCTCTTCGCTCTGGGGTATTTGACCCAGGGCAAGGGGAAGGGGGGGGGGGGGGGGGGCGGGTGTTCCCTTAGGTCACCTGCTTTATAGTGAAAAGCAAGGGAATACCTCCCCCAGAGTCAGTAATTCTGAGTCGGTACCGGGATGGTTTTAAAGTGTAAGATAATGTTTAATCATCCATGTAATATTTTTAAAGTGTAGCTCGGTGTGAAGCATTTGTATATGTCATGTGTCAAACGAGCGTTAATATACAATCCTCGGACACTTTTAATGAATATAAAGAGTCTCATTTCTCTGGACTTCCTTTATTTATTGGCTTACCTTTAAAAATATTAGTATAAAGGGTTATACTGGATGTTAATAGAGATCATTGATTATTATGCTCAATTACTGATCGGTGTTGTGTCTTTCTTCTTTATTATAAATAGGAAAGATACATGTAAAGCCTATCTCTTCTTTTCTCCTGGAGAGGATATTCTTTTATACATAATTGAGCTTATTGGATTTTCCTTTATGTCCTAGGCCCTCCAGCCTATTTACTATTCAGCTAAGTCTGGGTCATTGGTACAGTATAAAAATGTTAAAAAATTTATAGTAATTTATATATTTTTTATACTTACCAATGACCCAGACGGGGATGGCCCTCCCAGGAGTTGGGAACTCATACCTCCCCGCTGAGTACATAACGCCTACCAGGCACTGGTTGTAAGAATGATAATTGGCGCCAATTTCGGGACTTCCTCGACACTGCGCATGCGCAGAGGAGTCGATGTATGGAGGGCCATATAGGACATGTATTTTTCGGTTTTTGATGCAAATTTTGGGGATTGGGGGGGGCAAAATTTGTGTTTGGCCCTGAATTAAGGAGATTAGCACCAGCTAAGTCTGGGTCATTGGTAAGTATAAAAAATATATAAATTACTATAAATTTTTTAACTTTTAGCTTAACTTGACAAAGTCAAAATAAGGTATTGCCATCACACGAACTTCCCCATTTGGTCATGATCTGTCAACCATGACGACTGCATGAGCCCAAAACCTGAAAACCTTTAGCACAGTCTACAGGTTGTATTTATGGAGGCAGGAGCAGTTAACATTTCAAACGTTAACGTGTAACCAAGTCAATAACGTTTAACTTTGAAGATTATAATTGTATAGGAGGTAGCATTGCGTCGTTATCTTGTGTTTACCCAAGGCAGATCGCGCGTGTCGATGACATCGAATTTTGCACCAATCGACAAAATTAAAGAACACAAATAATTTAGATGTCCGTCAATTATAGACAACCCATTGATTTGGTAGAGAGACCACGAAGCCCTCCTACCAACGTTGGCGAAGTAGGCCTGCCGATATTTGATGATACAGCAATATCAGCTTCACCCAAACGCCCATTTTCCATGAAAGGACTGGTATTCGAGCAATTCGAGTGTCTCTTTCTAAGCATATGGCCGCAGAGATTGTATTCTTAAATGAAAACATCGCTAAATGTTAGAATTTACGATAACTTGAGAGAATTATATTAAATACTCGTCCCCTGAGTTCCAATGTGTTCTATGTACCAGTAGGCAGCCAGCAGGCACATAGAACACATTAGAACTCAAGAGACGAACTGTACGTAAGTTCAATCATATTCAAATTCAAATCAATAAAAATGACCGAAGTTATTAAAATTTTGTTTATTTCAACATTTAACTCGTTAACACAGAATTATTTAACATGTTAACGTGTTAAGGAACATTTTTACTCCTCCCAGCCCTCTATGGAGGGATTTCATTGTAACTTGCATTGGTAGGATGACTCCGTATAATGCATAGATGAGAACGTCCCCTTTTGGTCGTGATCGTTCAACTGTGATAGCTACAGGGCCCAAAGTCTGATAACCTTTAGCACAGTCTACAGGTTGTATTTATGAAGGGATAATAGGGATTTCATTGTAACTTTGTAGGGTGACTCAGTATAATGTCTAGATGAGGACGTCCCCCTTTTGGTTGCGATGGGTCAACTGTGATGGCAACACAGGTCTGAAGCCTGAAAACCTTTAGCATAGTCAACAGGCTGTATTTATGATGGGATTTCATTGTATCTTGATAGGATGACTCGTTTTGGAATAATTTCACTGTAACATGTAACTTTGGTTGACATACATGAACTGTGAGGGACACATTAACCCACCCCTAAATTCTTGAAAACATAGCATACTGCATGGAACAGAATTTAACATATTCTCAATTATCACAATTCTTGCCATATTTCATAATCCTTTCATAAACATTGAACATTATCCTTTTTATCAAACACAACACACAGTCAAGTTAAGCTACAGTGTCATTGACACTTTCATTCCCAATGCATGGCCCCCAGATCTTTTCCCAAAGAGGGTGGAATAATCCCTGTATATGGGCAGCCAAGACTTGCCTAGAAAAGACTACCAAAGTACGTACAATGTAACTTGCTAGTTCCTCCAGAGACAGCATGTTGGGCCACCTGTTCTGTTGCTGTGAAAAATGAACAAAGTTGGGGAATTAGGCCCTTAACCCTTTATCCAATGTAACATACAAAACCGGCCAGCTCTATTCACAAAAATCGCCAATTAATTTTCATTATTTTTTTCATTTTTTGTCTCAAAAACATAGGTTATGATCCTTCCTTGGATCGAGCTCGTTTCCAATGAGGGGGTCATAACTTATATTTTTAGACATAAAATGAAGAAAATGAGTTATTCAGGAACTTTGTTTGCAAGTATCGTCTGCTTTTCATGTTAGGTAGAGAGTTAACCCTTTAACCCAATGCAGTTGATATCAAATTTATTATTTTAAATATCATTATTTAAAATTTTTCAAAAACAAAACCATATCATGTAACCCCTTATTGGAACAAGCTCAATATGATATGGTTTTGTTGAAAAATTTTTGAAAAATTTAATTTTTTCAACTGCTCAATTTGCATATTATGCTGGCGGATGCGGGCAATTTGTTAGGTAAAGGGTTAAAGGTTACAATTATGTTTGTCAAAATCTTAATTTATTGAATATCTATGAACATGGGTGGGGGGGGGGGAGGCGCGGTTGCGTTGTGGTAACCGTTTCTCATCAGATCACCGAAGTTAAGCAGCGCCGTGCATGGTTAGTAGCTGGATGGGTGACCATTTCAGCAACTGATTCATGCTCCCCCTATTGTGTCCTTGGGTAAGGCACTTGACCCCTATTGCCTACATGGGGGCACGATGACGCTGTGTACTAAGGCATACTGCATGTCGAAGGTACACATGTCTTCAACCACTGTAACCCTGCCTGTGCCGCTGTGCAGAGTTCAGACTTACGATGTTGGAGAGCTGATAGTTGCTCATTGTTGCTCGGTGGTTCTCTCTGGGTACTCCGGCTTCCTCCACCTGTAAAACTGTCACCGACATGATATGACCTGGCTGTTAATGTGTCGTTAAACCCTAATAAAAAAAAAATAAAATAAAAAATCTATGAACATAAAATTAATCTCACAAACAATTTATTTTCATTGAAACATAAAAAGTTGGACATTGTTAATGGTTTATTGTGTTTATTTTCAGAAACATGGGTTTAGAAACCCCAAGAACATATCTCCATTATGCCATCTAAGGACTACTTTAATGTATTGGGTGTTAAACCAGGAGCAAGTGAAAATGAGATTAAAAAAGCATACAGAACACTGGCCAAAAAATGGCATCCAGATAAAAATGGTGAACCTGGAGCTGAAGAGAAATTCAAAGAAATTTCTGCAGCATATGAATATCTTAAAAGTCAAGACAGACGAGAAATCTTGGAGAGTGATTTGAATAGAGAGAAAGCTAAACAGAACACAGCTAAAACTTCCTATTCATTTAATACCAGCTACTCAAAACCCAACACAAGTTCTTACAGTACTTACTCGGATACTTCCTATACCAGTTATTCTTGGGAACCAGGTTATTCTGCCAGAACAGACAACACTGAAAAACAAGATGATAAACCTAAGAAACCGAAGAAAAAGAAACCTCATTGGACAGATAGTTTTAAACAGAAAGAAGAGAAGAAAAAATCAAAGCCAGCCACACCAGAATGGAAATCAAAATGGAAATCTTCTTCTGAAAGATGGGATGAGGCGAAAAGTTCAAATTCAAAATCCTATACTGATCCATGGGATGATGACTTCATGGATGACACTTTTAGTCGGGGTTCTACTCCTGAACCAACATTTGCTGGAGCGCCACCATATTCTTCTGCTTTCAGATCATTTTGTGAAAACCTTGATTCAGAGTTTGATACCTTTTTTGCAAATACAACATTTGGGGATGTAAATAGTGGACTTGGAGGTTTTACTTTTATTAATTTGAATGGAGGTTCCAGAAAGAAGTATCCATTTGGAAGCGTGCCTTTCTCTAATAAAGCCAAGCACAAAGCAAAGAATGTGGCCCCAGAGCGAGGAAATGTTGATGATTTGAATGATGAATACATGTTTAATGAAAAAGCTAATCCAGAAACAACTAAAACAAGTTATTCGTCTGAAGAAGAGTTTGATGCGGGTAAAATGCTTTTTTACAACATACTTGCAAGCCTGAAAACAAGCAGACTGTCATCTGCAAAATGAGGTCCCCAGAGGGTGAATTTGGTGATGCTACCCTGCACAGCAGGGTAGCATCACTAAATTTACCCTCTGTGAACCTCAATCTGAAGCAAGGTCTCAAGCCTAAACAGAAAAATGTACCCAGAGGATAAATTGGCCCACTGTTTGGGATAGCATCAGCAAATTCACCCCCTGGGTATGTCATTCTGCAAATGACAGATTGCTTATATTCAGGCTTGCATACTTGTGCAAGATTTTTTAACTTTTTTAACTTTTTTTAATAATTATTTGATTGGGAGCATGGTGGCACGGTGGTTAGGGCATTGGACTTGAAACCCAAAGGTCAGTGGTTCAATCCTGACCAGAGGTGACTGCGTTGTGTCCTCGGGCAAGACACTTAATCCTGATTGCCCACATGACAGTTGCTTACCATTGCTCAGTGGTTCTCTCCAGATAATCTAGTTTCCTCCACCTGTAAAACTGTCTGACACAATGTGATCCTGGCTGTTGAAAGTATCATTAAACTTCTAACAAACAGTTATTGATTAGAGATGAGCAGTATTGAAATGTTAAGTTCGGTATCGGTCTCGGTATTTTGTACCTTAATATTGGTTTGGTATTTGGTATCTGACAACTGTAATTTGCTGATAGTACCAAAGGGGGAATTCCCATCAGGAAAAGACAGAAATAGTTGTTATCGCATCACATTACCCCAACACTATAAATGCCACTGCCATTGAGCTCAACAGTGGCATTCTTTCATGGACACAAATCATATCTACTGTAATTGTGAGAATTTTTCTAAATGCTCTTTCACGTTTAAAGACATTCTTCAGGTGTTTGCAATCTCAGAGCATGTATCCTGGATAGAAAGTTCTGCTGACAATAGATAAATCACTTGGACAGGGAATTCTAGTCAGGTTTTGGTTGCCTTAACAGGGAATTCTAGCCTTAACAGGCAGCCAAGACCTGACTAGAAATTGCTATTATGCAACTGGACATGTACAGGTTGTAGTTGAGTGGAAATTCAGGACAATTGCCAGAATATTGAGGGTTAACAATACTGAAAAGAAATCGGTCACTCCTTTCATGAAAATGAACCTTTCAACTGTTATCAAGCCTCAACAGGGCTTTATATGCAGCCAATGTAGGAAAGGGAGCGCAGTGGCTCAGTAGGTAGAGGTGCATGCTGCAATCCTAGAGGTCCTCGGTTCGAATCCCGCCTGCGGCAACCGCATTGTGTCCTTGAGCAAGACACTTCATCTCCATTGCCCTCGTGGGGCACGGTGGCATTGTGTACTAAGGCGTACTGCATGTCGATGGTGTACTTGTCTTCAACCAATGCTAACCCTGCTTGTGTGGAGTTGGTATGTTGGGGAGCTGACAGTTGCTTGCTGTTGCTCGGTGGTTCTCTCAGGGTACTCCGACTTCCTCCACCCGTAAAACTGTCGCGGTCTTGATTGGCCATTGTGCATAAATATGTGACCCTAAACACCAATAAATAAATAAATAAATAAATAAATAAATAAATAAATGTAGGAAAATTTGAAAATTCAGATGGTTTCGGTATTCAGCTATTGGTTCAGTTCAGTTTTTTTGGTATCCCTATGATATCGATATCAGTACATGTAGTTCTTTGGTATTTTACCCATCTCTATTATTGATCCCTGACAGGTACCAAGAGTGGGTGACTGAAACCAAACTGCTAGTATCTTTCACAGTGACAAGTAAAGCTGGGTGGCTCTGATTTTTCAGATTCGGTTTTGGTTTGGTTTCAGTTTTTCTCTCTGTGTTAAGAACAGATAGTAAATAACATTTCATGCTCCTTAACTTGGAGAAAACTTTGCAATAGTTTTTACGACACCACTCACCACAAAAGCCCTGCCTTTAGGTATCTCCATTGGGTTCTGCCTAACTTTCCTTTGATCATTCTTAGGGGTTCTATGGGATCAGCTGCTATGCCTATTCAGTCAGAAAAAAAACCCATACATAAATCAGGGTAACTAATAAATAAAATTCATCAAATCTGTGTTGTGTTCTGATTGTCACATTTTCTCCCTTATCGACTCGTCCAGTGGATTAGTCAATAAGGGTGAAACTGTGACTATCAGAACAAGATCTATTTGCCATTTTGCTGGATAGACTAAGTAACAAGATCCCATCGTGTTTTCTTTCCCGGTCAGATAGTTTGCTCAGTTTACGCACAAACACAGTTTTACCATTCAGCTGTTTTTTTGCTCAACTTTGGCGAAGCCAAATTTGAGGTATTGTCATATGGCCCGTCGTCCGTCTGTCATGCCGTACACACGACTCGGGCTAGAGGCCGTATTTATGAACCAATCTTTACGAAACTTCTTAGGTACCTTTGTTATCACCTTGAGACGAGAACGAGTGTTTTGGGGTCCAGTCCAAAATTTAAGCCGGCCGCTGGCAGCCATTTTGTACCAAAATTAGGTGCAATCAGATTTTTGCGCAGAACTTCCATATGAAAGCTCTGATTTGAATAATTTTTTTGTATGAAAGTTTAGTACCATGGGATACTTCACATATAATAAGGGTTTTTTTCTCGTGCATAAGTTATGCCAATTAGACTAACTTTGATCTATCTATTTAATGTTACTTTCAACACTGTAACTGCAAATTCCAATACGGCTTGGGCTAGAGGCCGTATTTATGAACCGATCTTTACGAAACTTCTTGGGTAACTTTGTTATCACCTTGGGACGAGAATGAGTGTTTTTGGGTGCAGTCCGAAATTCAAGATGGCTGCCGGTGGCCATTTTGTACAAAATTAGTGCAATCAGTTTTTTGTACAGAACTTCTGTATGAAAGTTCTAATTTCAATAAATTTCTGTATGAATGTTTAGTAACATGGAATACATCACATATAGTACAGGTTTTTTTCTCGTGAAGAAATTATGCAAATTAGATGAACTTTGATTTATTCAGTGCTACTTATACACAGTAAGTGCACATGTCAATACGGCTCGGGCTAGAGTCTGTATTTATGAACCGATCTTCACGAAACTTCTTGGGTACCTTTGTTATGACCTTGGGATGAGAACGAGTGTTTCTGTGTGCGGTCCAGAATTCAAGGTGGCTGCTACATGAGTGGCCATTTTGTACCGAAATTAGGTCCAATCAGATTTTTGTACACAACTTCTATACGGCTCAGGCTAGAGGCCGTATTTATGAACCGATCTTTACGAAACTTCTTGGGTACCTTTGTTATCGCCATGGGACGAGAACGAGTGTTTGGGGGTGCGGTCCAAAATTCAAGATGGCCACCAGCAGCCTTTTTGTACCAAAATTAGTGCAATCACTCCAATCAGTTTTTTGTACAGAACTTCTGTATGAAAGTTCTGATTTGAATAAATTTTTTAGGAATGTTTGATAACATGGAATACATCACATATAATATGGGTTTTTTTCTCATGCAGAAATTATGCAAATTAGATGAACTTTGATTTGTTCAGTGCTATTTATACACACACATAAAGTGCACATGTCAATACGGCTTGGGCTAGAGTCTGTATTTATGAACTGATCTTCACAAAACTTCTTGGGGTACCTTTGTTATCACCTTGTGACAGAAACAAGTGTTTTGGGTGCCTTTGTTATCACTGTGCTATGAGAACAAATATTTTTGGGTTCAGTCAGACCCACTCTGGGACTCAAAGATTTCTTTTCTAGTTTAGCATCTAACTGTCACTCCACTTTTACAATACTTTACCTCCCCGTGGGATCCCCGAGAAGTAAACATCACTTGTTTACTGTTGTAAACCAGTTCCGCTTTACTAGTAAAATAGGACCCAGTCACCAATGCTTGGGGTGAAAGTCCTCTAACATGGGCAACATGTTGATCAATGATTGACTAAACTTGACTTCATCTCCATATTGTGTCACGTTTAGCCATGGTGCATAAATGTGTGACGTTAACCACCACCAACAAACAAACAAACAAACAAACAAACAAACAAACAATACTTTACCTATATATTTGTTACAGACTGCGGTCAGCATTTTTGTACAGACCATTACAATACTTTACATGTACCTTTGTTATCAGGTCATTACCTAGATGACTGGCATTGCTGTGTCACATACTATACATGTAAATGTCTTAAACAAGTTGAGCTACAGTGTCATTGACACTTTCATTTGTTGCATCTTACAGTTCGGTTTTCCAGTTTGCCACAAAAACTGGAACTGAACTAAAAAACAAAAAAACCACCCAGCCCCAGTGATAGGTACCCCAAAAATGTTATTTACAGTCTTGGTGATGCATAATGTATAATCATTTTACTTAAGCAAGATTCATGTACAGTGGGGATCAGTTAAGTGCATATTTCTTAATTGAATAATCTTGTTAATTATCCCCGCATTTTAAAAAATGCGGGGATATTGTCATGATCTCCGTCCGTACGACCGTATGTCCATACGTCCGTATGGCCGTACGTCCGTACTTCCGTACGTCCGGTTTTGTAATTCGAAATGCTGTAACTTTCTACAGTTGTTCGATAGGGTCTGTGCAACCCAAAAATACAACTTTTAAATTTTTGTGCCACCAGGTGGCTTCTGTGGAGCCACTTAAAAAATGTGTTATTTTTTCACTTTTTTGCTGAATAGTCCCAACCTATGTAATTCGGAGTTCTAAAATTACACTAGGGTGTTGCTAAATGATCTGTAGATATGTAGGAAGGTTTCGGATTTTTCGGGTGCCACGTGGCTGTGCCACCGTAGCCACTTTTGTGTTTTCTTAGACCGTTTCCGGCAAAAGGCTCGTAGGATATGTAATTCGAAATGCTAAATCTATGCTCAGATGTTGCAGTAGGGTCTATAGATGCGCATGAAGGTTTCGGATTTTTCGGGTGCCACGTGGCTGTGCCACTGTAGCCACTTTTGTGTTTTCTTAGACCGTTTCCGGCGAAAGGCTCCTAGGGTATGTAATTCGAAACGCTAAAACCATGCTCAAATGTTGCAGTAGGGTCTGTAGATGTGCACGAAGGTTTCCGATTTTTCAGGTGCCACGTGGCTGTGCCACCATTGCCACTTTTGTGTTTTCTTAGCCCGTTTGCGGCAAAAGGCTCCTAGGGTATGTAATTTGAAATGCTAAAACCATGCTCAAATGTTGCAGTAGGGTCTGTAGATGCGCACGAAGGTTTCGGATTTTTCAGGTGCCACGTGGCTGTGCCACTGTTGCCACTTTTGTGTTTTCTTAGACGGTTAGACCTTTTACGGCGAAAGGCTCCTAGGGTATGTAATTCGAAACGCTAAAACCATGCTCAAATGTTGCAGTAGGGTCTCTAGATGTGCACGAAGGTTTCAGATTTTTTAGGTGCCACGTGGCTGTGCCACCGTTGCCACTTTTGTGGTTTCTTAGACCGTTTCCGGCAAAAGGCTCCTAGGGTATGTAATTTGAAATGCTAAAACCATGCTCAAATGTTGCAGTAGGGTCTGTAGATGTGCTCGAAAGTTTCGGATTTTTCAGGTGCCACGTGGCTGTGCTACCGTTGCCACTTTTGTGTTTTCTTAGACCATTTCCGGCAAAAGGCTCCTAGGGTATGTAATTCGAAATGCTAAAACCATGCTCAAATGTTGCAGTGGGGTCTGTAGATGCGCACGGAGGTTTCGGATTTTTTAGCTTTCACGTGGCTGCGACACCGTTGCCACTTTTGTGTTTTCTTAGACCGTTTCCGGCGAAAGGCTCCTATGGTATGTAATTCGAAACGCTAAAACCATGCTCAAATGTTGCAGTGGGGTCTGTAGATGCGCACGAAGGTTTTGGATTTTTCAGGTGCCACGTGGCTGTGCCACCATTGCCACTTTTGTGTTTTCTTAGACCGTTTCCGACGAAAGGCTCCTAGGGTTTGTAATTTGAAACGCTAAAACCATGCTCAAATGTTGCAGTGGGGTCTGTAGATGCGCACGAAGGCTTCAGATTTTTCAGCTGCCACGTGGCTGCGCCACCATTGCCACTTTCGTGTTTTTTTAGACCGTTTCCGGCGAAAGGCTCCTAGGGTATGTAATTCGAAACACTAAAACCATGCTCAAATGTTGCAGTGGGGTCTGTAGATGTGCATGAAGGTTTCCGATTTTTCAGGTGCCACGTGGCTGTGCCACCATTGCCACTTTTGTGTTTTCTTAGACCGTTTCCAGGCGAAAGGCTCCTAGGGTATGTAATTCGAAACGCTAAAACCATGCTCAAATGTTGCAGTGGGGTCTGTAGATGCGCACGAAGGCTTCGGATTTTTCAGCTGCCACGTGGCTGCACCACCATTGCCACTTTCGTGTTTTCTTAGACCGTTTCCGGCGAAAGGCTCCTAGGGTATGTAATTCGAAACGCTAAAACCATGCTCAAATGTTGCAGTAGGGTTTCTAGATGTGCACGAAGGTTTCAGATTTTTTAGGTGCCACGTGGCTGTGCCACCGTTGCCACTTTTGTGTTTTCTTAGACCGTTTCCGGCAAAAGGCTCCTAGGGTATGTAATTCAAAATGCTAAAACCATGCTCAAATGTTGCAGTAGGGTCTGTAGATGTGCACGAAGGTTTCGGATTTTTCAGGTGCCACGTGGCTGTGCTACCGTTGCCACTTTTGTGTTTTCTTAGACCGTTTCCGGCAAAAGGCTCCTAGGGTATGTAATTCGAAATGCTAAAACCATGCTCAATTGTTGCAATGTAGATGCGCACGGAGGTTTCAGATTTTTTAGCTGCCACGTGGCTGCGACACCATTGCCACTTTCGTGTTTTCTTAGACCATTTCCGGCGAAAGGCTGCAAGGGTATGTAATTCGAAATGCTAAAACCATGCTCAAATGTTGCAGTAGGGTCTGTAGATGTGCACAAAGGTTTCTGATTTTTCAGGTGCCACGTGGCTGTGCCACCGTTGCCACTTTTGTGTTTTCTTAGACCGTTTCCGGCGAAAGGCTCCTATGGTATGTAATTCGAAACGCTAAAACCATGCTCAAATGTTGCAGTGGGGTCTGTAGATGCGCACGAAGGTTTCGGATTTTTCAGGTGCCACATGGCTGTGCCACCGTTGCCACTTTTGTGTTTTCTTAGATCGTTTCCGACGAAAGGCTCCTAGGGTATGTAATTCGAAACGCTAAAACCATGCTCAAATGTTTCAGTGGGGTCTGTAGATGTGCACGAAGGTTTCAGATTTTTCAGCTGCCTAGTGGCTGTGCTGTTGCCACTTTCATGTTTTCTTAGACCGTTTCCGGCAAAAGGCTCCTAGGGTATGTAATTCGAAATCCTAAAACCATGCTCAAATGTTGCAGTAGGGTCTGCGCACGAAGGTTTTGGATTTCTGGGGTGCCACGTGCCTGTGCTACCGTTGCCTCTTTCATGTTCTCTTAGACCATTTCCGGCGAAAGGCTCCTACAGTATGTATTTCGAAATGGTAAAACCATGCTCAAATGTTGCAGTAGGGTCTGTAGATGTGCACAAAGATTTCGGATTTTTTCAGGTGCCACGTGGCTGTGCCACCATTGCCACTTTCGTGTTTTCTTAGGCCGTTTCCGGCGAAAGGCACCTAGAGTATGTAATTCAAAACGCTAAAACCATGCTGAGATGTTGCAGTAGAGACTGTAAATGCGTAGGAAGGTTTTGGATTTTTTGGGTGCAAAGTGGCTGTGTCACCGTTGCCACTTTTGTGTTTTCTTAGACCGTTTCTGGCGAAAGGCTCCTAGGGTATGTAATTCGAAATGCTAAACGCATGCTTAAATGTTGCAGTAAGGTCTGTAGATGCGTACAAAGGTTTAAGATTTTTCAGATGCCACGTGGCAGTGCCACCGTTTTTCTTTGGTGTTTTCTTAGATCATTTCCGGCGAAAAGCTCCCAGAGTATGTAATTTGAAATGCTAAAACTATGCTCAAAAGTTGCAGTAGGGTCTGTAGATGTGCACGAAGGTTTCGGATTTTTGGGGTGCCACCGTTGCCACTTTCATGTTTTCTTAGACCGTTTCCGGCGAAAGGCTCCCAGGGTACATGTATGTAATTCGAAACGCTAAAACCATGCCCAAATGTTGCAGTGCAGTCTGTAGGTGCGCACGAAGCTATGTCACCTGTGCCACTCAATATGATTTTAGTGTGTCATATAATACATTTCATCTTTGTATCAAGCATTCATACAAAGTCAAGGATGCAAATGCGGGGATACACTATAGTGTGCTTTGCACACAATTGACACCATCTAGTTGAATATAATTTCCAAACACAAAAGCATTTACCATACCTTCAGTACTAGTACAAATTTGACCTGTTAATTGCATATAGTTGAAAGAGTAAACTCCTGTTAATTGAATAAAAAATCTTACAATTTGTCGAGAAATTACCCTGACAATCACCAAATTATGTCTCCCCTTCCCAGAAGGGAGACATATTGTTTTAGTGCATATTCTTCTTCTTCTTCTTCTTCTCATACAAACTTTGTCCGGGCCATAACTTTTTTGTCTTTTGACCTACACCTTAGATACTTGGCATGTGGATGCATCACCATGAGCCAGTGTGCAGTGTACCATAGTGACCTTCATTTGACCTTGACCTTTGACCTGAAGGTCAGATTTATGTGTTTTTTTAAGGGAAACATCACACAAACTTTGTCCGGGCCATAACTTTTTTGTCTTTTGACCTACACCTTAGATACTTGGCATGTGGATGCATCACCATGAACTGGTGTGCAGTGTACCATAGTGACCTTCATGTGACCTTGACCTTTGACCTGGAGGTCAGATTTATGCGCTTTTTTAAGGGAAACTGTCTGGACCAGATTTTTTTTGTATTTCGAGTCAGGCTTTAGATATTTGGCATGTGGATGTATCACCATGAGCCAGTGTGTAGCGTACCATTGTAACCTTCATGTGACCTTGACCTTTGATCTGAAGGTCAGATTTGTGCTTTTTTCAAGAAAACTTTATCCGGACCAAAACTTGTTTGTCTTTTGAGCCAGGCCTTAGATATTTGGCACGTGGATGTATCACCATGAGCCGGTGTGTTGCATACCATTGTGACCTTCATGTGACCTTGACCTCAAGGTCAAGTTTATGTACTTCAAATAGGGAGTAATTGTCCAGACCAGAATTTTTTTGTTTTTTTGACCTAGGACTTGGTTATTTGACATGTGGATGTGTCACCATGAGACCGCATGTCGTCTACCTCGATGACTTTCATGTGACCTTGAACTCTGACCTTAAGGTCAAATTTATGTACTTCAATTAGGGAATAATTATCCAGACCAGAACTTTTTTGTTTTTTGACCTTGGACTTAGATATTTGACATGTGGATGTATTGCAATTAGACCGCATGTCACATGTAATCATGACCTTCATGTGACCTTGACCTCAAGGTCAAATTTATGTACTTTAAATAGGGAGTAATTGTCCAGACCAGATTTTTTTTTGTTTTTTGGACATGTGGATGTGTCACCATGAAACCGCATGTCCGCTACCTTGATGAGCTGCATGTGACCTTGACCTCTGACCTCAAGGTCAAATTTATGTACTTCAAATAGGGAATAATTGTCCAGATCAGAACTTTTTTGTTTTTTGACCTAGGACTTAGATGATTGACATGTGGATGTATCACAATGAGACCACATGTCATCATGACCTTCATGTGACCTTGACCTCAAGGTCAAATTTATGTACTTTAAATAGGGAGTAATTGTCCAGACCAGAATTTTTTTTTTTTGGACATGTGGATGTGTCACCATGAAAGCGCTTGTCCGCTACTTTGACGAACAGCATGTGACCTTGACCTCTGACCTCAAGGTCAAATTTATATACTTCAAATAGGGAATAATTGTCCAGATCAGAACTTTTTTGTTTTTTGACCTAGGACTTAGATGATTGACATGTGGATGTATCACAATGAGACCAAATGTCATCATGACCTTCATGTGACCTTGACCTCAAGGTCAAATTTCTGTACTTTAAATAGGGAGTAATTGTCCAGACCAGACTTTGACCTGAAGGTCAGATTCACGTGCTTTTTAAGGGAAACTTTGTCTGGGGCATAACTTTTTTTGTCTTTTGACCTAGACCTTAGATATTTGGCATGTGGATGTATCACCATGAGCCGGTGTGTCGCGTACCATAGTGACTTTCATGTGACCTTGACCTTTGACCTCAAGGTCAGATTTATGTGCTTTTTAAGGGAAACTTTGTCCGGGGCATAACTTTTTTGTCTTTTGACCTAGACCTTAGATAATTGGCATGTGTATGTATCACCATGAGCCGGTATGTCGTGTACTATAGTGACCTTCATGTGACCTTTACCTTTGATCTGAAGGTCAGACTTATGTGCTTTTTTAAGGGAAACGTCCGGGGCATAACTGTTTTGTCTTTTGACCTAGACCTTAGATATTTGGCATGATTGTCAATATTATTCATGTATATATAATTTGCAGTGCATTAAATAGAAAGGAAGGGGAGACATAAGTTTTAGTGTGCTAAAACAGTTTCTAGTTTCACTTGTTTATAGACCTTTTGGGCCTAAAATTTTACAAAGATTAAAAGTCTACATGTGGTCAGATCATCAGAAACGAATTGAAAGTATTTAACCCTTTACCCAACGCAAACAATATCAAAATTTATTATTTTAAATATCATTTTTTTAATTTTTCAATTAATTTCAACAAAACCATATCATGTGACCCCCTCATTGGAACGAGCTCAATGAGCTCGTTTCCAATGAGGGGTCACATGATATGGTTTTGTTAAAATATTTTGAAAAATTTAATTTTTTCAACTGCTCAATTTGAATATTATGCGGGCGGATGCAGGCAATTCATTAGGTAAAGGGTTAAGGGACTGTGATTCAGATTTGAGTCGGATAGAATCCAGTTGAATATTTGCAGAGCTCTTTATGGTAAAGGTTTAAAAGGATAAAGGACAAAAGTAGATTGAAACCTTATCAGTTGAATAATCACTTTGCCAGAAGAAAATATTCAGTTAACAGGAGTATTCATTAAACAGGAACTTGGTCATTGTTAGCTCAACTTTGGCGAAGCCAAATTTGAGGTATTGCCATGGCCCGTCGTCTGTCTGTCTCTCCATCTGTCCGTCTGTCCGTCCATCGTGCTGTACACGCGGCTCTGGCTAGAGGCCGTATTTATGAACCGATCTTTACGAAACTTCTTGGGTACCTTTGTTATCACCGTGAGACAAGAATGAGTGTTTTGGGGTCTGGTCCGAAATTTAAAATGGCTGCTGGCAGCCATTTTGTACCAAAATTAAGTGCAATCAGATTTTTAGCAGAACTTCCATATGAAAGCTCCGATTTGAATAATTTTTTTATATGAATGTTTAGTACCATGGGATACATCACATATAATACGGGGTTTTTTCTCGTGCGTAAATTATGCAAATTAGACTAACTTTGCTTTATTTAGTGTTATTTTCTGCACTGTAAGTGCAAATGCCAATATGGCTCAGGCTAGAGGCCGTATTTATGAACCGATCTTCACAAAATTTCTTGGGTAACTTTGTTATCTCCGTGGGACGAGAACAAGTGTTTTGGGGTCCGGTCTGAAATTCAAGATGGCCACTGGCGGCCATTTTGTTCAAAATTAGGTGCAATCAGATTTTTGCGCAGAACTTCCATATGGAAGCGCTGATTTGAATAATTTTCTGTGTGAATGTTTAGTACCATGGGATACATCACATATAATACAGGTTTTTAGCTTAACTTGACATAGTCAAGATAAGCTATTGCCATCACGCTTGCGGAAGTCTGTTAGTCTGTGAGTCTGTGACATCTGTTGACATTTTCCTTTAGCACGGGCTACACCCTGCAGTTCTTGTCTGATCATCACAAAATTTCATATGCACGTTTGGGGTCATGCCTAGATGAGAACATCCCCTTTTGGTCGCGATCGGTCAACCAGTATGGCTGCCCGAGCCCAAAACCCGAAGACCATTAGCACAGTCTACAGGCCGTGTTTATGAAGGGATTTTATTGTAACTTGGTAGGATGCCTCTGTATAATGCCTAGATGAGAACGTCCCCTTTTGGGCATGATCTATCAACCGTGATGGCTGCCAAAGCCCGAAACCCAAAAACTTTTAGCACAGTCTGCAGGTCATGTTTAATGTGGAGGGATTTCATTGTAACTTGGTAGGATGACTCCTTATGATGTTTAGATGAGAATTTCCCCATTTGGGCATGATCTGCCAACCGTGACGACTGCCCGAGCCCAAAACCCGAAAACCTTTAGCACAGTCTACAGGTCATATTTATTGAGGAATTTCATTGTAACTTGGTGGGTTGACTTCATACAGTGTCTAGATGAGAAATTCCACTTTTGGACATGATTGGGCAACTGTGACGGCTACAGGGGCCCGAAGCCCGAAAACCTTTAGCACAGTCTAGAGGTCATATAAATTTATGAAGGGATTTTATTGTAACTTGGTAGGATGACTCCAAATAATGTCTAGATGAGAACGTCCCATTTTGATCGCGATCATGCAGCCTTGATGGGTGCCCGAGCCCAAAAACCTTCAGCATAGGCAAAAGGTCATATTTATGGAAGGATTTCATTGTAACCTGTTAGGTTGACTCCATATAATGCCTAGATGATGACATCCCCTTTTGGTCGTGATTGGTCAACTGTGACGGCTTCAGGGGCCCGAAGCCCAAAAACCTACAGTCTACAGGTCATATTTATGAAGGGATTTCATTGTAACTTTGTAGGATCACTCCAGATAATGCCCAGATGAGAATGTCCCCTTTTGGTTGTGATCATTCAACCATGATGGCTGCCAGAGCCCAAAGCCCGAAAACCTTTAGCACAGTCTACAGGTCATATTTATTAAGGGATTTCATTGTAACTTTGTAGGTTGACTTCATATAATGTCTTTATGAGAACGTCCCCTTTGGACGCAGTTGGGAAACTGATGGCTACAGGGGCCCGAAGCCCAAAAACCTTTAGCACAGTCTACAGGCCATATTTATGAAGGGATTTTAATGTAACTTGATAGGATGACTCGTTTTGGAATAATTTCCCTGTAACTTTTGTTGATATACGTTAACTGTGAGGGCCACATACATTAACTGTGAGGTCATATTAACCCACCCCTCAGCTCTTTAGTACAGTGTACACCTCATATTATTTTTATCATAAACATAGCATACAGGGAACAGAAATGAACATATTCCCAATTATCACAATTCTTGTCTTATTTCATAATCCTTTCATAAATATTGAACATTATCCTTTTCATCAAACACAACACACAAGTTAAGCTACAGTGTCAGTGACACTTTCATTTTCTATTGCATAAATTATGCCAATTAGAGTAACTTTGATCTATTTTATGTTACTTTCAGCACTGTAAGTGCAAATGCCAATATGGCTCGGACTAGAGGCCGTATTTATGAACCGATCTTTACGAAACTTCTTGGGCACATTTGTTATCACCTTGGGACGAGAACGGATGTTTTTGGGTGCAGTCCAAAATTCAAGATGGCTGCTGGCGGCCATTTTGTAGCAAAATTGGTGCAATCAGTTTTTTGTACAGAACTTTTGTATGAAAGTTCTGATTTGAATAAATTTCTGTATGAATGTTTAGTAACATGGAATACATCACATATAATACAGATTTTTTTCTCGTGCAAAAATTATGCAAATTAGATGAACTTTGATTTATTCAGTTCTACTTATACACAGTAAGTGCACATGTCAATACGGCTCGGGCTAGAGTCTGTATTTATGAACCGAGCTTCACGAAACTTCTTGGGTACCTTTGTTATCACCTTGGGATGAGAACGAGTGTTTCTGGGTGTGGTCCAAAATTCAAGATGGCTGCCAGTGGCCATTTTGTGCCGAAATTAGGTCCAGTCAGTTTTTTGCACACAACTTCTATACGGCTAAGGCCAGAGGCTGTATTTATGAACCGATCTTTACGAAACTTCTTGGGTACCTTTGTTATCACTGTGGGACAAGAACGAGTGTTTTTGGGTGCAGTCCAAAATTCAAGATGGCCACCAGCAAACTTTTTGTACCAAAATTAGTGCAATCAGTGTTTTGTACAGAACTTCTGTATGAAAGTTCTGATATGAATAAATTTTTGTAGGAATGTTTAGTAACATGGAATACATCCCTTATAATACCGATTTTTTTCTCGTGTTGAAATTATGCAAATTAGGTGAACTTTGATTTATTCAGTGCTGCTTATACACAGTAAGTGCACATGTCAATATGGCTCGGGCTAGAGTCTGTATTTATGAACTGATCTTCACGAAACTTCTTGGGGTACCTTTGTTATCACCTTGTGACAGGAACAAGTGTTTTTGGGTTCCTTTGTTATCACTGTGCTATGAGAACATATATTTTTGGGTTCAGTCAGACCCACTCTGGGATGATTTCTTTTCTAGTTTAGCATCTAACTGTCGCCCACCTTTACAATACTTTACCTACACATTTGTTACAGGCTACGGTCAGCATTTATGTACAGACCGTTACAATAATTTACATGTACCTTTGTTATCAGGTCACTACCTAGATGTTTATCACTGCTGTGTCACACTCTATACATGTACATGTCTTAAACAAGTTGAACTACAGTGTCATTGACACTTTCATTTTATATTCTAGTGATTTATTTATTGATTTATTAACGTTTAATGACTCCCTAACAGCCAAGGTAATATCATGTCTGTGACAGTTTTACGGGTGGAGGAAGCCGGAGTACCCGGAGAGAACCACCGAGCAACAACAAGCAGCTGCCAGCTCCCCAATATCATAACTCCGTAGATTAGATTGGTTGAAGACATGCTCACCATCAGCGTGTAGTACACCTTAGTACACGGCATCATCGTGCCCCCATGTGGACAATCGGGGTTAAATGGCTTGCCCAAGGACACAATGCAAGAGTCTGAATTGATCGCTCAGACGGTCACCCATCCAAGGACTAACCAGGCTCGATATTGCTTAACTTTGGTGATCTGACGAGAACCGGTTACCGCAATGCCACCGAATCCCCCCCCCCCCCCCCCCCCCCCCCCACTATATTTTAGTGATAAAGTGTAAACACTTTCTATTATATCGTGTTTGAGAGAGGTCAATGATGTCTTTCAAAAGTATGTCAGTATATTGGATGTACTGAGCCCAAATATGTCTATAAACAAAGGGAATTCTGTGGTTGTCAGTTTTTCTGATAAAATAGGACCCAGTTACCAACGTTGGAGTGGAAACCCGCAAAAGTGGAATGCACTGATCTATAAACATTTGGCTATACAGCCTATACTTGACTTCAGGAGCATGATGGCTCAGTGGTTATGACATTGGACTTTACATAGAAAGGTCCACAGTTCGATCCGCTTCCAAGGGTAACTGTGTTGTGTCCTTCATCCTGATTGCCCATGTGGGGGCACATTGGCACTGTGTACTAAGGCATACTGCACATCGATAGTGCACTTGTCTTCAAACAATGATAACCCTGCTGATGTGGAGTTCGTACATTGGGGAGACTGATAGTTGCTCACTCTTGCTTGGTGGTACTCCTGCTTCCCCCACCCGTGAAAATGACTGACACAAAGTGATCCTGGCTGTTGAAAGTGTTGTTAAACCCCAATAAATAAATAAATAAAAAAATACTTAACTTCATATTTTTGTGTTGTGGTCATGATATAGCCAAAAATACTGAAAGTGACCTTAATCCTTTACCTATCACGGATGATATCAAAATTCATTATTTTAAATATATTTTCAAAATTTTCAAAAAATTTCATCTAAACCATATCATGTGACCCCTCACTGGAATGAGCCTGATGAGCTCATTCCAATGAGGGGAGTCACATGACATGGTTTTGTCGCAGTTTTATGAAAAATAATCTTTTTCCAAAAAAATGAATTTGTAATTATGCGGTCAGATTCAACTGATGCATTAAGTAAAGTGCTAAAGACCAATAAATAATTATTATTAAGTCAACAGTGATTGTCAGAGTAACTTTCCCATATATCCTAAGATTATTTATGCAGTTAGTGAAAGAATACTCTATAAACTATAAATTTTTCCTGAAGATGGTATAAATGCAGGGTTTACTTTGGGTGTCTACAGGAATCAAATATGGGACCGTTTACCAATGGCATTTGGGCATAATTTTTCCCAATTCTCAACCCCCAAATTTCCCAATCTCAGTCCCCACTCGAAAAAAAATGTGATGCACAATTGGTGTTCTGAACTAGGTAGTCATAGGGCATCAGAAAACCATTGATTTTCTGAGGACTTAAGACCACCCTGGTCCCAGTTCAGGACACCAGTTGTTCATTAATTTAGAAATTATTTACCAACTGAAGCTTAGAAAGTATCTGAATTCAAAGGCAAATGACATGTTCTTCTTTAATAGTACAAGTACTGTACAGTCTACTAGAGACTATAGAGACTGGGGACAGGGTGAACATGATTCTACACAGTTGAAACTACAAGTCCTGTCACTGTATTGTGTACTGTTTTGATGTAATAGCTAGGGCTGTCACGATTTTTTAATTTAGGAATCGATTAATCGTCGCAAATAATCTATGATAATCGATTGATCGTACCTAGATGACCCCCATCTCCTTCTCTTTGAAGTCGATAAAAATGAAGCTGAAGTGAGTTGACCTACCTCAAGTAAACAACGAAGACGATCCTCTTTTAGTTACATTCAAATCTTTGATGTTCTGAACTTTTGAACCGTCAGTGTAATAATCAAGACCGGTCGGCAGTTGCGAAGTTCGCAACTGCCGACCGGTCTTGATTATTACACTGATGGTTCAAAAGTTCAGAACATCAAAGCTTTGATGAATGTACCTGCAAGACAAATACTTCCAATAGCTTCTTGGGGTTTAACACCGATGTTCTTAACTCTTTACCTTTAGAAACAATAGTTTTTTCAACATATTTTCTTTTAATTATTACACGTTTAAAATGGGATATAATTTACCGATTATTCGACAACGAAAAATACTAATCGATTTTGCCGTGACCGATCAACAATCGATTAATCATGACAGCCCTAGTAATAGCACGCTGAGTAAGTGCACTTTTGTCTCTTTCAGACTACACCATTAGCGTTATTCAATTCCTGTAGAAAAATAGCCAGACCTGTTTGGGACTGCCTTTAAAATCAATTATCATTTCGTCCCCTGAGTTCCAAAGTGTTCTATGTGCCTACTGGCAGCCTACTGGCCTACTGGCAGCCTACTGGTACATAGAACACATTGGAACTCAGGGGATGATTTGTCAATCTTGCATTGATTCGCAATAATTCATACCCCATTCTGTGTCACACTTCGATACATTTTGACTGTAGAAAACATTTTGACTGTAGAAAACATTTTGAATAATGAGATGTGTTGCCAATTTTTCCCTTGTGTAGCTGAATGTATTACAATTTTTTCAGTCACAATAGTAATACCTTGAAGTGAATATAACCAAAATAGCATACAAGTTTTTGCAGTGAAACTTTCAGGTGCAACTGCACTCCGAAGCAACCTGAGGAGGGCAATTGTTTTCCACTCCTTGATTTTCTAGATTGCCAGGCCTGATGTACAGTTGAAACTAGAAGTCCTGTCACTGTATTGTGCACTAATTTGACGTAATAGCGCACTGAGTAAGTGCACTTTTGTCTCTTTCAGACTACACCATTAGCATTACTCAATTCCTGTAGAAAAATAGCTTGCCCAACTTTGTAAAATTCTATGCTGATAAATATAGATCTTTATCACCATTCCTAATCTCTACTTGGATACATGTACAGTTAAAACTAGAAGTCCTGTCATGAAATGCGCACAAATAGCATGTTGATCGGCTCGTTAATCTACGCGTTATGACCATAGGAAGGCTATCAAATTCTGAACATATGGCCTGTGCACAAGCAATGTTTCAGCTAATGGACCTCTGGGTAACCTGGAGATCCATTGGCAGAAACGTTGCCTGTTTTTGCTGTAAATAACCAGGAGAACGTGCCGTGCTTTGGATGCCATTCGATATGGCAATAGTGCGCAATTCCTGCACGCAATTCCTACGCGCAATTAAGCCTAGATAAGTGCACAGTTAGTCACAGGACTTCTAGTTTTAACAGTAAATGTGATAATGTAAATAGATTTTGACTGCATGTACAGAATGAAGAGAGTGGATTACCACTGAATCGCAGTGCCATATATTCTCCACTCAAAAAGTGTTTATAAATGCTCATAACAGTACACGAAACACTTGAAAACTGTCATCACATGGGTGCCACCCAGTGTTCCATGTGATGAACGTTTGCAAATGCTTCTTGTGTTTTGTCCACAGAAATTGTATGTAAATACTAAGTGAAAAATCTATCCCACTGCAATTTAGTAGTGATCCACATACTGTTGTCTCAATATTTTCTTTCTGTTTGATCAGTTCAGTTTGTGATTTCGCTACCGACCTCGCTAATTGCCTATTATATCTTTCATTGCACAGCACAAACACTCTTGTGTATTTCAGACTACTTCATTCTTCTGCAGTAAGGAACGCATTAACTGACGAGCATTTTCTGTGCTAACTGTGAAAGGACTAATAGTTTCAACTGTACGACCACTTGTAAAACTCAATTGTAGTATAAATGCAGGGGGTTAGGTATCGGTCTTAATGTTCGTAATAAGCCTGAAAATAAGCAGACTGTCATCTGCAAAATGCGGTCCCCAGAGGGTGAATTTGGTGATTCTACCTGCACAGCAGGGTAGCATCACTAAATTTACCCTCTGTGAACCTCAGTCTGAATCAAGGTCTCAAGCCTAAACAGAAAAATTATACCCAGAGGATAAATTGGCCTGCTGTATGGGATAGCATCAGCATATTCACCCTGTGGAGTCCTCATTCTGCAAATGACAGACTGCTTACTGTAAAAGCAGAAAAGTTCGTTGGGGATTTAATTTTGTGGTTTTCGTGGGTGAGAAAAAGCCATGAAATTAAATCCCAACGAAATTTATGCCCACAACACCTCCATCTATGACGAAAATATCTCAATCCACAGTGATGAAAAATGGTATTTCAGAATGATGAAACTGCTGACCAACTACATTTTAATAGCCAGAACAAATTAATCACACTAAAATTTTATTTATGAAAGAAAATGAACATACATACAAATAGTATTGCTAGTAAACTAAACACGATTAAATGAACACATGGACTCCACAAAAGATTTCATTTTATCACAAACTGTCATTACATCATTTAATTAGCATCAATGAGTCCATTGGAATATTTATTCATCTAAAACTTCCTCTATGCCCGCAAGGCGAAAGCCATTCAGAATACAGTCTTTGTCTTTCGACACTTAATCAAAAGCCGATAATACCCAGTTGCCATGAATAGGTTTTATGTAGTTTATTCGCAACTTTTGCTCGCTGTTCTGGAGAGTAGAATTCATAGTCATCCCGTTTCCATTTTCTGCAACTGGTTGGTGTTTTTGGCGATTGCATGAGCTTCTCTATTTCATCATTCGCCGCTGTTACTTGTGCAGCACTGGCTTCATCCAATGATCGACTTGGTGACGGCAAACTGGGTGAAGATGGTTCATGTATTTTAGTATTTGTTAACCATTTTAACAGAGCCATTAATGGTGTTTTCATTTTAGAGCACAATGTGCTCAGAAGAGGCGCCATCATATTGATGTTTTCAAGTCGGCTGACCACGAAATTAAATCCACATGAAAATGCCCGAATTCACAAAGCCACGAAAATTTAACCCCACGAAATTTTCTGCTTTTACAGTATATTCAAACTTGGTTCGTCTGTAAAATTCACAATTGTAGCCCACATGATGCAGACTTTCCCAATGGCATGGCTTCCGGATTTTTTCCCAAAGAGGACAGAAGAATCCTTGAAATGGTTTGGTGTATGGACAGGCCTGGCATTCTTTAGGAGTGCAGGAGTGCTGCATGCCTAGAAAAAATTGAGGAGGGCAATTTTTTGCACCCCTTGATCTTCTGGAATGCCAGACATGTTTGGGACTGCCTTTAAAATCTGTTATTTCGTCCCCTGAGTTCCAATGTGTTCTATGTGCCAGTAGGCACATAGAACACATTGGAACTCAGTGGACGATTTGTCAATGTTGCATTGATTCGCAATAATTCATGACCCATTCAGTGTCACATTTCAACACATTTTGAGTGTAGAAGACAGTCACATAAAAATTGAATGCAACATTTTGACTAATGAGAAGATGTGTGTGCCAGTTTGTCCACTGTGTACCTGATTGTGGAACAATTTTTCAGTCACAATAGTAATACCTTGAAGTGAATATAGCCAAAATGGCATACAAATATATGCATTGAACATTCCAGGTGCAATTGCACTCCAAAACAATTTGAGGTGGGTAACTATTTTGCATTCCTTGATTTTCTAGACTGCCAGGCCTGTTTGGAAGATAAATGCATATAACATAATTATTCAGTAAGGAAATATCCAGTTAAGTGGTCTCTATTCTATTACAGATGGTTTTATAAACAGGCCTGTCAATATTGCGGGAGTGATCTCTCAGGTTACTCAGAGGTTGCGCAACCTATTTTTCACTCTCGCAACAATTTTGGAAAAATTCCTGAGATAAGCTCATAATGCAGTTGAATGGAATACTACCATATCAAAGGCATTTAAGGTACCAATGGTCTCAGTACGATTCATTGGCCTTGTCCCTGGTACCCCTGGGCTAGAAGCCCAGGGGTACTGGGGACAAGGCCAATGAATCTTTCAGACACTAAGGTATCCCCATCTCAGTACACATAACACTAGTTTGTGAATTGCTTATTAAAAAACAGGTTACGCAGAATAAAATGGGTTACGCAATAACATTTTTGCAGGGCCTATTTTCGGGTTACGCAAATTAAATTTTGGTAGGCCTGTATAAACACAACTTTTGTGTTCATTAACCCTTTACCTAACATGAAAAGCAGACAACATTTGCAAACAAAATTCTTGAATAACTAATTTTGTATCATTTTTTGTCTCAAAAACATAGGTTATGACCCCTCATTGGAACAAGCTCGATGAGCTCATTCCAAAGAGGGGGGTCACAAACTATGTTTTTGAGACAAAAAATGAGAAAAATAATGAAAATTAATTGGTGATTTTTGCGAATAGCACAGGCTGATTCTGACCATTACTTTGGGTAAAGGGTTAAATGAAGAAGAAAATCACAACAGTTAGGCCACACAAAGTAGATCTGTTTCTCAGGCCATTATTTGTAAAATTGCATGTGGGCGAGCAGTTTTTTTATTTTATTTTTTATTTCTGTAATTATTTTTTTGCCATCAAAAGTTCATGCTCTTGGTTTATGTTTTAGGCCTCATAATGTACGGAATAGCGTTGGTGGTGGTGTATTTCGTCCCTTGAAAGCAAAAAGGCTTTGCAATGCTAAAGCATTGCAAAGCCTTCTTGCACTCAAGGGACAAATTTATAAAAAAATTTAACTTGGGTAAAATATTAGACATAAACTATTCAATAAAAAGAGAGCATGCGGCTGCCAAAAGGACCATGCGGGAGGGCCTGAGGAACAGATTTTTATTTTTTTTAGGCCTTACAAAGATTTATTTTTATTATTTCAGATGAAGATCTCTACAGATGTATGTATTGTGGAAAGAGGTTTATATTCACTGATCTGGTAACTATGAATTTCATTATATACATGTACTCAACTTCATTTTGTACTTTTTATTAGCTACCACTCTCGCATTGGAATGACATAAGAAGTCAAAATTGTGGTGCCCTTTTACAGTCTGCACACTGATTCAGGAAGGTGTGGATTAGTACAAGGAAAAGATTATCCCCTACTGGGTGAGCCGGTCACACTTGACCCAGTTTGGGCTTATTTTTCTTGCTGCTTTTGCACCACTTTTCTTTCCCAAATCGCTTGGGAAAGAAGAAAATAGAAAGTATTTTTCCGAGTTAGGGACTTCCACTGTAGTACAAGCCTGTTGTAAACAATTGTAAGGTAGGTATAATAAGAAAGGAAATTTACTATAAAATTTAAATTTCTTCAAAATACATTCTCCACTTTGACACATAAACTCTGTATTATTGCGACATTTATAATCACAATTAAGTTCATCTGACTGATCTGGGCAGTTGAAGTCACCATCACACCGATAGTCAACTGGAAAACACAAGTCACTTTTGCTACATTTGAATTCTCTCGCCGAATCACAGTGGTAGTCACAATTTGTCTCATCTGAGTGGTCTGCACAGTCATATTCCCCATCACATTGAGTAAAATACGGAATACAGTGACCATTATCACATTTAAACTGGTCCATTCGGCAACTTCCATACTTGCAGTCATTGTCTTCATCTTTCTCATCTGAACAGTCTGTTTCATGGTCACACACTCAATTATTTGGTATACATCTTCCATTGCTACAGTTAAAATGACCTTGTGGACAGGATCTCTTTCTATCACAGTCATCTTCATCTCTTCCATCTAAACAATCTTCATGTCCATCACACTTCTGGTGTTGAAATATACATTTATTGTTGGAACACTTTATCATTAACCCTTTGAGACTTTAATTATCCTGGCGTCCAAACGTCACTGGGAATTCAGTTTCTTCAACGTTTTTCGAAATGCGACATCAAACATTGGAAAGTGCAAACAACAAGATATTTTTCACATTAGTCATTATCTGGTTGAGGGCTAGATTATTTTTGGAGGTCTGAATTTGTTATTCAAAACTCGTTTTATTACAAATTATTGGAGAGTGGCCACTTGTAATAACTTGTAATACAATAAATTTTTGTAAACAAAATATTATTTGTGTTTGACTGAATATGAAATATGTTTGAATATGAAATATAAGCAAGGAGAGTGTTGGATTTTGTTCTGGTATCCTCATTTTTTGAAAGCCCTGATAGTTGCTTCTAGTACTCAACCAGTTAAGAAGTCTTGATACTAAGATTATATTAGTATTTCAAGCTGTGATAACATTTGGCTCAACTGTTGTCACTAAGCACTATTCAGAGAAAACAGGAATTGAGGTTAAAACTTTAAAAAATCGAAAACTAATAACAAAACAAATGACCACAAAGTATCAACGCGTTGTTTGATTTCGTACGTCATAAGGCGTACAAAAGTGTCAAAGGGTTAAGGACTCTGAGCAAATATGGTATTTGCCTGTATCTGTATCTTCATCCGAGTCATCTCCACAGTCATCATCACCTTCACATATCCACCGCCGATCAATACATTTTCCATTCTTACAATGAAACTTAACATCTTTATCACAACAAACTGGCTCAAGATAGTCGGCAATAGCTTTGAAAATGAATTTTCCATTTTCGTTACTTGAATTAAAACCATTCCTGCACTGACACACTGCAGTTATATTTTTGGAAGGATTGCACATTTCTGGACATAAGAGGAAGTGAAGATTTTGGAAAGTCCCCTCTTGTACAGTGGGCCGGAAGCATCAGCTGAACCAATAGGAGAGAATAGCAGAGAGAGTATTGCTATCAAAGACAGTCATATGCATTTGGATCTGCTACTGGAGAGATCGGGAAAAATCATTAAAAGACATAGAGTTGGTGGTCTAGGAATCGAAAACGTTACCACTCACAAGCCAGAAAATAAGCAGACAGTCATCTGCAAAATGAGGTCCCCAGAGGGTGAATTTAGTGATGCTACCCTGCTTAGCAGGGTAGCATCACTAAATTTACCCTCTGTGAATCTCAATCCGAATCAAGGTCTCAAAACCAAACAGAAAGAGGTACCCAGAGGATAAATTATATGGGATAGCATCATCAAATTCACCCTCTGGGAACCTCATTCTGCAAATGTCAGACTGCTTATTTTCAGGCCTGACCACTCATTTGCGCTATTTACAAATAATGTATTCCCAGAGCAGTGGAAGTTGTGGCAAAGACAGTTAGCTGCAGATGAGCGGATCTACTCGACATTTTAGCATGTAAAGATAAAAAAAAGAAGAAAGAAGAAAAATTCTTGCATGTTGTACTTCCTGTAGCAGAAAAATGACTGTAGTCATCCATTGTAGGGATGAGGACAATGGCAAAACGGCTGAGCATGTTCTTCAAATTTTTGAAGACCTGGGGGTTGATCCAGCTTAATATGCATAGGCACTGTTTCAAGGAGATGTCAACAGAACTTGCTGCTTGGCAACAAAAATTGCCAAACTGCAAGTTCAGCTTCACTAATAGCGTATTCAGAGATTTTTTTTACATGAGAAGCCATTTCGGGGTTGCCAGTAGAGAAGAATCTGATTCTCCGTATCTATCGCCTCTTCGCCACTGCCCAGTAAACACACCCTGGATGATCATGCCTCTTATTAGGTGTTCTAGTAAACTTAAGAATGTGCCTATGTCTGTTTTGGTTGCTTTAGCCAACCAACATGCTTGTCGTTTATATGGCATTGATTTGTGCTAATCTATGAACTATTTGTACAGCTGTAGATGTATGTATGCAAAGAGATGTATGCATCTGTTTGCATATGTGCATAAACACATATTATGTATATGTCAATGTAAATTTGTATAAATGTGGATTGGATTTTTGTCAGGCATCCGAAAGTTTTATACTTTTGTATCTCCTAGTACTTGAAGATTATGATCAGGGAATTTAGCACAAATAGATAAAATTTGCACATAACAGCTTGGACACCCAGGGTGATGTTCATATGGAGTACTTTATGGTACCTAACAGTTATGCCACCACATAACAATATGATAAATTTGTTAAAGTGTCCCATTCACTTCATTAAAGTAATTTATATGTACCTCCTCTCCTGGTCGAAAGTTCTTACTTTTGATCATATCTAACCATTTATTTGTCTTTTGGATAGGTGGGGGCGTGGTGGTGTTGCGGTAACCGGTTCTCGTCAGATCACCGAAGTTAAGCAACATCGAGCCCTGTTAGTCCTCGATTCGGACTCCCGCATTGTGTCCTTGGGTAAGGCACTTAACCCTGATTGTGTGCATGTGGGGGGCACAATAATGCTGTGTACTAAGGCGTACTGCACGTCGATGGTGCGCATGTCTTCAACCAATCTGACCCTGCCTGTGCTGCAGTGCGGAGTTATGATGTTGTGGAGCTGGCAGCTGCTCGTCGTTGCATGGTGGTTCTCTCCAGGCACTCTGGAGTTAACTACAGTGGTATTGAGAAGCTATTTGTGTAAGTTAAATCATATAATAAACTGGTATACCATGATATTGCTTTCATTACCATTAATGGTATTCAAATTGAAATATCATGTACACCTTCATTTAATTAAATTCTTCTTATCTCATCAGAACAAATGCAATTGTTCCTATATCCCAATAAATTCTGTCATTTGATTGGTCAGAATGCCTTGGACAAATAGCCATGACAAAGGGTGCGCCCAACATGCAACATCCAGGGTATAAGTGCACGAGAAACATCGGGGGTATATGGTTTAAATGAAAGCTTTCCACGTTTGCTCGCCTCGACATAAAAAATCGAACCAAAAAAACAAACAAATAGTCACAAATATCATCAGATTTCCGACAATACCATCATAAAAATAAATTAAGAGCAAATAATTTGTCCCCTGTGTACCAATGTGTTCTATGTGCCAGTAGGCACATAGAACACATTGGAGCTCAGAGGACGATATGTCAACAAAATACTGTTTACTCATTTCCTTAACAACCCAAGGGATGTAAATCTATCTGTTGTCTTCTGCGATTATAAAAACAAAATAATTATCACGAATTTGGTCCAAGTGATTGTGGAGCTGAGAAATGCATCCACAAATTTATTTCCACTAAGTTGTATTATGTTTCAAATGGGACAAAAATGTTATCTCCGCCAACATGTATGGTATATGGAGATTTAATACCTGGATATCTCATTTAAACATCTCGCCTGTGGCTCAGTGTTTAAAAACCGACTTCCAGGGATTAAATCTCCATATACCATACATGTTGGTGGGGATAACTAATAATACCATGATATATTGCTTTCATTCAGTACCATTAATGGTATTCAAATTCAAATACCAAGTACACCTTCATTGAATTAAATTCTAATTATCTCATCAGAATAAATGCAATTAACAAAGTATTGTTTTGAAATTGTTTCTATGTCCTTTACAGAAAGACCATGAACCTGAGTGTGGGCGCAAGGCTCGTAAAGGTTTTCCCACTCGTGAAAGTAGAAGCTTCTATGATAATGATGACATCAACTCTACAACTTTCAATGGGAAGAGTAGTAGCTGGAGAACAAGACATGAAGATCTTATAAATAATATACGCAGGGCAAAGAAAGCTCACAGAAAAAGTGCAGATTATAGCAATGGTAAAGTTTACTGATAGAAGAGTGACCAAAATATTCCCCTCTGTGAAATGAAAATATTTATTTATTTTTTGGAGTTTAACAACACTTTCAATAGCCAGGATCACCTTGTGTCGGACATTTTTGTGGGTGGTGGAAGTCGCAGTACATGGAGAGAACCACCGAGCAACGGTGAGCAATTGTCATTCCACTGTTAAAATGTAGTAAATCTGCTGCTTCTCCTTTGGGATAGATCACACCTTGAAGCAGTGCTGTATATATCGAGAAATAATCGACTTTGTCGTTAAATCCTTCGCTAATGATCGGCAGTTTCCGTGAGTTCTGAGTAACTGCAGAAACTATTCCATAGTATTATACAAACGAACGTTGTCGAGTAATAGTTTCTGAGAATACTGCTTTCCAATTCCTAAAGTTTTGATCCCAGATTCGGTGAAATAATGGCTACGGTTAACCAGATATTATCCGGTTATAGGTCCCGGTTAGTCGGTTGTGAAAATGAGCCAACCGTTTCAACCCTACCGATTTTCCAGCCCATGATTGTGATACGATCTGAATTCATGAAGTAGATAGATGCTCAGTGAATTTGTGTTGTAGACCAATCAACATTACATGTTGAAAATAATGATTACCGTATTTACTCTATGTATTGAGACAGCTAAAAATAATTATATTTTTATACTGTTCCAATGACCCAGACATAGCTGGTGCTAACTCTTAAAAATGTAGGGCCAAACACATATTTTGCCCCCCCATCCCCAAAACTTGCATCTAAAACCAAAGAAAACATGTCCTGAATGGCCCTCCATACTTCACCTCGACTTCGCATGCGCAGTGTCAAGGACGTCCCGAAATTGGCGCCATTAATCATTCTTTGTTTGGCCCTTCATCAGTTAACATCTGACTGATCTTTGTGCTTGTAAATCTCAGTTTAAATGATGCCAGACACATAATTATTAGAGAAATGGTGATTCTAAGGAGGATATAGAAGGAGGAGAGGAAAAATGAGTGACAGAAAATAATCAGGGCTGTAACTTAAAATTTTTTAATGAAATTATGTTAAGTTACCTATTTTCGAGTCAAGAGCCTGTTGTTGTCATTCTTGTTATCAAGTTACACTGCTTGTTCAGTGTTTTCCTCTCTCCCTTTCCTTTAAGTCCCCCCTTGCTATTCTCCCATGCTTTTGGCATATTTTCTGTAATATTATTACTAAAATTTCTTGGGAGTTTTAGCTGGATAACAGAATAAATTCTGTTCTTTTCCCCATGTTTACGTCTTCACTTATGGGTGGTTAGGCGTAGTGTTCTGCATCTACCATCTGATGTTCTGCAGTTTCTTCCCTGGAAGTCTCTGTTTTGCATCAGATAGTGTATTATTGGTAACTGATTTCGGGCCTGAGTTATCAGTGCCTGGAGTCTTGTTTCTGGTGTTTTTACACTTCTTGTTTACATTGACAACAGCCCTCTGTGTGAGGGGGGGATTTCTTGAAAATAATATCTTGATGTTAGTTTAATCAATACTAGATACATTATTATTGTTCGTAAGTGTTGCATTAATTTTTTTAAAATTTTTGCCCACACTTAGGCTTGGGATCCATTGGGGCTCAACGTTACTTTTCAGAAACTTGGGCTTTTCTGAAAAAATATTTTTTCAAAATTTTTTTTTTGACTTAAATTATTTTTTCTATGTTAATGGATCATGTTATTATGTATTTTGATTGTCAGGGGTTGGTGCGAGTACTAGGACTTTGTTTTCTTTTCACATTGAAAGGATATTGTTCAATTGTAATAAGAGGAAATCTTCCTCTGACTTTCATAATTATTGTATAAATGTAGTCAGTGTACTCGCATTAACTCCGGTTCAGTATGTGTTAATTTCGATGACAACATGGGAAGCGTGTGTCACGGTATGTTAGTGGGGAAATGGCCATTCCGGTCCTTTCCCCGCAGGGTCACTCTAGTTTATCAATCTCTATTTCAGTCGATCAAGAACAGGGTGATGTATCCGTGATGTCTTCCAAAAGTGTGCCTCCGTCGTCACAATTAATGAAGAGCTAGCGGAAAAGTGCTCATGAAAATATGTCAATTGCCTAAGAGGTCCCTAGTAGGATCGACGGCCTTTGACATCCGCTAGCTCACCTGGTGTAGCGTCCATTCATCGAATGGTTCGGCATCCGGGTTCGTCCGTTGCGGTCCAGAAGGAGTTTTGGGTGATGCGAGCACTATAAATCAACCAAATGCACACCCAGTGACGGCGGATTAGAGGAGAGAACGGAGGAAGCCTTTTAGTCCGGTTCCTAGCTCGTCCAGGTCCATCCAGACTGCGAGCGAGAGAGGCCCCTCTCTCGTACAACATCTGGCCCCAGATGTTGTGGTACAAAATGTTTCGCATTCGGAGCATACGTCCACCGCTCGGGACGCTCCGTTAGATAGACAGCCCGGAGAGACTGTCAATAAGGCTTCCTCATCCTCATGGTAGTGCACACGACCGCTCTTGGCTACGTGACCTCGGATATCCAGTCAACTTCGCCAATCAGAGAATCCTCGGCGACCAGGTCACGCCATCCGATAGCCAGGGACACGAGGCCTGGAGACTCCGGACGTTCGCATAAGAAAGTATGCGGGAGTCAACGTACACGGAGCTTCCAGCGGCAAAGCATCATAAGACCGCTACTCCACAGGCCTCGGTGACGGACGTGCTATCCCAAATAGCACAACTTATCGCAGCATCCCAGCAACGACAGAATCTCTGTCGCATCATGTAATATCCGACGACGCTGGGTCGGGATGCTCCGCGGAAGCATCAGGTACGGACGTCCAAAAATTTCATACGGTCCGACGGGATGCCGAAAGGGATTCGGAGGATTTCGAGCTTTCCCTTTCGGAACAACATAAGCTGCTGTATATGTCATCCGACTTTATCTTCTAGAGGTTCTTTCGCCGGACCAGAATGCTGCGATGCCGGATAAGAAACTGTTAGCATCGGTGGACACAGAAATTTTTGGTTCAGTTCAGGGACATCGTCCCTCAGTTCCGACTCAGTCCAATAATGTCACAGAACTTTCGATTTATTGAACGACGCTATATATTTTTTTTTATATGCTTGCTATTTACAAGCATGTCTGGTTTCTTGTTCACAAAATTACTGAGATGTCTTTCAAAAGTGTGCCACTGTCGTCATAGTTAATGAAGAGCAAGCGGCAATTAGTGCTCATGGAATACGTCAGTCGCCTAAGAGGTCCCTAGTAGGATCGACGGAGTTGACATTCGCTAGCTCACCCGGTGTAGCGTCCGTTCATTGAATGGTTCGGCAGTCGAGTTCGTCCGTTGCGGTCTACGAAGGAGATTTGGGTGATGCGAGCACTATAATAGACTTTAGTACACACCCAGTGACGACGGATTAGAGGAGAGATCGGAGGAAGCCTGTTAGTCCGGTTCCTAGCTCGTCCAGGTCCGTCCGGGCTGCGAGCGAGAGAGGTCCCTCTCTCGTACAACAACATATGGGACCGGATGTTGTGGTACAGACATTTCGCATTCGGAGCATATGTCCGCCGCTGGGGACGCTCCGTTATATAGACAGTCCGAGTGACTGTCGATAATGCTTCCTCATCCTCACAGCAGCGCACACGACCGCACATTGGCTATGTGACCTCGAGTTTCCAGCCAGCTTCGTCATTCAGTGATTCCACGGCGAACAGGTCACGCCATCCGGTAGCCAAGGGACACGAGGCCTGTACACTCCGGTCGCTCGCATAATAGAAGTATGCACGGGGTAACGAACATGGAGCTTCCAGCGGCAAAGCATCGTAAGACCGCTTCTCCACAGGCCTCAGTGACGGACGTGCTATCCATAATAGCACAGCTTATCGCAGCATCCCAGCAAACGACAGATTCTCGGTCGGATCAGGAATAATCCGACGGCGCTGGGTCGGTGCGCTCTGCTGTTGCTTCAGGTACGGACGACCGAACACTTCATAGGGTCTGACAGGATGGCGAAAGGGATTCGGATGATTTCGAGCTTTCCCTTTCGGAACAACAGAAGCTGCCATACATTTCTTCCGGCATTATCTTCCAGAGGTTGTTTCGTCGGACTACATTGTTGCGATGCTGGATAAGAGACTAATAGCGTCATTGGACACGGAGTTTTGGATCGGTTCAGGGACATTGTCCCTGAGTTGCCGACGCAGTCCAATAATGTCATTAGAACATTCGAATTATTGAACGACGCTATATATAAGCTTGCTACCAAGCATGCTAGTCTAGTTTCTTGTCCGCAATGCTCTATTCTGCCTTTCATCAATTCTAGGAAAATAAATTTTTATTGGCAGAACAGGGCATACCGAGAGTTCCTATGCGTCTAAGACGGTGAGGCTGAAGACTGGGAATTATCTTTTTCGCCGTCTATGTCAATTCCAACCATGACGTTGGAAACGACAATGATGTCTAATAGACTTAACTTAGTCGCTTTATCATACGTAGACCACCTTACTGAGGCGTTATCATTATGTCTTCAAGAGAAAGAATTCCAGGATATGATCCTCAATGAGATTTCTTTCAGGGGCAGTAGTTTTTCCACATATAACTCCGCCCTTCAGTGGCAACCTGGAGTTGGTTAGACGTGACGCAGCCCCAGCTACATCCACGCGCGTGGATAGTAAGGTGAAGAACTCTCTCAGAGTCGCTTCGGTCTCGGAGAAGCTTCTCTTCGACGGCTACCTTTCAGCAATCTATGAATTGCTCGATATACACATTCTCTTGTCTATCAAGTATAACAAGAGATTCAGACTTGGGCAAACATTCCGTGGTTGACTCAGAGAGTGCCACTGCAGTTGCCGGATCCGAGTTTTATGGTTATGACGGATGCCAGTCAAACAGGTTGGGGTACAATATTGATCCCAACGGATTTGAAGTGCCAGGGTCTTTGGGTTCCGCAGTTTCTAGGCAAGCACTTAACTTCCAGGAAATGATGTTATTTTGGCTTGCACTATGTCATTGGATGAACATTATTCAGAAACGCATGTCCAAATCCTGTCCGATAATACAACAGTAGTTGCGTATCTCCGGAACCAGGGAGGCACTCATTCGGTTCCGTTATTCAATTTAACGGAAAGAATCCTTCTGTTTGTTCTAGAACACCAAGTTCTGCTTCGGTCCGTCATATTCCGGGTCGTCTGATTGTATTAGCAGACTCCCTTTCACGTAAGGGTCGCTTGTTGCCGTCACAATGGACTCTCAACAAACAAGTATTCAATCAGATTTGCTATCAGTGGGAGCGCCCAATGATAATTTATCTGCGGCACAACTCACTAATCAATTGCAGATGTATGTGTTTCCATGTCCGGATCCCTGAGCTTATGTAGTTAACGCTCTATTGATCTAATAGGACGGAATGATAGGATATGCGTATCCTCCAGCGCTGTTGATTCAGCAAGTATTGCTAAGATAAACATCCACAATACAATTCTGTTGGTAGCATCTCTGTCTTCACAGAGACCGTGGATAAATTTACTCAGGTGTCTGCTGTGGGACTTACCACGAAAACTTCCTCCATGAGAGGATCTTCTTTCGCTGGGGAAATCGTGTCAACTTCATCACAACCCGCAAGGTCTCAACCTTCACGTATTCCGTTGTGTGGTCCTTCTTGCACGGCAAGCATTGTACAGGACGAGCAATGGACGCGATTTCTTACTGTAGGAGAACCTCCTCTTCGCTATACTATGCGGCTAAAGTGGAGGCCCTTCCGTCGTTGGTGTAGGGATCATTATGTTGATATTTTTGATCCCTCCATATTAGACATTGCAAACTTTCTAGTATACTTGTTTGACGAGATCAACCTGTTACTATTAAGGTTATAGGTCTATGTTACCTCATACCTATGCACTCCATGATAGTTTACAATTGAGTCTAATGTCTTTTTATCTAAGTTAGTTAGAAACTTTTCGATAAATAGACCTAGAATCCTTAGATTAATTCCTGTACAGAATTTAGCTTGAGTTCTTATTTAGCTAAGTAACCATTTGAGCCTCTGGAAACAGTAGTTTTCAAGTTCTGGCCTTTTAAGACAGTAATTCTCTTAGTCTTCTCTTCTACTGAGGAGTCAGTGAGCTTCATGCACTATCAGTGGATGATTCTCACTTTCGTAGTTTCGGAAACACTATTTCCTTTACTACTTATGTTGGATTTTTGGTTAAGAATCAGGCTCCTAATAAATATCCGGAACCTATTGTTATTAAGGTCCTTCCGTCTTCGTACGGACATAGGCCTTTACTCTGTCCGGTTAGAGTTTACGTATTTATAAACAGATCTCAGTTTATCAGTAAGGACGTAAAGCTTCTTCTGTCTTTGATGCCTAATAGAAGGACATTACGGTCCATTCTATTGCTAATGGATTCAATTAACTATCGGTACTGCTTATGGTAATCTATCATTAACTCAGCAGTTGGTGCTTAAGATTTCGGCTCATGAAGTAAGAGCTCTTTTTACATCTTGGGCTTACGTAATAGTGTCGCTATTATAGATTTAATGAAGGCTGCATATTGGTCTCAGCCATCCACATTCATGAATTTTTATCTCAGAAATATTGAGTCCATTTCTGGAGGCCTGCATTGCTTAGGTCCATTATCTGCTGCTCAGAATGTCGTTAACTTAACAGTTGCAACTATAGCTAGGTAGGCTTTCTGTTCCAGCAGTGACTCCGTCCTGCTGCCCTCTTCGCTCTGGGCTATTTGACCCAGGGCAAGGAGAAGGGGGGGGGGGGGGGAGGGTGTTCCCTTGGGTCACCTGTTTTATTATGAAAACAAGGGGATACCTCCTCTGGAGTCAGTAATTCTGAGCTGTTACTGGGATGGTTTTAAAGTGATAAGTTTATCTTTTAAAAATTCATTCAGGTCATAGTTTTTAAAGTATAGCTTTTGAATATATCATGTGTCAAACAGGCGTTATTATACAATCCTCAGACACTTTTAAAAGAATATAAAGAGTCTCAATTCTCTAGACTAACTTTATTTTTTGGCTTACTTTAAAAATTATTAGTATAAGGATTATACTGGATGTTAATAGAGTACATGGATGTTATGATGCTCAATTATGGAAGGTGTTGTGTCTTTCTAATTAATCATAAATAAGAAAGATACATGTAAGGCCTAATACTCTTTTTCCCCTCGAGGGGATGACTCTATTTTATATAGTTGAGCTTATTGGATTTTCCTGTATGTCCTAGGCCCTCCAGCCTTTTTACTATTCAGCTATGTCTGGGTCATTGGTACAGTAAAAAATGTTTAAAAATTTATAGTATTTATATATTTTTTATACTTACCAATGACCCAGACGGGGATGGCCCTCCCAGGAGTTGGGAACTCATACCTCCCCGCTGAGTACATAGCGCTTACTAGGCACTGATTATAAGAATGATTAATGGTGCCAATTTCGGGACGTCCTTGACACTGCGCATGCGCAGTAGAGGTGAAGTATGGAGGGCCATTCAGGACATGTTTTCTTTGGTTTTAGATGCAAATTTTGGGGATTGGGGGGCAAAATTTGTGTTTGGCCCTACATTTTTAAGAGTTAGCACCAGCTATGTCTGGGTCATTGGTAAGTATAAAAAATATATAAATTACTATAAATTTTTTAACTTTCACAGGTGTTCCAATTCTTAGAAAATGGGGAAAGAACAGAGCCTGGTCTTGATTTGATGCTGAATAAAGTTGTGTGTGATTCGTTTTCCATCACTATATACGAAAATCGCCGTCCAATTTTTTTTTATATTTTTATACTGTACCAATGACCCAGACATAGCTGGTGCTAACTCTTAAAATATAGGGCCAAACACAAATTTTGCCCCCCAATCCCCAAAATTTGCATCTAAAACCAAAGAAAACATGTCCTGAATGGCCCTCCACACTTCACCTCTACTGCGCATACGCAGTGTCAAGGACGTTCCGAAATTCATTCTAAGTTTGGCCCTTCATCAGTTAACATCTGACTGATCTTTGTGCTTGTAAATCTCAGTTTAAATGATGCCAGACACATAAATATTAGTGAAATGGTGATTCTAAGGAGGATAGAGAAGGAGGAGAGGAAAAATGTGTGACAGAATATTATCAGGGCTGTAACTTAAAATTTTTTAATGAAATTATGTTAAGTTACCTATTTTCGAGGCAGCAGCCATTTTGTTGTCATTCTTGTTATTTAGTTACACTGATATTTTTATACTGTACCAATGACCCAGACTTATCTGGTGCTAACTCTAACAAAACCAGGGCCAAACACAAATTTTGCCCCCCAATCCCCAAAATTTGCATCCAAAACAAAAAGAAATCATGTCCTAAAGGACCTCCATATTACGCCTCTACTGCGCATGCGCAGTGACGCAGGCGTCCCGAAATTGGTGCCAATTATCATTCTCTGTTTGGCCCTTCATCAGTCAACATCTCACTGATCTTTGTGCTTGTAAATCTCAGTTTAAAGGATGCCAAACACGTAATTTTTGGAGAAAATGTGATTCTAAGGAGGATAGAAGGAGGAGAGGAAAAAGAAGTGACAAAAAATAATCAGGGCTGTACTTAAAATTTTTTGATGAAATTATGTTAAGTTGCCTATTTTCGAGGCATGGGCCTCTTGTTGTCATTCTTGCTAAATGTTGCACTGCTTATTCAGTGTTTCCTCTCCCCTAGCCTTCTAAAGTCCCCCCTTGCAATTCTCCCATGCTTTTGGCATATTTTTGAGAAAGTTCATTTCTAAAATTTCCTGGGAGAGTTGCTTGGTTACAGAATGTTTTCTGTTATTTTCCCCATAGTTACGTTTTCACCCATGGGTGTATAACATTTGTGTTCTGCATCTTCCATCTGATGTTCTGCAGATTCTCCCCTGTTTTGCATCAGATAGAGTGTAATTTGATGACTGATTCCGGGCCAGTTTTTTCAGTGCCTGGAGTCATGTTTTCTGGTGTTTTTACACTGTTTGTTTACATTGGCAACAGCCTTTTTTGAGGGGGGCTGTTTGCCTTTGCTGTAGTTTATCTCACTATAAGATACATTTATATTATCCGTAAGTGTCTCATTAATTATTTAATATAAATTAAAAATTTTTGATCACACTTTGCCATTGGATCCATCGGGGCTCAACGTTACTTTTCAGCAACTTGGGCTTCGCTGAAAAAATATTTTTTCAAAATTATTTTGATTTGCAATTGTTTTTTCATTTATTAATGGATCATGTTATTATGTATCTTTGTGTCAGGGGTTTTTGCGAGTAACTAGGACTTGTTGTTGTTCTTTCACAATGAAGGGACATTGTTCAAATTGTAATAGGAAGAAATCTTCCTCTGACTTTCATGATCATTGTATTAATTGTAGTCAGTGTTCTCGCATTAATCCCTGTCCTATATGTGAATATTGGGATGAGAAACATTGGATATGTGTGTCACGATATGTTGTTTCTGGAGAAAGGGCTATGCCGGCTCTTTCTCCGCAAGGTCACTCTACTCTCTCAGTTTCTATTTCAGAGGAACCAGAACAGGGTGATGTTTCCATGTTATCTTCTACAAGTGTGCGTCCGTCGTCACAAATGAATTCAGAGCTAGCGGCAAAAGTGCTCATGGAGATTAGACAAATGTCGTCCGCTAGCTCGCCCGGTGTAGCGTCCATTCACCGAATGGTTCGGCAGCCGGGTTCGTCCAATGCGGTCCAGGAGGAAATTTTGGGTGATGCGAGCACTATAAACATAATAGATGCACACCCAGTGACGGCGGATAGTAAGCGAGAACGGAGGAAGCCTTTGAGTCCGGTTCCTAGCTCGTCTAGGTCCAGCCGGGCCGCGAGCGAGAGAGGCCCCTCTCTCGTACAACAACATCTGGGACCAGATGTTGTGGTACAAAATGTGTCTTTAGCGGAACATACGTCCGTCGCTTGGGACGCTCCGTTGTATAAGCAGTCCGCAGAGACTGTTAAGGCTTCCTCTTCTCGTCAGCGCACATGATCGCACCTTGGCTGCGTGACCGCCGATATATTACCAGCTTCGCCGATCAAGGATTCTTCGGCGACCAGGTCACACCATCCGGCAGCCAGGGATTCGAGACCGATGGACTCCGGCCGTTCGCATAGGAAAAGTATGCGGGAGCCATCTGATGCGGAGCTGCCCTCGGCGAAGCAGCGAAAGACTGCGTCTCCGCAGGTCTCGACGCCGGACATTCTTGTGCAGATAGCACAGCTTATCGCAGCATCCCAGCAGCCGACAGAAACGGTGTCGGATCGAGAATTATCCGACGGCGCTGGGTCGGTACGCTCCGCCGAAGCATCAGGGGCGGACGACCGGGAACATCATGAGGTCCGACCGGATGGTGAAAGGGATACGGATGACTTGGAGCTATCCCTTTCGGAACAACATAAAGCTGCCGTGGACTTCATCCGGCACTTTCTCTCTCAAGTTGTTCCGTCAGGCCAGACTGCTGCGGTTCCGGACAAGAGGATTATAGCGTCATTGGACTCTGAATTTTTTGAACGGTTCAGGGACATCGCTCCCGAGTTTCCGTCGCAGTCCAATAATGTTGCAAGAACATTTGAATTATTGAACGACGCTATATTTAAACTTGCTTCCAAGACGGGGAAAGCAGGTTTCTTGTCCGCTAATACTCTCAACCTGCCTTTCATTAATGCAAGGAATAAATTCGGTACGGCAGGACAGGGTATACCGAGAGTTCCTCTGCGTATGGACGACGAGGCGGAAGACTTAGAGCTATCATTACCGTCGTCGGCTTCTATTCCAACCGCGGTGTTGGAAACAACTATTGCGTCTAACAGAGCCAATTTAGATGCCTTATCTTACGCAGATCACCTTACTAAGGCGTTATCACTGCGCCTTCAAGGGAAAGAATTTCAGGATATACAATCCTCTTTAAGACTTCTTTCAAGGGCAGTAGCTTATTCCACGTGTAACTCCGCCCTTTCAGTGGCAAATCTGGAGTTGGTTAGATGTGACGCAGCCCTAGCTACATCCACACTAGTGGATACTAAGGTGAAGAACTCTCTTAGAGTCGCTTCGGTCTCAGGAGAACTTCTCTTTGACAGCAAGCTTTCTGCTATTTATGATAAAATTACAAAGAAAGCTAAGGATTCTCTGTTGTTCAAATCTGCTCCTAAGAAGTCGGATACAGCAGACACGAATAAGACAGGCACTTCTGGGTCTAATGCGCCCAAGAGAGGTTCCTATAGAGGTTCCGGTGCGTCCTCTTGGTCTTATTCGAGAGACCGTCAGGGTAGCGACTCTTGTTCGGGACGTCCTTCAGGCCGGGACAATCGGTCGGACGCCCCGAGGTCGACGGGGCGAGGTGCGGGCCGTGGAGGACGTGGTTTCTCCTTCCGCAGGCCTCGCAGGTCCAGGAGGTGATGGCTTAAACCTCTATCGCGTACCGGTTGGCGGAAGGTTGTCGAGCTTTTCACAAGCATGGGCGTCGATTACGGACGACCCTTGCGTGAGAGGAGTGACTTCGGAAGGTCTAAAGATATCCTTCAAACGAAAGCCTCCATTAACTCGAAGTCCAAAGTGGACTCATCTTCCGTCAAATCCGCAGAAAAGAGACGCTCTGTTATCAGAGGTGCAGTCTCTTTTAATGAAGAACGCGGTAGAGGTCGTAGAAAACCAGGAATCTCCGGGATTCTACAGCCATCTGTTTCTGGTTCCGAAACCAGACGGCTCGTTCCGTCCAGTCATAGATTTGAGCTGGATAAACAAGCTGATCGTCGCTCCGAAGTTTTATATGGAGACGATTCGATCGGTCAGAGCGAGTATTCGGGTGAACGATTATGCAACGAGCATAGATCTCAAAGATGCGTACTTTCACGTCATGGTACATCCGACATTCCGAAAGTACCTACGCTTCGCAGTCCTAGGAGTGGTGTATCAATTCCGGGCGATGTGCTTCGGATTGAATCTAGCACCCTGGGCTTTCACTCGGGTAATGAACTCGGTAATGAGCTATTTCCGAGCTCATTCGTCTGCGGTAACGTCGGCCTACCTGGACGACATTCTTCAGAGGTACGGCAACGAGTTAACACTTCAGAACGATGTTCAGAATCTTCTTCTATTGCTCCGACGTCTCGGTTTTATAGTAAACGAGGAGAAGTCGGATCTGGTGCCGTCAAGGTCATTCACTCATCTGGGAATGAGCTTCGAGATGCACAACAATCTCGTTCGTCTGCCGTTAACCAGAGCGAAATTAGTCATTTGTTACGCTCGCTATTGTCTGCACGCAGACAAAGTCACGGCGAGAGAATTTATGAGACTGATAGGTCTGTGTGGAGCCGCCGCGGATCTCATTCCGATGGGGCGGTTACGCACACGTCCTCTTCAAATTTTCTTGACTCAGAATTGGAGTGTGAAAATTCATTCGCTCGATGTAGACGTTCTCTTGTCAGATCAAGTGAAACAAGAGATTCAGACTTGGGCAAACATTCAGTGGTTAACTCAGGGAGTTCCGCTGCAGTTGCCGGATCCGAGTTTTACCATTATGACGGATGCCAGTCAAACAGGTTGGGGTGCATCATTAATCCCAACGGATTCGAGATGCTAGGGTCTTTGGGATCTGCAATTCCTGTGCAAGCACATAAACATCAAGGAAATGATGTCAATTTGGCTTGCGTTACGTCACTGGATGGACTTTATTCACAATGCTCATGTCCAAATCCTATCCGACAATACGACAGTAGTGGCGTATATACGGAATCAGGGAGGCACTCATTCAGTTCCGTTGTTCAATCTAATGGAAAGAATCCTTCTGTTTGCGCTAGAACATCACGTTCTTCTTTCGGTCCGTCACATACCGGGTCGTCTGAATGTGCTAGCAGACTCCCTTTCACGAAAGGGTCGCTTGTTGCCGTCGGAGTGGACTCTCAACAAACAAGTATTCAATCAGATTTGCTACCAATGGGAACGGCCAATGATAGACTTATTTGCGACACATCTCAACAATCAGTCGCAGACGTATGTGTCTCCGTGTCCGGATCCAAGAACATTTGCAGTAGACGCTCTGTCGATCCCTTGGGACGGAATGATAGGATATGCGTATCCTCCAGCGCCGTTAATTCAACAAGTATTGCTAAAGATAAAACAATCTCAATGCAAGATTCTGTTGGTAGCATCTCTGTCGCCACAGAGACCGTGGATAAATCTACTCAGGTGTCTGTTGTGGGACCTACCGCGGAAGCTTCCTCCACGAGAGGATCTTCTTTCGCAGGGGAAATCGCGCCAACTCCATCACAACCCGCAAGGTCTCAACCTTCACGTTTTTCCGTTGTGCAGTCCTTCTTGCATGGCAAACACTTTACAGGACGAGCAGTGGACGCAATTTCTAACTGTAGGAGTACCTCCTCTTCGCTAAACTATGCGGCTAAGTGGAAGGTTTTTCGTCGTTGGTGTAGGGATCATTCTGTAGATATATTCGATCCCTCTATACCAGACATTGCAAACTTTCTAGTATACTTGTTTGACGAAATCAAACTGCAGCCTGTTACTATAAAGGGTTATAGATCTATGTTATCTGATACCTATGCACATCATGATAGTTTACAAATTGGATCTAATGTCTCTTTATCTAAGTTGGTTAGAAACTTTTCGATAAATAGACCCAGAACTCTTAGATTAATTCCTAAGTGGAATTTAGCTTGGGTTCTTCTTAAATTGAAGGAAAAGCCATTTGAACCTCTTGGGATAGTAGATTTCAAATTCTTATCTTATAAGACAGCTTTTCTCTTAGCTTTCTCTTCTGCTAGAAGAGTCGGTGAGCTTCATGCACTGTCGGTGGATGATTCTCACTATCGTAGTGTTGGGAACACTATCACCTTCACTACTAATGTGGGTTTTTTAGCTAAGAATCAGGCTCCTAATAAATATCCGGAACCTATTGTTATTAAGGCTCTTCCGTCTTCTCTGTCCTGTTAGAGCGTTACGTATATATAAACAGAGATCTCAGTTTATCAGAAAGGGACGGAAACGTTTCTTTCTGTCTTTGATGCCTAATAGAAAGGACATTTCGGTCCATTCTATTGCTAGATGGATTCAATTAACTATCCGTACTGCTTATGAAGATTTATCTTCTTCTCAGCAGTCTGTGCTTAAGATTTCTGCTCATGAAGTAAGAGCTCTTTCTACTTCCTGGGCTTATGCTAATAGTGTTGCTATTACAGATTTAATGAAGGCTGCTTATTGGTCTCAGCCATCCACATTTACGAATTTTTATCTCAGAAATATTGAGTCCGTTTCTGGAGACCTACATTGTTTAGGTCCGTTATCTGTTGCTCAGAATGTCGTCCACTAAACAGTTGCAACTATAGTTATGCAGGCTTTCTGTTCCAGCAGTGACTCTGTCCGGCTGCCCTCTTCGCTCTGGGCTATTTGACCCAGGGCAAGGGGAAGGGGGGGGGGGGGGGGTGTTCCCTTAGGTCACCTGCTTTAGAGTGAAAAGCAAGGGAATGCCTCCTCCAAGTCAGGATTTCTGAGTCGCTTCCGGGATGGTTTTAAAGTGTAATATTAATGTTAAAATTCATTCATGTCTTATTTTTAAAGTGTAGCTCGGTGTGAAGCATTTGTATATGTCAAGTGTCAAACGGGCTTTAATATACAATACTCGGACACTTTTAAATGACTATAAAGAGTCTCAATTCTCTGGACTACTTTATTTATTGGCTTGCTTTAAAAATAATTAGTATAAGGGATATACTGGATGTTAATAGAGAACATGAATGTTATTGTGCTCAATTATTAAGGGTAGTGTATCTTTCTAATTAATATTAAGTAAGAAAGATACATGTAAAGCCTAATACTCCTTTTCTCCTTAAGGGGTTACCTCTTTACTATATAGTTGAGCTTATTGGATTTTCCTCTATGTCCTAGGCCCTCCAGCCTGTTTACTATTCAGCTATGTCTGGGTCATTGGTACAGAATAAAAATGTTAAAAAATTTATAGTAATTTATATATTTTTTATACTTACCAATGACCCAGACGGGGATGGCCCTCCCTGGAGTTGGGAACTCTTGCCTCCCCGCTGAGTACATAGCGCTGACCAGGCACTGCCAGTAAGAATGATAATTGGCGCCAATTTCGGGACGTCTGCGTCAATGCGCATGCGCAGTAGAGGCGTAGTATGGAGGTCCTTTAGGACATGATTTCTTTTTGTTTTGGATGCAAATTTTGGGGATTGGGGGGCAAAATTTGTGTTTGGCCCTGGTTTTGTTAGAGTTAGCACCAGCTAAGTCCGGGTCATTGGTAAGTATAAAAAATATATAAATTTTTATACTGTACCAATGACCCAGACTTAGCTGCTGGTGCTAACTCTAACAAAACCAGGGCCAAACACAAATTTTGCCCCCCAATCCCCAAAATTTGCATCCAAAACAAAAAGAAATCATGTCCTAAAGGACCTCCATACTACGCCTCTACTGCGCATGCGCAGTGACGCAGACGTCCCGAAATTGGCGCCAATTATCATTCTCTGTTTGGCCCTTCATCAGTCAACATCTCACTGATCTTTGTGCTTGTAAATCTCAGTTTAAAGGATGCCAGACACGTAATTTTTGGAGAAAATGTGATTCTAAGGAGGATAGAAGGAGGAGAGGAAAAAGAAGTGACAAAAAATAATCAGGGCTGTCCTTAAAATTTTTTGATGAAATTATGTTAAGTTGCCTATTTTCGAGGCATGGGCCTCTTGTTGTCATTCTTGCTAAATGTTGCACTGCTTATTCAGTGTTTCCTCTCCCCTAGCCTTCTAAAGTCCCCCCTTGCAATTCTCCTATGCTTTTGGCATATTTTGAGAAATTTCATTTCTAAAATTTCCTGGGAGAGTTGCTTGGTTACAGAATGTTTTCTGTTATTTTCCCCATAGTTACGTTTTCACCCATGGGTGTATAACGTTTGTGTTCTGCATCTTCCATCTGATGTTCTGCAGATTCTCCCCTGGGAGTCTCTGTTTTGCATCAGATAGAGTGTAATTTGATGACTGATTCCGGGCCAGTTTTTTCAGTGCCTGGAGTCATGTTTTCTGGTGTTTTTACACTGTTTGTTTACATTGGCAACAGCCTTTTTTGAGGGGGGCTGTTTGCCTTTGCTGTAGTTTATCTCACTATAAGATACATTTATATTATCCGTAAGTGTCTCATTAATTATTTAATATAAATTTAAAATTTTTGACCACACTTTGCCATCGGATCCATCGGGGCTCAACGTTACTTTTCAGCAACTTGGGCTTCGCTGAAAAAATATTTTTTCAAAATTATTTTGATTTGCAATTGTTTTTTCATTTATTAATGGATCATGTTATTATGTATCTTTGTGTCAGGGGTTTTTGCGAGTAATTACGACTTATTGTTGTTCTTTCACAATGAAGGGACATTGTTCAAATTGTAATAGGAAGAAATCTTCCTCTGACTTTCATGATCATTGTATTAATTGTAGTCAGTGTTCTCGCATTAATCCCTGTCCTATATGCGAATATTGGGATGAGAAACATTGGAAACGTGTGTCACGATATGTTGTTTCTGGAGAAAGGGCTATGCCGGCTCTTTCTCCGCAAGGTCACTCTACTCTCTCAGTTTCTATTGCAGAGGAACCAGAACAGGGTGATGTTTCCATGTTATCTTCTACAAGTGTGCGTCCGTCGTCACAAATGAATTCAGAGCTAGCGGCAAAAGTGCTCATGGAGATTAGACAAATGTCGTCCGCTAGCTCGCCCGGTGTAGCGTCCATTCACCGAATGGTTCGGCAGCCGGGTACATCCGATGCGGTCCAGGAGGAAATTTTGGGTGATGCGAGCACTATAAACATAATAGATGCACACCCAGTGACGGCGGATAGTGAGCGAGAACGGAGGAAGCCTTTGAGTCCGGTTCCTAGCTCGTTCCAGGTCCAGCCGGGCCGCGAGCGAGAGAGGCCCCTCTCTCGTACAACAACATCTGGGACCAGATGTTGTGGTACAAAATGTGTCTTTAGCGGAGCATACGTCCGTCGCTCGGGACGCTCCGTTGTATAAGCAGTCTGCGGAGACTGTTAAGGCTTCCTCTTCTCGTCAGCGCACACGACCGCACCTTGGCTGCGTGACCGCCGATATATTACCAGCTTCGCCGATCAAGGATTCTTCGGCGACCAGGTCACACCATCCGGCAGCCAGGGATTCGAGACCGATGGACTCCGGACGTTCGCATAGGAAAAGTATGCGGGAGCCATCTGATGCGGAGCTGCCCTCGTCGAAGCAGCGAAAGACTGCGCCGCCGCAGGTCTCGACGCCGGACATTCTTGTGCAGATAGCACAGCTTATCGCAGCATCCCAGCAGCCGACAGAAACGGTGTCGGATCGAGAATTATCCGACGGCGCTGGGTCAGTACGCTCCGCCGAAGCATCGGGGGCGGACGACCGGGAACATCATGAGGTCCGACCGGATGGTGAAAGGGATACGGATGACTTGGAGCTATCCCTTTCGGAACAACATAAAGCTGCCGTGGACTTCATCTGGCACTTTCTCCCTCAAGTTGTTCCGTCGGGCCAGACTGCTGCGGTTCCGGACAAGAGAATTATAGCGTCATTGGACTCTGAATTTTTTGAGCGGTTCAGGGACATCGCTCCCGAGTTTCCGTCGCAGTCCAATAATGTTGCAAGAACATTTGAATTATTGAACGACGCTATATTTAAACTTGCTTCCAGGACGGGGAAAGCAGGTTTCTTGTCCGCTAATACTCTTAACCTGCCTTTCATTAATGCAAGGAATAAATTCGATATGGCAGGACAGGGAAAACCGAGAGTTCCTCTGCGTATGGACGACGAGGCGGAAGACTTAGAGCTATCATTACCGTCGCCGGCTTCTATTCCAACCGTGGTGTTGGAAACAGCTATTGCATCTAACAGAGCCAATTTAGATGCCTTATCTTACGCAGATCCCCTTACTAAGGCGTTATCACTGCGCCTTCAGGGGAAAGAGTTTCAGGATATACAATCCTCTTTAAGACTTCTTTCAAGGGCAGTAGCTTATTCCACGTGTAACTCCGCCCTTTCAGTGGCAAATCTGGAGTTGGTTAGACGTGACGCAGCCCTAGCTACATCCACACTAGTGGATACTAAGGTGAAGAACTCTCTTAGAGTCGCTTCGGTCTCAGGAGAACTTCTCTTTGACGGCAAGCTTTCTGCTATTTATGATAAAATTACAAAGAAAGCTAAGGATTCTCTGTTGTTCAAATCTGCTCCTAAGAAGTCGGATACAGCAGACACGAATAAGACAGGCACTTCTGGGTCTAATGCGCCCAAGAGAGGTTCCTATAGAGGTTCCGGTGCATCCTCTTGGTCTTATTCGAGAGACCGTCAGGGTAGCGACTCTCGTTCGGGATGTCCTTCAGGCCGGGACAATCGGTCAGACGCCCCGAGGTCGACGGGGCGAGGTGCGGGCCGTGGAGGACGTGGTTTCTCCTACCGCAGGCCTCGCAGGTCCAGGAGGTGATGGCTTAAACCTCTATCGCGTACCGGTTGGCGGAAGGTTGTCGAGCTTTTCACAAGAATGGGCGTTGATTGCGGACGACCCTTGGGTGAGAGGAGTGACTTCGGAAGGTCTAAAGATATCCTTCAAACAAAAGCCTCCATTAACTCGAAGTCCAAAGTGGACTCATCTTCCGTCAAATCCACAGAAAAGAGACGCTCTGTTATCAGAGGTGCAGTCTCTTTTAATGAAGAACGCGGTAGAGGTCGTAGAAAACCAGGAATCTCCGGGATTCTACAGCCATCTGTTTCTGGTTCCGAAACCAGACGGCTCGTTCCGTCCAGTCATAGATTTGAGCTGGATAAACAAGCTGATCGTCGCTCCGAAGTTTTATATGGAGACGATTCGATCGGTCAGAGCGAGTATTCGGGTGAACGATTATGCAACGAGCATAGATCTCAAAGATGCGTACTTTCACGTCATGGTACATCCGACATTCCGAAAGTACCTACGCTTTGCAGTCCTAGGAGTGGTGTATCAATTCCGGGCGATGTGCTTCGGATTGAATCTAGCACCCTGGGCTTTCACTCGGGTAATGAACTCGGTAATGATCTATTTCCGAGCTCATTCGTCTGCGGTAACGTCGGCCTACCTGGACGACATTCTTCAGAGGTACGGCAACGAGTTAACGCTTCAGAACGATGTTCAGAATCTTCTTCTATTGCTCCGACGTCTCGGTTTTATAGTAAACGAGGAGAAGTCGGATCTGGTGCCGTCCAAGTCATTCACTCATCTGGGAATGAGCTTCGAGACGCACAACAATCTCGTTCATCTGTCGTTAACCAGAGCGAAATTAGTCAGTTGTTACGCTCGCTATTGTCTGCACGCAGACAAAGTCACGGCGAGAGAATTTATGAGACTGATAGGTCTGTGCGGAGCCGCCGCGGATCTCATTCCGATGGGGCGGTTACGCACACGTCCTCTTCAAATTTTCTTGACTCAGAATTGGAGTGTGAAAATTCATTCGCTCGATGTAGACGTTCTCTTGTCAGATCAAGTGAAACAAGAGATTCAGACTTGGGCAAACATTCAGTGGCTAACTCAGGGAGTTCCGCTGCAGTTGCCGGATCCGAGTTTTACCATTATGACGGATGCCAGTCAAACAGGTTGGGGTGCATCATTAATCCCAACGGATTCGAGATGCCAGGGTCTTTGGGATCCGCAATTCCTGTGCAAGCACATAAACATCAAGGAAATGATGTCAATTTGGCTTGCGTTACGTCACTGGATGGACATTATTCACAATGCTCATGTCCAAATCCTATCCGACAATATGACAGTAGTGGCGTATATACGGAATCAGGGAGGCACTCATTCAGTTCCGTTGTTCAATCTAACGGAAAGAATCCTTCTGTTTGCGCTAGAACATCACGTTCTTCTTTCGGTCCGTCACATACCGGGTCGTCTGAATGTGCTAGCAGACTCCCTTTCACGAAAGGGTCGCTTGTTGCCGTCGGAGTGGACTCTCAACAAACAAGTATTCAATCAGATTTGCTACCAATGGGAATGGCCAATGATAGACTTATTTGCGACACATCTCAACAATCAGTTGCAGACGTATGTGTCTCCGTGTCCGGATCCAAGAGCATTTGCAGTAGACGCTCTGTCGATCCCTTGGGACGGAATGATAGGATATGCGTATCCTCCAGCGCCGTTAATTCAACAAGTATTGCTAAAGATAAAACAATCTCAATGCAAGATTCTGTTGGTAGCATCTCTGTCGCCACAAGAGACCATGGATAAATCTACTCAGGTGTCTGTTGTGGGACCTACCGCGAAAGCTTCCTCCATGGGAGGATCTTCTTTCGCAGGGGAAATCGCGCCAACTCCATCACAACCCGCAAGGTCTCAACCTTCACGTTTTTCCGTTGTGCAGTCCTTCTTGCATGGCAAACACTTTACAGGACGAGCAGTGGACGCGATTTCTAACAGTAGGAGGACCTCCTCTTCGCTAAACTATGCGGCTAAGTGGAAGGTTTTTCGTCGTTGGTGTAGGGATCATTCTGTAGATATATTCGATCCCTCTATACCAGACATTGCAAACTTTCTAGTATACTTGTTTGACGAAATCGAACTGCAGCCTGTTACTATAAAGGGTTATAGATCTATGTTATCTGATACCTATGCACATCATGATAGTTTACAAATTGGATCTAATGTCTCTTTATCTAAGTTGGTTAGAAACTTTTCGATAAATAGACCCAGAACTCTTATATTAATTCCTAAGTGGAATTTAGCTTGGGTTCTTCTTAAATTGAAGGAAAAGCCATTTGAACCTCTTGGGATAGTAGATTTCAAATTCTTATCTTATAAGACAGCTTTTCTCTTAGCTTTCTCTTCTGCTAGAAGAGTCAGTGAGCTTCATGCACTGTCGGTGGATGATTCTCACTATCGTAGTGTCAGGAACACTATCACCTTCACTACTAATGTGGGTTTTTTAGCTAAGAATCAGGCTCCTAATAAATATCCGGAACCTATTGTTATTAAGGCTCTTCCGTCTTCAGACGGGCGTAGGCCTTTACTCTGTCCTGTTAGAGCGTTACGTATCTATAAACAGAGATCTCAGTTTATCAGAAAGGGACGGAAACGTTTCTTTCTGTCTTTGATGCCTAATAGAAAGGACATTTCGGTCCATTCTATTGCTAGATGGATTCAATTAACTATCCGTACTGCTTATGAAGATTTATCTTCTTCTCAGCAGTCTGTGCTTAAGATTTCTGCTCATGAAGTAAGAGCTCTTTCTACTTCCTGGGCTTATGCTAATAGTGTTGCTATTACAGATTTAATGAAGGCTGCTTATTAGTCTCAGCCATCCACATTTACGAATTTTTATCTCAGAAATATTGAGTCCATTTCTGGAGACCTGCATTGTTTAGGTCCGTTATCTGTTGCTCAGGATGTCGTCCACTAAACAGTTGCAACTATAGTTATGCAGGCTTTCTGTTCCGGCAGTGACTCCGTCCGGCTGCCCTCTTCGCTCTGGGTTATTTGACCCAGGGCAAGGGGAAGGGGGGGGGGGAGGGGGGGGTTCCCTTAGGTCACCTGCTTTATAGTGAAAAGCAAGGGAATGCCTCCTCCAAGTCAGTATTTCTGAGTCGCTTCCGGGATGGTTTTAAAGTGTAATATTAATGTTAAATTCATTCATGTCTTATTTTTAAAGTGTAGCTCGGTGTGAAGCATTTGTATATGTCAAGTGTCAAACGGGCTTTAATATACAATACTCGGACACTTTTAAATGACTATAAAGAGTCTCAATTCTCTGGACTACTTTATTTATTGGCTTGCTTTAAAAATAATTAGTATAAGGGATATACTGGATGTTAACAGAGAACATGAATGTTATTGTGCTCAATTATTAAAGGTAGTGTATCTTTCTAATTTAATATTAAATAAGAAAGATACATGTAAAGCCTAATACTCCTTTTCTCCTTAAGGGGTTACCTCTTTACTATATAGTTGAGCTTATTGGATTTTCCTCTATGTCCTAGGCCCTCCAGCCTGTTTACTATTCAGCTAAGTCTGGGTCATTGGTACAGTATAAAAATGTTAAAAAATTTATAGTAATTTATATATTTTTTATACTTACCAATGACCCAGACGGGGATGGCCCTCCCTGGAGTTGGGAACTCTTGCCTCCCCGCTGAGTACATAGCGCTGACCAGGCACTGCCAGTAAGAATGATAATTGGCGCCAATTTCGGGACGTCTGCGTCACTGCGCATGCACAGTAGAGGCATAATATGGAGGTTCTTTAGGACATGATTTCTTTTTGTTTTGGATGCAAATTTTGGGGATTGGGGGGCAAAATTTGTGTTTGGCCCTGGTTTTGTTAGAGTTAGCACCAGCAGCTAAGTCTGGGTCATTGGTAAGTATAAAAAATATATAAATTACTATAAATTTTTTAACATTACTATAAATTTTTTAACTTTTCAGTGTTTTCCTCTCTCCGTTTCCTTTAAGTCCCCTCTTGCTATTCTCCCATGCTTTTGGCATAGTTTCTGTAATTATTATTACTAAAATTTCCTGGGAGTTTTAGCTGAATAACAGAATGAATTCTGTTCTTTTCCACTTGTTTACGTCTTCACCTATGGGTGGTTAGGCATTGTGTTCTGCATCTACCATCTGATGTTCTGCAGTTTCTTCCCTGGAAGTCTCTGTTTTGCATCAGATAGTGTATTTTTGGTAACTGATTTCGGGCCTGGGTGCCTGGAGTCTTATTTTAGTGTTTTTACACTCATTGTTTACATTTACAACAGCCCTCTGTGTGAGGGGAGGATTTCTTGAAAATAATATCTTGATGTTCATTTAATCATAACTAGATACATTATTATTGTTCGTAAGTGTTGCATAAATTGTTTAAAATTTTTTAAAATTTTTTGTCCACACTTAGCCTTGGGATCCATTGGGGCTCAACGTTACTTTTCAGAAACTTGGGCTGTTCTGAAAAAATATTTTTTCAAAATATTTTGATTTCAATTATTTTTTCTATGTTAATGGATCATATTATTATTATGTATTTTGATTGTCAGGGGTTGGTGCGAGTACCAGGACTTGTTTTCTTTTCACATTGAAAGGATTTTGATCAATTGTAATAAGAGGAAGTCTTCCTCTGACTTTTATAATCATTCTATATGTGGTCAGTGTACTCGCATTAACTCCTGCTCTGTATCTGATGATTTCGATGGCAACATGGGAAGCGTATGTCACGGTATGTTAGTGGGGAATTGGACATTCCGGTCCTTTCCCCGCAGGGTCACTCTGCTTTATCAATTTCTATTTCAGACGATCAAGATTAGGGTGATGTATCTGTGATGTCTTCCAACAGTGTGCCTCCGTCGTCACAATTAATGAAGGGCTAGCGGAAAAGTGCTCATGTAAATACGCCAATTGCCTAAGAGGACCCTAGTAGGTTCGACGGCCTTTGACGTCCGCTAGCTCGCCCGGTGTAGCGTCCATTCATCGAATGGTTCGGCAGCCGGGTTCGTCTGTTGCGGTCTAGAAGGAGTTTTGGGGTGATGCGAGCACTATAAATCAACCAAATGCACACCCAGTGACGGCGGATTAGAGGGAGAATGGAGGAAGCCTTTTAGTCCGGTTCATAGCTTGTTCTGGTCCATCCGGACGGCGAGCGAGAGAGGCCCCTCTCTCGTACAACAACATCTGTCCCCAGATGTTGTGGTACAAAATGTTTCGCATTCGGAGCATACGTCCGCCGCTCGGGACGCTCCAACATATAGTCAGTCCGCAGAGACTGTCAATAAGGCTTCCTCATTCTCATGGTAGCGCACACGACCGCTCTTGGCTATGTGACCTCGGATATCCAGTCAGCTTCGCCAGTCAGAGAATCATCGGCGACCAGGTCACACCATCCGGTAGCCAGGGACACGAGGCCTGCAGACTCCGGACGTTCGCATAGGAAAGTGTGCGGGAGTCAACGTACACGGAGCTTCCGGCGGCAATGCATCGTAAGACCGCTACTACACAGGCCTCGGGGATGGACGTGCTATCCTAAATAGCACAGCTTATCGCAGCATCCCAGCAACAACTGAATCTGTCGCATAATGTTTTATCCGACGATGCTGGGTCGGGACGCTCCGCGGAAGCGGGTACGGACGTCCGAAAATTTCATCCGGTCCGACGGGATACTGAAAGGGATTCAGAGGATTTCGAGCTTTCCCTTTCGGAACAACATATGCTGTTGTGTATGTCATCTGACTTGATCTTCTACAGGTTCTTTCGTCGGACCAGAATGCTGCGATGCCGGATAAGAAACTGATAGCGTCGGTGGACTTAGAAATTTTTGGTTCGGTTCAGGGACATCGTCCCTCAGTTCCGACATAGTCCAATAATGTCACACAAACTTTCGAATTATTGAACGATGCTATATATTTATTATTATATGCTTGCTATTACCAAGCATTTCTGGTTTCTTGTTCGCAAAGTTACGGAGATGTCTTTCAAAAGTGTGCCTCTGTCGTCATAGTTAATGAAGAGCTAGCGGCAATAAGTGCTCATGGAATATGTCTATCGCCTAAGAGGTCCCTTGTAGGATCGACGGAGTGACATTCGCTAGCTCACCCGGTGTAGCGTACATTCATCGAATGGTTCGGCTGCCGGGTTTGTCCGTGGCAGTCTAGGAAGGAGATTTGGGTGATGCGAGCACTATAATTACTTTAGTACTCACCCAGTGACGGTGGATTGAGGACAGACGGAGGAAGCCTGTTAGTCCGGTTCCTGGCTTGTCCAGGTCCGTCCGGGCTGTGAATGAGAGAGGTCCCTCTCTCGTCCAACAACATAGGGGACCGCATGTTGTGGTTCAGATATTTTACATTCGGAGCATATGTCCGTCGCTCGGGATGCTCCGTTATATTGACAGTCCGAGAGACTGTCGATAATGCTTCCTCATCCTCACAGCAGTGCACACGACCGCACATTGGCTACGTGACCTCGAGTATCCGATCAGTTTCGTCATTCAGTGATTCCACGGCAAACAGGTCACGCCATCCGGTAGCCAAGGGACACGAGGCCTATACACTCCGTTCGCTCGCATATTAGTAGTTTGCACGGGGTAACGATCACGGAGCTTCCAGCGGCAATGCATTGTAGGACCGCATCTCCATAGGCCTCAGTGACAGACGTGCTATCCGAGTTAGCACAGTTTTTTCGCAGCATCCCAGCAATCGACAGTTTCTTGGTCGAATCAGGAATTATCTGACGGCGCTGGGTTGGTGTGGTCCGCGGTTGCATCAGATACGGACGACCGAACGCGTTATAGGGTCCGACAGGATGGCGAAAGGGATTCGAAAGATTTCGAGTTTTCCCTTTCGTAGCATCGGAAGCTGCCATACATATCTTCCGGCATTATCTTCCAGTGATTGTTATTTCGGACTACATTGCTGCGATGTTGGATAAGAGACTTATAGCGTCATTGGACACGGAATTTTGGATCGGTTCAGGGACATTGTCCCTGACTTACCGACACAGTCCAATAATGTCATTAGAACATGTGTATTATTTATCGACGCTATATATATATAAGCCTGCTACCAAACATGATAGTTTAGTTTCTTGTCCGCAATGCTCATTTCTGCCTTTTACCATTTATACGAATAATTTATTTTGGCAGATCAGGGCATACCGAGAGTTCATATGCGTCTAGACGGCGTGGTTAAAGACTGGAAATAATCTTTTTCGCCGTCTATGTCTTTTCCAACCACAATGTTGGAAACGACAATGATGTCTAATAGACTTAACTTAGACGCTTTATCATACGTAATCCACCTTACTAAGGCATTATCATTACGTCTTCAAGAGAAAGAATTCCGGGATATAATCCTCAATGTGATTTCTTTTGAGGGCAGTAGTTTGTTCACGTATAACTCCGCCCTTCAGTGGCTGCTTGGAGTTGGTTAGACGTGACGCAGCCCTAGCTACATCCACGCGCGTGGATAGTACGGTGAAGAACTCTCTCAGAGTCGCTTTGTTCTCGGAGAAGCTTCTCTTCGACGGCAACTTTTCAGCAATCCATGAATTGCTCGATTTACACGTTCTCTTGTCTATCTAGTGTAGCAAGAGATTCAGACTGGGGCAAACATTCGGTGGTTGACTCAGAGAGTGCCACTGCAGTTGCCGGATCCGAGTTTTATAATTATGACGGTTGCCAGTCAAACAGGTTGGGATATAATATTGATCCCAGCGGATTCGAAGTGCCAGGGTCTTTGGGTTCCGCAGTCTCTAAGCAAGCACTTATCTTCCACGGAATAATGTTTTTTTTAGGCTTGCTTTATGTCATTGGATGAACATTATTCAGAAACGCATGTCCAAATCCTGTCCGTTAATTCGACAGTAGTGGCGTATCTCCGGAACCAGGGAGGCACTCATTCGTTTCCGTTATTCAGTTTAATGGAAAGAATCCTTCTGTTTGTTATAGTACACCAAGTTCTGCTTCGGTCCGTCTGATTGTATTACCGGACTCCCGTTCACTTATGGGTCGCTTGTAGCCATCAGAATGGACTCTCAACAAACAAGTATTCAATCAGATTTGCTATCAGTGGGAGCGCCCAATGATAATTTATTTACGACACAACTTGCTTGTCAATTGCAGACGTATGTGTTTGCTTGTCCGGATCTCTGAGCTTATGTTGTTAACGCTCTATTGATCTAATAGGACGGAATGATAGGATATGCGTATCTGCCTGCGCTGTTGTTTCAGAAAGTATTGCTAAGATAAACAACCACAATACATTTCTGTTGATAGCATCTCTGTCTTCACAGAGACCGTGGGTAAATTTACTCTGATGTCTATTGTGGGACTTAACGCGAAATCTTCCTCCATGAGAGGATCTTTTTTTGCTGGGTAAAATCGTGTCATCTTTATCACAACCCGCAAGGTCTCAACCTTCACGTATTCCATTGTGTGGTCCTTATTGCATTGTAAGCATTGTACTGGACGAGCTTTGGACGCGATTTCTTACTATAGGAGAACCTCTTCTTCGCTATTCTATGCGGCTAAAGTGGAGGCTCTTCCGTCGTTGGTGTAGGGATCACTATGTTGATATTGTTGATCCCTCCATACTAGTAATTGCAACTTTTTAGTATACTTGTTTGACAAGATCTACTGCAGCCTGTTATTATTAAGGTTATAGGTTTATGTTACCTCATACCTATGCACTCTATGATAGTTTACAATTGAGTCTTATGTCTCTTTATCTAAGTCAGTTAGTAACTTTTTGGTAAATAGACTTAGAATCATTAGATTAAATTCCTATATGGAATTTAACTTCGGTTCTTATTTAGCTAAGTAATCATTTGAGCCTCTGGAAACAGTAGTTTTGAAATTCTGACCTTTTAGACAGTAATTCTGTTGGCTTCTCTTTTACTGAAGAGTCAGTGAGTTTCATGTACTATCGGTGGATGATTTTCACTTTCGTAGTTTCGGAATCACTGCTTCCTTTACTATTTAGGTTGGATTTTTCCATAAGAGTCAGGCTCCTAATTAATATCCGGAACCTATTGTTATTAAGGTCCTTCCGTCTTCATACGGGCATAGGCCTTTACTCTGTCCGGTTAGAGTTTATGTATTTATAAACAGATATCTGTTTATTACTACGGGCGTAAGCTTCTTCTGTCTTTGATGCCTAATAGAAGGACGTTACGCTCCATTCTATTGCTAATGGATTCAATTAACTATCGATACTGCTTATGGTATATCATTGACTCAGCAGTTGTGTTTGAGATTTCGGCTCATGAAGTAAGAGTTCTTCTACATCTTGGGCTTACATTAATAGTGTCGCTATTATAGATTTCTGAAGGCTGCTCATTGCGCTCAGCCATCCACATTCATGAATTTTTATCTCAGAAATATCGAGTGCATTTCTGGAGGCCTCTATTGTTAGGTCTATTATCTACTGCTCAGAATGTCATTCACTTAACAGTTGCTACTATAGCTAGGCAGGCTGTCTGTTTCGGCAGTGACTCCGTTCTGCTGCCCTCTTCGCTCTGGGCTATTTGACACAGGGCAAGAAAAAGGGGGGGGGGGGAGGGTGTTCCCTTGGGTCACCTGTTTTACTATGAAAACAAGGGGATATCTCCTCCGGAGTTAGTAATTCTGAGCTGTTATTGGGATGGTTGTTTAGTAAGAAGTTTATGTTTTAAAATTCATTCAGGTCTTAGTTTTTAAAGTATAGCTTTTGAATATAGCACGTGTCAACGGACATTATTATACAATCCTCAGACACTTTTAAGGAGAATAAAGAGTCTCTATTCTCTAGACTTACTTTATTTATTGGCTTACTTTAAAAATTATTAGTATAAGGATTATACTAGATATTAATAGAGTACATGGATGTATGATGCTCAATTTTGGAAGGTGTTGTATCTTTCTAATTTATCATAAATAAGAAAGATACATGTAAGGCCTAATACTTCTTTTTCCCTACAGGGGATGACTCTATTTTATATAATTGAGCGTATTCCATCTTGCTCTATGTCATTGGCCCTCCAGCCTTTTTTACTATTCAGCTATGTCTGGGTCATTGGTACAGTATAAAAATGTTAAAAAATTTATAGTAATTTATATATTTTTTATACTTACCAATGACCCAGACGGGGATGGCCCTCCCAGGAGTTGGGAACTCTTACCTCCCCGCTGAGTACATAGCGCTTACCAGGCACTGGTTATTAGAATGATTAATGGCGCCAATTTCGGAACATCCTTGACACTGCGTATGCGCAGTAGAGGTGAAGTGTGGAGGGCCATTCAGGACATGTTTTCTTTGGTTTTAGATGCAAATTTTGGGGATTGGGGGGCAAAATTTGTGTTTGGCCCTATATTTTAAGAGTTAGCACCAGCTATGTCTGGGTCATTGGTAAGTATAAAAAATATATAAATTACTATAAATTTTTTAACATTTTCATTTGTTGCTTCCAAAACATAGCTTATGATCCCTCACTGGAACGAGCGTATTGCGCTTGTTCCAATGAGGGATCATAAGCTATGTTTTGGAAGCAAAAAATGAAAATTTTTAATTTTTAGTTACCCAAGAATTTTTTTTATGAGTGTCGTCTGCTACTAGCGACAGGCCAACTGGAAACAAATCTCCTGAATGTCCCAAACTTTGGAGCATAAAAAAAATATAGTTTTCTGGAAAAAATGTGTGTCCCAAATCATAGAGTGTCCCAATACATAGAGTAAATACGGTAGATGCTCAGTGAATTTGTGTTGTAGACCAATCAAAATTACATGTTAAAAATAATGATTAGTCTTCCCCAAAGTAATAAATATCGACTCCATCAGGTGATGGTTCTGAACTTTTGTGGGATTTACCATGAGGGGCCAAAGAGTGAAGTAAATAAGTTCAAGATTTCAAGTTGACATTACTTATACGTTACATAACTTGAAATCGTCAGGGCCATATCCAGGGATAATTTGGGGGCACTTGTCCAAATATGCTGCAGGCATAACCGAAGGCCATAGGTGGTAGAGACAGAAATCGAAAATGGGATTACCGACCATACTGAACCTAACGTTTTTAAAAGACACAAAAGTTAAAATTACCGTAATGTCTCCACATGCTTTCTGCATACCTGTTCCGTGCATTTTCTTTTTATCAGAGTTCAATTACTGCAGGAGTATTTTTAGTCAGCTGAAGTATCTTAGTTCAGGATTCAAGGGATTAGCTTCATGTTGGTTTTAATCATGTAATTTATGCTGAATTTTGACCGTTTTAGCGGACTATGGGATGGAGATTACAGTAGAACCTGTCTTGAGAGACCACCCTTTGGGCCACACAAAAGTGGTCTCTCAAGACAGGTGGTCTGTCATAACAGGTTTCAGGTTTTCTCAAGTCAGTGAATAACCAACCACAAAATTCAGAAATGGAGAAGAATGGATTTTTGTAATTACTTTATAGTTGTTCTTTGTTATGAAGTTTTTGTAACAAATTGAAATGGACTGTTATAAAAATTATAAAAATAAATTAGTGTTGAAAATCTTCATTGAAGTTTTTCAACACTAATTTATTTTTATAATTTTTATAACAGTCCATTTCAATTTGTTACAAAAAGATTTTCAACACAAATTTATTTTTATTCCTATCTGTCTCATTTCAGGTTTGTATGAAATTGTTTAATCAGCAATAATCCTAATCTTTTCACAGGGGTCTTATAAAAACATCTCAATCTTTAATGAGTTAGCAATTGAAACCCAATTAAGAGCTTTTAATACTTTTAATTATGTCAGTATAACCACAATGGATTTTCCAATTCCAGAACAGGTAAAAAGTTTTTGTCATGGTTTCAGTCTTCAAAGGGGCAGTCTCTCAAGACAGGTCCATTATGGCATAAAAATACAAGTTGGTACCAGGTCACAGTGGTCTCTCAAGACAGGTAGTCTCCCATACCAGGTCCATTATAGAGTAAAACCAATCGGTGCCTGGCAGATGTGGTCTCTCAAGACAGGTGGTCTCTCAAGACAGTGGTCTCTCAAGACCGGTTTTACTGTACACACAAATACAATGAGTTTGGGCACCTGGACTTTAGGTGCCCTAATAAGTTACCAGTACCAAAAATGGCCTGGATATGGCCCTGATCATCCAAAACTCTTTGCCATTTCTCAACATCAAAACTTGTAAGCATTTTTTCAAAGAATAGAAAATTTATTTTTGATTTTGAGTAATGACAAACAGCTTGGAGAACTTTTAAGAATTAATGTGAAATACAATATCTTACATTTCTTCCCACTTATTGTTTGAACATGATTTTTATTTACTAAAGTTAAGAAATGAATATGCCATTTATATATTATGGGTTTTCCATGTTAATTAAAATGCTTCCGCTTACATCATTCTATTGTTGAGGGTGTCTAGTATTTTTTTATGCATCTAGTGCTGCCATGCCAACTTGAACTACAGCACTTGTTTCAGCAGGCTTTTACCCACAAAGTGTCATCTACACTTTTTGTTAGTTTTCATATTGCATAGAGAGTAATCGTTTGACTGGACTGGTTACCTGAAATAATTCATGAGAGGTGAAGGATGTTGTACACACATGAGTACACGAATGCGCACAAGTGTTTTACAATATAGTCCCTCGCCTCGAATGAATTATTTCACGTCACCAGTCCAGTCAAGCGATTACTCTGTTTATTACTTTTCATTATTAACACTGGTCAGCGCTGTTCTCAAAAAGTGCCAGTTTTTTGTCTCTAAAACATAGCTACGAGTTACTAAAGCAGGATACTTATGTGGGTAAAGTCTGTTACGTGGCTAGCCACGTAACAGAATCTCTTATTGTGGGGGTGGTTGGGGGGTGGGGGTTTGGATAAATGTAGAGTGGGGTTAGGGCATTCCAGGGTGGGGTTTAAGAGTGGGGTAGGGGTCAGTGAAGGGGTGTTAGATTTATGTGGCTAGGGTTAGTGTTAGTTTAAGGTTAGGGTTATCTTAGGTTTAGGGGTGGGTAGGGTTAGGGTCAGTAAAGGGTAGGGTTAGGGTTAGCTGACCCCCCAAAAATTTTCCCCCAAAAAACTTGTTTTATGATGTTGGACATGTGTTTTAGGTTAGCCACCTAATATGTCCATAAAATAGCCACATAAGTAGCCATTTGTTAGAACATCCATCCGTCTGTCCGTCTGTCCATCCTTTTAAGCGCAACTCCTCCTAAACCGTATGAAGAATTTTCATGAAACTTTACACAATGGAAGAACTCCATATGAAGATGTGCATGAAGGAATATAATTCCGTTCTGACATTTCCAAGGGGAGATAATCTAACTTATACATTCGGGGGGTATCACTTTGTGAGCTTGCTCACAGTACCTCCAGTTCACTTGTTAAGTTATCATTTATAACCAAACAGGGATATCCCAGTAAATCACACTTTGGAAAATAATAAATGGAAGAAATATTGGAAAATGGAGAATGGTCCTGGAAACTGAATTCTTCATTTTCAACATCCTCATTGGCAAAACACTTTCAAATATCATCAGTACCAAAGCACCTCAAACATTAAAATTGAATAATGTACAATTCATGTACCTCATCCGACATTTGCCATAAAACTTTTACCTAAGGCTTAAAAAAATTAAAAATCTGTTTCTCAGGCCCTCTCGCATGGTCTTTTTGTCTGCCGCATGCTCTCTTTTTATAACCAATGTAAACTTAAAAAAAATAAAAATTAAATGGTTTATGTCTGCTATTTTACCCAAGTTAAAAAAAATTGATAACTTTATCCCTTGAGTGCAAGAAGGCTTTGCAATGCTTTAGCATTGGGGGGGGGGGGGGGGGGGGGGGGGGGGGGGAGAGGGGGGGGGGTGCTTTAGCATTGGGGGGGGGGGGGGGAGGGGGGGGTGCTTTAGCATTGCAAAGCCTTCTTGCACTCAAGGGACAAAATACACCACCACCCATGCTATTCTGTAAATTATGAGGCCTAAAACATAAACCAAGAACATGAACTTTTTATGGCAAAGAAATAATTACAGAAATAAAAAATAAAATAAAAAAAAACGCTCGCCCCGCATGCAATTTCACAAATAATGGCCTGAGAAACAGAAGATCTACTTTGTGGGGCCTAAATGGTAATTGCTATATCCTACCAGCATATCACCAGCACAATTCATGAAAATAGCCATTCAAATTTTATTTCTTTAACTTTTAACCCACTGAGTATTTTCGAAGTATTTTTCATGAAATCTAGTTATGGCTGCTGTGAAGAAGCCATGACTACATTTAATGGAAAATTCATCTAAATTTAACTCAAGAAATCATTGGTCAAAATGTCAATTCAATTTTTATTTTTATTTTTTTTTATTAGGGTTTAACGACACAATAACAGCTAGGGTCATATCATGTCGGTGACAGTTTTTATAGGTGGAGGAAGCTGGAGTACCCGGGGAGAACCACCGAGCAACGACAAGCAGCTGTCAGCTCTCCAACATCGTAACTCCGAAATCTACACTGCGGCACAGGCAGGGCTAGATTGGTTGAAGACATGCGCACCATCGACGTGCAGTACGCCTTAGAACACAGCGTCATCGTGCCCCCATGTAGGTAATCAGGGATAAGTGTCTTGCCCAAGGACACAACGCGGGAGCACGAATCAGTCGCTGAAATGGTCACACCATCCAACTACTAACCGCGCTCGACATTGCTTAACTTCGGTGATCTGACGAGAACCAGTTACCGCGATGCCACCGTGCCCCCTGCAATTCAATTTATAGGGCAGAATTTTGTTAAATGTTTCAATGGCAAGAGATATCATTTCTCCCCCCACTGCATGTGTAACATATGTCTGTCCAGGGTGAGATAGCAGGGAGAGACAGATGTATCCCACCCCACCCATGTGACGTTATACATTTACAACGTTATTGTGACGTTATGCATATCGTATCAGTTTCTTGCTACCAACTAATTCATATTGACGTCATCAGAATGCCGTGTCATCAAAGTTTGATGCTCTAAAACTCTTTAAACCCCAAGATGCCACCGTTCCTAATTGATTTCGTGGCATATACCTTTGGTATATACATAACTTTTGCATGCTCTTTCCGATGGTGTCATTAGTTTTTCAAAACAACGAATACCAAATGAGTTGATTATATCAGCATGTGACTGCCAATTACCTCTGGCTAACGTAACCGCTGTATGGTGGGTGGGAGAAAAATAATCCCTGATGGGTACGGGTGTGAGATGGGAAAATCTCACCCTCGGGACAAGATATTTGGTTCAGACACTGGGCAAGCCTCGTGTCTGGCCCTCGGGTGAGATTTTCCCATCCCACACCCGTGCCCATCAGGGATTATAATAGTCCTGGCCAGAAATCCCTGCTACCACCCCATGTAAAGAGCTAAGTTTACCTCCAAAATATATGTTGGGCCCCCTCTCCATAACCCCCCTTACCCCCCCCCCCCCCCCCCCCCCAACCCCCCTCCCCCCAACCCCCCATTAGAATGCACTCATTTCAAGGAGAGGTCATAAGCTATATTTTGAAGACAGAATTGAAACTTTTTAGTTATTCCAAACATTTTTGCATGTTTCATCCACTAGTCATATTTTGTAAGGTCCAAATATTAAAAATCTGTTTCTCAGGCCCTCCTGCATGGTCCTTTTGGCTGCCACATGCTCTCTTTTTATAACCAATGCAAACATAAATAAATAACATTTAAAAGGTTTTTGTCTGATATTTTATCCCAAGTTAATAAAATTTATAAGTTTGTCCCCTGAGTGCAACAAGGCTTTCATTACGTGTACAGTCCCTGTAAAAGTTGTCTTCCAAATTACCCCAGTTGTTACATATGATTACATAATGCAGTCACTGTTAATCCGGTTCAATTAAGACCTCTGTGTCTATTTATAGAGGAACTTTTTATGAGTGGGCGGAGCTAATTGATGGGGTTTTTCAGCACTGGTCTGATAAAGCATGACACTTTTGAGATGCTGTTTAAAACCATTCTGACAACTTTTATTTATCAAATGTTATTAAATATCTTTTTTAAATTTATTCTGTATTATTTATTTATTTATTGATGTTTAAGGTCACATATTTATGCACAATGGCTAATCATGACCGTGACAGTTTTAACGGGTGGAGGAAGCCGGAGTACCCGGAGAGAACCACCGAGCACTGACGAGCAGCTGCCAGCTCCCCAACATCGTAACTCTGCACTGCATCACAGGCAGGGTTAGATTGGTTGAAGACAGGCATACCATCGACGTGCAGTACGCCTTAGTACACGGCATCATCATGCCCCCATGCGGGCAATGGGGATGAACTGTCTTGCCCAAGGACACAATGCAGTTGCCGCAGGTGGGATTCGAACCGAGGACCTCTCGGCTTGCAGCCTGCACCTCTACCTACTGAGCCACCACGCTCCCCAATTTATTCTGTATTTTGTTATATTTTATTGGGGATGCATATATATCAAAATATTCAATTAATTGTAATTTGTAACAAAATCACATTAAAATAATCTTGGCATATAAAGTTCAAATGAAGAAATATTCAAGTCAAATTACTGTGCAATATTCATTTTTGAATTTAACACTTTACGTGACATAACTGTAAAAATCGGCCAGCGCTATACACGAAATTCGTCATTCCCATTTTTTTGGGTTTTTATCTTAATCTTTTGGTTCCAAGGCATATCTAATGACTTCTGATTGAAACGGGCGCGTAAATGGTGGGAAGTTGCCCCCAAATGAAGTCGTCCATAGAAGTCGGCCAAAATAAAGTCAGCAACTGAGGTATGCCCCTAAGTCGGTCCACGGATTAAATCGGCCCAGGGCTTTTCGTAGTGGTAATTAACATGTGCAGTTAACTTAAGTGACAGGCCGAATGTTAGAAATTGAATTTTTTTCTCTTTGTGTTACAACTATTTGTTGGAAAACACCACACGGGTGCTGTCTTTTCCTATAAATAGATTCAAAATAATTTCATTATTTATTGTAGCGCTAATAAAATTTTTAAATGGTACGTCGAATGTTAGAAACAAAATTTTCTTTACAAGTTGCAGTGCAGATATAAAAGTATATAGATGTACATAATTGTAATTCAATTTAACCAGTTTCAGATGTTGGAAATCTCAAAAGAATAAACTTCATGGAAGTAATTTATCCTTTATCTATTATTATCAGTCAGTGTTTTCATTGCGATCAGAGGCTGTTTCAGAAACAGTCAGTAGCTATTGTCGGTTCTTGTTTTACATCTTTTGAAGGGTAATTAAAGGATTAGTTCGGATTAGAAAATGTTATTGCTACCAAATTTTATTGCTGCCCGCGAGAACTCAATAATTGATCGTGTTAAGTGTTGTGTTATATTCAGTTATATTACAACAGCCTGGGTCTACTTTTCTCAGTGGTCCAAAGCAACAAACCTCAAGCTATACGCATCGTTTTTGAACGAAATATAAAATATATCTATATGTTTCTTTTAATTGTGCTGAGTTCTGATAGGAAACTGAAAACTCTCCCAAATTCTGCCAATTTATAATTTTTAACTGATCTCAGATACATTCAGACACATCGCGTCCCATCTCGCCACATCAGGGTCTCTGCTAAAACACTCGAGGAGTGAGGATTCCACTCACAAAATATGCTCTCAGCTTCAGTGGAAAAGGGACAGCGAACACAACATATTTCTGAGATGGACCGTAGGTTGTCGTTCAAAGGTCCCTCAGCTCAATGAAGTGCTTTTTTCACATGGGTTGAGACGCTTGCATATCCCACTTGATGCTGCGTAAGATTCCTACCCCACCCAAGTTCACCGGAATTTTTTTTAACAGGCCTAGGCCCACAAATAGTAAGCTTACAGCAACACTGAACATTAGGAGACGAAAACACAGACACTAAATGTTTGTGGGGTTGGCCTACACATCTGCACCCTCCTCTGATGGCAAGATGGCAGGCCTATATAACAGTTGGCTCTCTGCCTCCATTGAATTTGTACTTAGCCCCCACCCAACCAACCAACCAACCAGTCAGATGATATCTATACTCGACTGGTCTTCCACTGCATTTTTTTTTGGGGGGGGGGGGGGGGGGGGGGGATTAGACATTCTGCAACCGTCTTTTGGGTATTCTTTTTTATATTTTTGCCCTGCCACATTGAGTGGGAACTTCGCCTTGTAAAACATGGATGCTTTGCCGCGTCACTGGAGTGAGTTCGCAATGGACCGGCTCGTTCTCTGCTCACCTTGAAATCCAACATTACCCGTTGAACGCTTATTTTATTTTATAGAGAAATGTTGTATATCATCCTCGGATTAAAGGGGATGTCGTCATTCGGAGTTGCTGTGCATCCCGCCCCAGGTCCCCACTGCCTAGTCAAAGCACAGACATCTGAAGTCCTGATTAATATCACATCGCCCCCAACATCACACCTCCACTTTATATATGCCCCCCCCCCCCCCCCCCCCCCCCACACACATACACACACTTCCAAAATAAAAAACAGCACACAGATCCGTGTATTATATATTTCGGGGGGGTGGGGGGTGGGGGGGGTGGGGGGGGAGTGTTGCATATAAGATTGAGGTGTTTTGAGGTAGGGGTGATTTAGATCAGGTTTCCAGAAGTCTGTGGTCTAATAACTCTGTCAGTTTGGCCCGTTTAGTGGGTAACGAAACTACGTTGTTCTCAACCTGTTATGTCGACGTCAGCTGTCCTTCATGCGAATACCTGAATACCTGGAAATGCAACCAAATTG